>VONZ01000755.1:0-359588 GCA_012976165.1 Labeo catla
CTAAGCCTACCCTTGGGTCTCAGTCACAGCAAACTGACCATCAAAGCCCAATGTCCGCACTTGGGGAAACAATCCAAGCCGTGGTTTGTGAAGGCAGAAGCCTGTCTCTGGAGCCAGGACTGATGGGTAGCATCGCCAGAGTAGCTGGAGCAGCACAGAGAGAACGAGAAGCTTTGATCTGCCGTCCGAACGGTTCCAGGAGACTCAGTCACTGTAAAGAACATGGATAATGTGGTTACCAAAACCCCTTCTAGACACCTCTCCCTCACAAGCTGACACCAGGATCAGGGACGAAATGTGTTGGGAAGGCAAACAGACAACAGGATTTTCTTTTCTGAATGTGTCAGCAGCAGCCAGAGATGGGAGGGCTTTAGAATCATACTCTTGGAGAAATTACTAATTAATTACAAAAATGTAATCAGTAAGCTTATCCAAATATCACAATAAAGCCCATTTCACACCACAGCATGCATAAGCAGCACATAACTGCAACAGCAGTCTTGTATTGAGCTTTCACATTGTTAATGCTGCATATGAGGAGCTTATTTGCAAAAACCAATAAACAGCATTAAAAAAAAAAATGAACTGAGTGCAGTGCATTATTCTCCACATATAGCGCGATTTGAACATTAAACACATTTTGTCAGTATTAAGTCAGTAGAAAGTTAGTATTGTACACTTTCAAGGCATCGCCATTTCACCTTTTACTGCAGAAGCGACCGCAGTAAAGATAGTTTGCGGTTTGATATTCGGATTTCTTTTGGCTATAAATACACAAGGCGCTGTCATAAACATGCAAATAATCCCGAATGTCGTTCTCCATGATTTGTGAATTCTGGTGATGCTGTGCCTTTTGCCCGAAATCAGTTTTTTTCGATGCGACTCCTAATTTTATAATGCTTATAGCTCCGAAAGTTGGAAACTTAGCAGACAGAAACCAGTGTCATCTGAACCAGCTTGATCTGTGAATTTTTTCACAGCAAAGCTCTTGTCCGTAACCCCCTTGGTAAGTCTGCTATAGTAAGGAATGTGAAAAATAGGGGCTCTTCATGTTTAACGTATTTTACTATTAAACACGCAGACTGCTCGAATACAAAAACATTGTTTTTAAGTCAAACTCGATTTGTGAAAAATTTCACACTATTCATCACTATCACTATTCTGATCTGTGAAAACTTTCAAAGTTCAGTACTGATCAGCTGACTCTTTCCTGGGTCACTAACATCACTATTCTGATTTGTGAAAATTTTCACAGATCAGTACTGGTCAGCTGGCCGTTCCCTGGGTGACTAACATCACTATTATCATCTGTGAAAACTTTCACAGTTCAGTATTGGTCAGCTGGCCCTTCCCTGAGTCACGTACATCACTATTCTGATCTGTGAAAACTTTCACAGTTCAGTATTGGTCAGCTGGCCCTTCTGTGGGTCATGTAAATCACTATTCTGATCTGTGAAAACTTTCACAGTTCAGTATTGGTCAGCTGACCCTTCCCTGAGTCACGTACATCACTATTCTGATCTGTGAAAATGTTCACAGTTCAGTATTGGTCAGCTGACCCTTCCCTGAGTCACGTACATCACTATTCTGATCTGTGAAAACTTTCACAGTTCAGTACTGGTCAGCTGACCCTTTCCTGGGTCACTAACCTCACTATTCTGATCTGTGAAAACCTTCACAGGTCAGTACTGGTCAGTTGGCCCTTCCGTGAGTCACGTACATCACTATTCTGATCTGTGAAAACTTTCACAGTTCAGTACTGGTCAGCTGACCCTTTCCTGGGTCACTAACATCACTATTCTGATCTGTGAAAATGTTTACAGTTCAGTATTGGTCAGATGACCCTTCCCTGAGTCATGTACAACACTATTCTAGTCTGTGAAAACTTTCACAGTTCAGTACTGGTCAGCTGACCATTTCCTGATTCATGTACATCACTATTCTGACCCAAACTGAACTGTGAATTTTTTCACAGATCAAAATAGTGATGTTACTGACTCAGGGAATGTTCAGCTGACCAGTACTGACCTGTGAAAGTTTTCACAAATCAGAATAGTGATGTTAGTGACCCAGGAAAGGGTCAGCTGACCAATACTGAACTGTGAAAGGTTTCACAAATCAGAATAGTGATATACGTGATTTAGGGAACGGCCAGCTGACCAGTACTGAACTGTGAAAGTTTTCACAAATCAGAATAGTGATGTTAGTGACCCAGGAAAGGGTCAGCTGACCAATACTGAACTGTGAAAGTTTTCACAGATCAGAATAGTGATTAATATGACTCAGGGAAGGGTCAGCTGACCAGTACTGACCTGTGAAAGTTTTCACAGATCAGAATAGTGATGTTAGTGACTCAGGGAAGGGTCAGCTGACCAGTACTGACCTGTGAAAGTTTTCACAGATCAGAATAGTGATTAATATGACACAGTAAAGGGTCAGCTGACCAGTACTGACCTGTGAAAGTTTTCACAGATCAGAATAGTGATTAATATGACACAGTGAAGGGTCAGCTGACCAGTACTGACCTGTGAAAGTTTTCACAGATCAGAATAGTGATTAATATGACTCAGGGAAGCGTCAGCTGACCAGTACTGAATTGTGAAAGTTTTCACAGATCAGAATAGTGATTAATATGACTCAGGAAAGGGCCAGCTGACCAGTACTGACCTGTGAAAATTTTCACAGATCAGAATAGTGATGTTAGTGACCCAGGAAAGGGTCAGCTGACCAATACTGAACTGTGAAAGTTTTCACAGATCAGAATAGTGATTAATATGACGCAGGGAAGGGTCAGCTGACCAGTACTGACCTGTGAAAGTTTTCACAGATTTTTACAAATCAGAATAGTGATGTTAGTGACCCAGGAAAGGGTCAGCTGACCAATACTGAACTGTGAAAGTTTTCACAGATCAGAATAGTGATTAATATGACTCAGGGAAGGGTCAGCTGACCAGTACTGAACTGTGAAAGTTTTCACAGATCAGAGTTGAGATTAATATGACTCAAGGAAGGGTCAGCTGACCAATACTGAACTGTGAAAGGTTTCACAGATCAGACAGCTGACCAGTACTGACCTGTGAAAGTTTTCACAGATCGGAATAGTGATTAATATGACTCAAGGAAGGGTCAGCTGACCAGTACTGATCTTTGAAAGTTTTCACAGATCAGAATAGTTATGTTAATGACCCAGGAAAGGGTCAGCTGACCAGTACTGACCTGTGAAAGTTTTCACAGATCAGAATAGTGATTAATATGACTCAGGGAAGGGTCAGCTGACCAGTACTGACCTGTGAAAGTTTTCACAGATCAGAATAGTGATTAATATGACTCAGGGAAGGGTCAGCTGACCAGTACTGAACTGTGAAAGTTTTCACAGATCAGAATAGTGATTTACATGACTCAGGGAAGGGTCAGCTGACCAGTACTGATCTGTGAAAGTTTTCACAGATCACAATAGTGATTAATATGACTCAGGGAAGGGTCAGCTGACCAGTACTGACCTGTGAAAGTTTTCACAGATCAGAATAGTGATATTAGTGACCCAGGAAAGGGCCAGCTGACCAGTACTGAACTGTGAGGTTTTCACAGATCAGAATAGTGATTAATATGACTCAGGAAGGTCTGCTGACCAGTACTAACCTGTGAGAAGTTTTCACAGATCAAAATAGTGATGTTACTGACTCAGGGAATGTTCAGCTGACCAGTACTGACCTGTGAAAGTTTTCACAAATCAGAATAGTGATGTTAGTGACCCAGGAAAGGGTCAGCTGACCAATACTGAACTGTGAAAGGTTTCACAAATCAGAATAGTGATATACGTGATTTAGGGAACGGCAGCTGACCAGTACTGAACTGTGAAAGTTTTCACAAATCAGAATAGTGATGTTAGTGACCCAGGAAAGGGTCAGCTGACCAATACTGAACTGTGAAAGTTTTCACAGATCAGAATAGTGATTAATATGACTCAGGGAAGGGTCAGCTGACCAGTACTGAACTGTGAAAGTTTTCACAGATCAGAATAGTGATTTACATGACTCAGGGAAGGGTCAGCTGACCAGTACTGAACTGTGAAAGTTTTCACAAACCAGAATAGTGATGTTAGTGACTCAGGAAAGGGCCAGCTGACCAGTACTGATAGAAGAAAAAGAGAGCAGAGCATAAAGAAACACTGTTACGCAATAAATAGAGATTGTGAAATTTTTCACAAATCGAGTTTGACTTAAAAACAATGTTTTTGTATTCGAGCAGTCTGCGTGTTTAATGGTAAAATACGTTAAACATGAAGAGCGCCTATTTTTCACATTCCTTACTATAGCAGACTTACCAAGGGGGTTACGGACAAGAGCTTTGCTGTGAAAAAAATTCACAGATCAAGCTGGTTCACATGACACTGGTTTCAGTCTGCTATGTTTCCAACTTTCGGAGCTATAAGCATTATAAAATTAAGAGTCGAAAAAATAAAATAAAATTTCGGCCAAAAGGCACAGCATCACCAGAATTCACAAATCATGGAGAACCACATTCGGGTTTATTTGCATGTTTATGACAGCGCGCTATGTATTTATAGCCAAAAGAAATCCGAATATCAAACCGCAAACTATCTTTACTGCGGTGCAGAAGCGCCCTTGTTGTTTGTGAACGGAAGCCAATAAGGCTATTTTAGTGAATCAGCGCGCTGTATTTAGGTCAGGTGACAAGGCAGCCAGTCACTTTGAAAAGACGCGCTACAGAGGGGTTTCATCAAACCTGACTAAAGGTGCGTTCACACCATATCACAATTCCTGTAATTACGAGATTCCAACTCGTAAAAAGCATTCACGTCCTCGTAGAACTCGTAATTACAACTTGTGAACTGGAAGTCTTCTGAGAGCTACGACTTGTACCACATGACTGCTGTACCACCTGACCAACGTAGGCTCTAGGTGTGTTCGACTTAACGCAGCGCTGCGCAGCTCAATCAAATTCTGACTTGAAGCAGTGCATGCCGGTTGGAAATTTTGTCCGACTTGAGGCGGCGCTGACGCCTCGTGACTGTCACATGTGGCATCAAAGTACCGCGATAGCGATTCGAGAGCAGCCGACTGACTCAGCCGGCGCAGTTTCTTCAGAGCGGCTGCAGGAGCTCTGATGACCACATGGCTGTTTCACGATTGGCCAGATTCACCGCATGACAAAGATCACATGTGTTTTGGGCTTATTCTAACATCCTCAAATCCGATTATACTCACAAATCTGTTTTTAGAACATTAAAAGTGTTATGTTATATTGAGTCAGATTTATCATAAAACACAGATAAAAGCATAAATAACCCCACTTTATTAGTATTTAAATAGTATATGTTTATGTTGATCATTATTCTTGTTCAGATGGTTCTGTATTAAGCAGTACATGAAAAGTGGTTCTGTTTCTCATGAAAACACTTTTGAAAAGTCTGTGTATTTGATAAATATTGCATTTAATTCACTTCAGAGCATGCAATCACCGCGAGAGTTTCACTAACAAGAGCAGAAAGCGTCCGACTTGACGTCTCCGTTTTCAAGGAAAGAAGATATGTTTTTTAATGGTCATGAAGTAAGTTCAAATTCAAATAGACAGTATGCAGTTTCAGACACACCAACTGTGTATTTCCAAAACAGCTAAAAGCTGTCTAACACTGGATGTGACAAAGTGACCACTGCAAAACCATTTTTTCCTCACATAAGTGATTGCAGTATATCAGAAATTGAATGGGGCATCAGTTTACTGTCATTGATTTTTTTGTGTCCAGTGTAGACACCATAACTATACGTACATTTTATGCAGTTTCCAGAAGTAATGAACACTAGAGGCAGTAAAACAGCAACAACCTTTGTTCCTTTTCCTATTAATTATGATTATCCCATTTGTGGCCATGTTTTTTTAAAGGTTTCATGCATATAGTCATGTTAATAGCGAACATGTGCTGAATATGATTTTTTTTCTTGAAAATCATATGTGAATGTGCGTGCACGTCCGCCACCTTTTGTAGTTTTTTAACACGTTTTATTTGTGTCTAAAATGTAAGTCACTTAATGTAAACTTTATACTTGTGTAAAATCAATATTACATTTTACATTTTTACATTTTACATTACTACATTTTCATTTTACATTTTTTTTTTTTTGGAGTCTAACAAGCAAGCACCAGACCACTGATTCATCAAACTTGCTTTCTTGCAGTCTGTGTTTATTTTGTAGTAAGTAACAAATATGCTTCAAAGAATTGTTAATGTGATTCAGGTGTGTCTCGTCTATAGGGCCAATTACCTCATATATCTAAGTCCCAGTCCTTGTGTTCCTCATTGATCGGGTCTACTTGATGTGTATGTGTGCTTCTCCTCATTCCTGTTGTGGATTACCCCTTGTGTTTGTACAATTAAAGACTGTTAAACGTTTCTCCGCGTCTCCAGCGTCCTTTCCAGCAGCGGACTGTGACAGAAGGCCCGACCAAAGCAGTTAACTCTGTGTTCCCCTTCATTTATTTTACGTGTTTCCCCCAGTGTTTTTTGTTTCCGTAGTGTTTCCTCCCTTTATGGATCCCCTCCTTCGCCCGGAATTCACTCAAGGGCCACACCAGACTGTTCATGATGTTAGCTCAAACCACCAGCTACCCGGATGATGCACTCTGTGCCTTCTACAACACCAGTTTAAATATTATATACAGAACACCATCGTCCGAGGATGGCCCTTGAGCGAATTTTGCTGCCTTTGTGGAGTGGACACTGGCGAGATTCATTCCCACCATCTCACTCTCGCTCCTGCCTCCTCCTCCGCTGTCATCTTGCAGCCCCTATGCTCGACCTTAGCCCACCGTCTATACGGTGCAAGCTCCGTGGATCATCCTCCATCATTGGCGTGACTCCGCCTCGGCCTGTCAATCCAGCGGCTCCACTATGTCTCTTAGCTTCCTCCTCTCTGCCGTGGCTAGGCAGACCACTGGCTCCACCGGGCTCCCTCGTCCCTCCAGCTACGCCTTGGTCTGGCATCGACCATCCTGCACCATTCCTCTGGATGCACCTTGGTCCTCTGTCACTCCAGCTCCACCGTGGCTTTCCTGATCCACACCTCCACGTCGGTTGCCAGCACCATAGGCTCCGCCTCGGCCCTCTGGATCCTCCTTGTTCTCTGTGTCCACTTCAGGCTCCTCCACCACCTGCTCCGCCACCGTCGGTCAACCCCCTGGAGTCGTCAGCCCTTCCTCCTCCATGGCTTCTTCCTCTGTCGGCTCCACCCTGGACTCCATTCGTCGTCCTCCTCCCAGGTGTCCATCCTCCTCCGGAGCCTCCTCCCAAGTTCCCACCAGCGCCTCCCTCTGTTGTTTCAACGGCGCCTTCCGGGAGGGGGGCGATATGCCCTTTATGGATCCCCTTCTTCGTCCGGAATTTCTCCTCCTCCTGCTGGAGCAGGGATAGAAATCACTTGAGTCTTCACATAGTTTGCTCATCTGCAATATGTCTATAGTTCGTTTTTTATCCAATGTCAAATAGACATCTATTAGATTTCTTTAAGATGTTTAAGATTTAGAAAGTACGTAAAACTGACATCTAAAAGATGTCTGTCAGATATTTGTACCAGGTCAAGTGATCTTTAACAGACATACTTTGCAGACGTACATGTGCTATCTGGAATACAATTTAAAGGGGTGATAAACTGCAAAACCAAAATTGCCTTGATCTTTTGACATATAGGAGGTCATTATTGTACTTTAAAAAACATCCTCAGAACTCAAAATGTTGTCGTTAGTCTAAAAACAGCTTATATTGAAGGCAGTCTGCCAAACAACAGGAATTTTTTGAATTTTCCTATGATGTTATAGGTGGATTAAAGAAGAAGTTCACTTCCAGAACAAAATTTACAGATGATGTACTCACCCCCTTGTCATCCAAGATGTTCATGTCTTTCTTTCTTCAGTCCTAAAGAAATAATGGTGATTTTAAAGTTGTAGGAGAAAATGAGATGGGAGTTGTTAGTTCCAGACTGTGTCAGTAAGAACTCGGTCCTTGTACAATCACCCATACGTCAGCAACGTAAAGCTTGTTCCCCTATCTCAGGGAACAGAGGTTACATTAGTAACAGAGCAACACAATTCAACACAGGATTGGGGGTTTACTTTCGAGTTTACAAAAAAGCAGTACATAAAATAGTCTGTT
This sequence comes from Labeo catla, assembly GCA_012976165.1. Classification (NCBI taxonomy): domain Eukaryota; kingdom Metazoa; phylum Chordata; class Actinopteri; order Cypriniformes; family Cyprinidae; genus Labeo; species Labeo catla. The sequence continues at coordinate 8,168 of VONZ01000755.1, forward strand.
ATGATGTTTTTTTGATAATATTATAAGTGGACCTCAGAAAATAGTACAAAATAAAATATCCATATGTACAGCTTTAGTAACATAGTAAACTTGCTCGATAGCTCACCTGATACAGTGCTGCACTTGCAATGCACAACTCTCTGGTATGAGTCCAGTGAAACATGAGTCACAATAAAACAGCTACAAAATAAAAGAAAACAAAAATAATGACTTTATTCAACAATTTCTTCTCTGCTTGGTATTTAGTAAATTAGAAGCAAATCTGAAATCAAGTTTTTTTTGTTGTTGTTGTTGTTGTTGTTGTTGTTGTTGTTGAACTAAACCAAAAGTCAAGATTAGCTGCTGCGATAGTGCTATGATAATAGCAGTGATCTGTCATTGTCTGTCATCATATGCAATCGATATTTTTATCCTTATTATACATTACGTGTTCTGTTACATACACATATTCCCTACACACTCAATACCTGTTTTTTTATAGCCTACAGTCTTGATGTAAGAGAAATTGCTTGGTTTCCTGCTTCCCTGATTAGTGTTTTATTAAATAATCTTATTTTAATGTTGCCGTGGACATACAGTATCTGTTTTGAAACACAGTATCCTCCTTTATCCCTCATCCCACTGTGGCTCATTTGCTACTCAGTTTCACAGGATGCATTATCATTGAAACGCTGGACCGCACAGATGTCTGCTGATGGAGAATGATTCATTCATACTTGAACTGGGACATAATGCAAAGAGCACTTCCTTGATTATACGGCCATCAGGGAACACATCCCAGCGCAGGCTGGTGGCTAATGCAGCCCAGCTGTATTATTGAATCAATTGCATATGCTGGTTCGAGAGAATCTAATGGTGTACTCTTGGAAATGTGGGTAGCGATCTACTTTTCCACAAACAGATGTGTTGTGTGAACTCGCGTTAGCTCAAAAACAAGTGCCTGTTTCATGTGATCTAAATGAGAGATAGCATCCTCATTTAAAAAAAAAAAAAAACAACTGATTCATTTAAAAGAACAGGCTTGTTTGTTCATGAATTATAAATAATAGTGTTTTTGTGTCACGGAATGTAGTTTTAGGAGTTTTTAGGTGAGAATGTACTTGTTTAGACTTCAAGTATACGGGCGAGGGCCAAATCACATCCATGCTGATATACAGCCATATCGAACTGCTACTTGTGTGAAATTGCTCACATTAAATTAAAAAAAAAAAAAGGATAAATCTTTTAATTAAGATTTTTAACATACATTACAAATTATTAAGTTATTATACAATTAATACAAAATCATTTTAAAATTGCGGTATTGAGGGATTGTGATGTTTTACAATGTACGTCTTGTCATAAAAAGGTAAAATTATAAGTAAATAAAAAAATAAACATACTGCAGACAAACGGAAACAGTTTATATAATTTTCTGGCAGGACTTTTTTGTATGTTTTCATAAGTTTTTGAACCCTTTCCAACATTGACTGTATGACTTTTAGATCCATCTTTCATACTGAGGACAACTGAGGAACTCATATGCAACTACTACAGAAGGTTCAAACACTCACTGATACAAACAATGCATTAACAGCCAGGGGGTGAAAACTTTTTGAAGGTCAGGGTAAATGTAACTTATTTTGCATGGAAGTACCTTCTGTAGCTTCCTTCTGAAGGTACTAGATGAGAAGAAGGAGAAAAAAATAAATACATTTTAAGCAAAATAAGAATAATATACATTATATACATTATATATAATATATCTTCATTCTGTTCAAAAGTTTTCACCCCTGGCTCATAATGCATCATTTTTCCTTCTGGAGCATCAGTGAGTGTTTGAACCTTCTGTAATAGTTGCATATGAGTCCCTCAGTTGTCCTCAGTATAAAAAGTTGGATCTCAAAATCATACAGTCATTGTTGAAAAGGGATCAAATACACAAAAAAATGCTGAAAAACCAAAGAATTTGTGCGACCTGAAGGATTTTTCTGAAGAACAGTGGACAGTTTAACTGTTCAGGACAAACAAACAAACAAACAATAATAAAAACACAGCTGTGGATCATTCAGGTAACAACAAATAGTATTAAGAACTTTTGAACAAGGTCAACTATTCAACTAATTCAGCTATTATTTTCTCTTGTGGACAATATGTAAATGTCTTGTATGTAAAATATCTTTTTCAGGTCAGTGCTAAATCAAAAAATAACATGCATTTTGTATGATCCCTTTTATTTTGGTTAAATAATGTACATTTTGCAGATTCTGAAAGGTGTATGTAAACATTTGATCTCAACTGTACATTACGCCCTATTTATACAGAATTATTCCACAAATCTAAATAATTTTAGTCAAGAAATTAATATTTAAGTCACTGCATGACACAACATTCCAATTAGCTCAAGTTAAAAATCATGTCTTGAGACCTTGTATTTTTTCCCACGTTCGACTGCCTTGTTTTTTGCATTTTTTTTCTGCCCTGCATCATGCATTTTTAAACACAAACACATCTTTTGTGTGAACGGGGTCTAAGAATTTAGCATATTCATCATACTCTATGAACTACTTTTGTGTTGCTTTTTTCATGTGCACTGTGAAAACAAGTAAACAGGGTAAGTAACAACACAAGAGTGAATAAATAAGGGCTAAATAAAAGTCTAAGTTTTTTTTTTGGTGACTGATCCTTGAAAGAACAACCAGGGTCAGACACATGCACATACTTATAGCATATCTCATAAAGCTACACAATACAACAGCAGCCAGGATTGAGTCAATAAAACAATTAATACAGAAAGTATCGTACACTTGGCTGCCTCGCGATGCCTTACACATTTTTTTTTCTACCCATTGATTGACTTTGCTGCCCTCTGTGTTTAAACACACCATGACCCCCACCATGACCTCTATCATTTGTCTACCTGCTGACCCATGACAGCGGACACAGACGCAGATGTCTGCACTCTTAGGCAGACGTCCTCTGTCCTTATTCACAGTCATGGAGCAAGGTTGACTGTAGGCAAGAAAGAGACGTTTTAACCTTCATGGCTGGGTGAGCAGGGAGGCTATCACCGCGAGACTCTTCCAGTTTATTTCCAGGCACGTGTCCCTGTCCTGTTGCTGCGCCCTCTAAACATGCCCCAGATAAGCCAGCAGGAGCACACCGGAGACAGAGAGAGACCTAATCCGATTCAACAACAGGGTGGTGAGCAGGTCGCTCTGGGAGTTAATTGTGGTGCTGGCAAGTTATATGAACATCCTCCAATGGACAAGAGGGAGAGTGGGAGCGAAGGATGTTTGTATATGCATCATTTTAATTTGCACTTGGTTTGCAGATAAAGAGAGCTCTATGCACACCACAGGCAAATGAAAACAAAATAAGAAACAAAAGTCATATTCACACCATGACTCCTGTAAAATAGGTGGTGCTAATCCACAAACAAATTGACTACTGTAGAATAGACGATATGCACACCTACAGTTTAGGGATGCCAGTGTGAATGTTAATGCATTTAATGTTGCAAAACAGTCTACTCTGCATGATTTATATAGAATGAAATAGCCAGAAACATTATAGGGATAGTTCACCTAATAAATGAAAATTATGTTATTAATTATTCACCCTTATGTCACTCCATACACGTAAGACCTTCGTTCTTCATCTATGCATAGACAGCAACACAACTACCATGTTCAAGGCCCAGAACACATGCTGGGTTATTTTGACCCAGCTGGTTGGATTAAATGCTTTTACCAAACATGCTGGGTTATTTTATTTAAGTCAACTATTGTTTAAAAATGATATTGCTGGCTTCAAATGGACTGGAACTTATAAACACACAGAATTACTAAAGGCAACAGCAATAATCAAAAGATGAACATTTATTAAGCAAAAACATATGGACAAAATACAAGACAAATTGAATTTATTTGGGTGAATACAGTATAGTTTACAATATTACACACATTTAAACTTATTTAAAAAACATTTTAGTAAAAAAAGTAACATTTAAAAGTAGAATTTTAATTTTAGTGTATTCAACCGTTCTCTGTAATTGTTTTTTACTGAAATAGTGCTAATTCTCATGCCGGTGTGTCGCCGAAATCTGAGCCCATGAAGGGCTGCTGTTTACCGGGTAAACTGCGAACTTCAGACCGCAGCCAAAAACTCCAAAAACTGCCCATAAACAAACAGTACTGACATTAGAGAACGTACTTTAAGATTAAACTCAGTACAATAATGAATAAAATCCATTTATTTTATACAAGGCAAAAGGCGTTTCCATCCTGCGAAACAACCACTGCTAACACAGCTGAATGACATCTCGTTCTTATGTTGTGTTGCGTAAAATAATGTGATTTACAGCACAGTAAAGACTTTATAAATTAAATAAAATGTATACAAACCTTATTTTGCTGAAGAAGCACAAATCGGCTGCTCTGAGAACCGCTCTCTCCTAGTGTCCATGCTTAGATTAACTGTAATTCAGCAGCTGGGTTGTTTCGTCAGAGACAGGCTCAACCCAGCAGTTGGGTAAAAATGATAAAACAGTGTTAAAAATGACCCAGCAACAGAAAAACTACCCAAGACCTGGGTAAAAAATATTAACAATAACCCAATAAAATGACCCAGCATTTTTTAGAGTGTTGTAATGTACTTATCCCCTTGTCATCTAAGATGTTCATGTCTTTCTTTCTTCATTCGTAAAGAAATTATGTTTTTTAAAGAAAAAACATTTCAGGATTTCTCTCCATATAGTGGACCTCTATGGTGACCTGAGTTTGAACTTCCAAAATGCAGTTTAAATGCAGCTTCAAAGGGTTCTAAACAATCCCCGCTGAGAAAGAAGGGTCTTATCTAGCGAAATGATTTTTTATTTTTTAATAAAATTTTTTTTTTTTTTTTTTTTTTTCTAAAATTACAATTTATATACTTTTTAACCCTTAAATGCTCATCTTGTCTATCTCTGCGTGAACTGCGTGTGTATTCCAGTTCATGACAGTTAGGGAATGTCGAAAAACTCCCATCTCATTTTCTCCTCCAACTTCAAAATCGTCCTACATTGCTGCTGAAGCACCGACCCAGTGTTTACAAAATGAACATGCAAAGAAGATCAAACACGCTTTACAAAAAAAGGTAAAATGGCAATGTAGGATTTTGAAGTTGAAGGAGATAATGAGATGGGAGTTTTTTGACATACCCTAACTGTGATAAACAGGAATACACACAGTTCACGAAGAGCTAGACGAGTGTTTGCAGTTAAAAAAAGTATATAAAAGTATATAAATTGTTTTAGAAAATCGCTGATTGTTTCTCTAGATCAGACCCTTCTTCCTTGGCTGGGATCATTTAGAGCTTTTTGAAGCTGCATTTAAACTGCATTCTAGAAGTTCAAACTCACAGGCACCATAGAAGTCCAATATATAGAGAGAAACAATTTCTTTATGACTGAAGAAAGAAAGACATGAACATCTTGGATGACAAGGGGGTGAGTACATTATCTGTAAATTTTTGTTCTGGAAGTGAGCTACTACTTTGAGGGATTAACTGTAGTTCAGGTCAAGTGTTATCATTATTCTGGGTTTATAATATATTTCTTTCATTTCAGCAATTCATTAAATTCTTTCATTGTATTTGGTGATATAAAACCCATATAAATTAACTGAGGAAAACTGTGAACCTCAGTCCTACACTAAATCTAACTAAACTTCTTGCTCAAGCATCTTAGCTCAAAAAACAATTTTGGGAGTTCACATAAAATCTATATTTCTGTGCAAATACACATTGAAAAAGGAGAGACCAAGAAAGTATATGCAGTTATTTTGTATAATAATTTTCTTTGTTTATTTATTGTTTATTAAAAGAATAGTTCACCCCAATATGAAAATGCTGTTATTAATTACTCACTTGTTGTTCCAAACCTGTAAGACCAATCATCTTTAGTACACAAATTATGTAAAATTAAATTAAATTAAAACATATTTTTGATGAAACCCAAGAGCTTTCTGACCCTGTGTAGACAGCAAGGCAACTCACATGTTCAAGACCCAGAAAGGCAATAAGAAGAATATAATAAATTGTTGAATAAAGTTTTTTTTTTTTTTTTTTTTTTTGTTGTTGTTGTTGTTTTCCTTGTGGACAAAAAAATATTAGCTTAATAACTTTTGAACATTTGAACTACTGATGTCAAATGGACTATTTTAATGATGTCCTTACTACCTTTCTGGGCTTTGAACATGTCAGTTGTATTGCTGTCTTTGCAGGGTCAGAAATCTCTTGGATTTCATCAAAAATATCTTAATTTGTGTTCTGAAAATGAACAAAGGTCTTACAGGTTTGAAATGACATGAGTAATCAATGACAGAATTTCCCTAAACTATGCTTTTAAATGCCCCTAGCTGTGTTCAACAACACATGGTGGAATGCTTTCAAATATTTACATGCTTTAGTGATTGTCACATTTTTATGCTTGCTCATGTTGAGCATCAATCAAAGAAAACACAATCTAGTGGACATGTGATGTTTGATTGCGTACGCTAGTGGCAGTACGGAAGGACAGGAGGATGTAATCAAGAACGCGATGAGAGAAGTAATTAGGAACTCAGACTCAATCTGTGTGTTTGGGAAATGAACAACAGAGTGATGCTGAAAACAGGTCCTGTGATGCAAAGCTGCATTTTCGGCAGTCATTTCTCTTCGGTGTCAAATAATTGCGGCTTTGGTGTGCGTAAGAAACTTCCTTCTCAATATTAAAAGTAGAAAGTATCAAAAAATGATGCTATACACTCTTTTTACCTCTGCAGTGAAGAATGTCCAGTATCTCTGAACCAATAATTAGTATCGTTTCTTGCGCTATTCCAGCGGGAACCCAAAAACGCAGATTGTTTATAATGAGAAGGAAAAGCATCATGTTGCTGATTGAGGAAATCTTGAAAACAAGCCAATGGTAAACACACAACCTGGAGGAGGCAGAGTCAACAGCAGCAGATGTGTGGGTGGCAGTGGAAGGCCTCCTGATGAACAGAAATAAAGCAAACATATTTTCCTGTGTGAGGATCATTTTGGAGATGCCGTAAATGTACTGTTGAGGAAGAAACTACGCTGTGGTTGCCATGCCAACAGGTTAAGAGAAGCACCTGCTACCTGCGGTTGGCGTCAAAATCCCCGCAGACCCGGGCTATCATTTTCAGCCTGCCGTTCCCATTTGATTAAAGGCTGTTATGGGCCTAACACCGCACGCCTTGCATCTCCCTCTTGTTGTGGTTGCGAAATTACCCTGGACTTCATTAAGTGGCTCATTACCTGCTGTCAAAGCTATCAGAGAGCCGGATTCTGTTCCAGGCTCTGTTCCTTTCTCTTTCCAGCCTAATCAGATGGTTCACATGACAGAAACATGAGCTCCTGCTTGGGCTGGCTCTGTGGATTTCGTGTAGGACAGCTAGATGACTGAAGTCAAGCTAAACCCACAAAAAAATAAACTCAAATGAAAAACACTATATGTATGGAAGTCTGTTTCTGCCACTGAAGTAAAAAAAAAAAAAAAGGTAATTGTGACCAAAGTCAGAATTATGGAATATTAACTCACTATTATTATTATTATTATTATTATGGCAATCCTGACTTCTTTTCTGAGAATTCTGAAATACAAATTCATAATTGCGAGTTTATATCTCTGTGATATAAACGTTATTTAATGAAATTTAACCTTGTAATTGTGAGGAAGACACAGAAATGCAAGACACAAACTCACAATTCTGAGAAATAAAGTCAGAAATAAAAGAGTAATTGCAAATTTTTATCTTTTTGTTTCTTAGTCAGAAGATATAAACATATCTTATACAAGATATAGAAAAGAAAAAAGAAAAGAAAAATAAAGACAGAATTGCAGGATATAAACTCACAATTGCAAGAAAATAAAGTCAGAATTGTGATGTATGAATCCATAATTCTGACTTTTTTTCTTACAAACCTGAATTCTTTACTCAGAATTTTGAGATATACTGTAAACACGCAAGTTATAAAGCCCAATTCTAAATGTGCAATAGTGGGGGGTAATTGTGAGAAAAAGTCAGAATTGCAAGATATGGACACAATTCTGAAAAATAAGAAGGCAACTGTAACTTTTTATCTCACAATTCTGACTTTTTTTTTCAGAATCATGAGATATATTGTAATTGCTAGTTATAATGTCAGAACTGTGAGATATAAACTCACAGTTTTGCTAAATAAAGTCAGAATTGCAGGATATAAACTCACAATTTTAAGATATGAATTTGCAATTCTGACTTCTTTTCTCACAGTTTTGAGATATTAACTTGCAATTTTGAGTTTTAAAGCCCAATTCAGAGAACTCACAATTTTGAGAAATTAAGTTAGAATTCCAGGATATAAATTTGCAATTGCGAGAAAATAAAGTCAGAATTGTGATTCAGAAATTCGCAATTATGACTTCTCAGAATTTTAAGATATAAACTCGCAAATGCTAGTCATGAAGTCAAAAAAAGTTAGATATAAAAAGTCTGAATTGCAAGATACAGCTACTACCACTACCGGCTGCTATTTTTAATACAATTCAGAATGCAATTCTGAGAAAAAAAAAAAACATCGTAGAGATATACATGTGCAATAGTGAGAAAAAATTAAAATTGGTAGATTTAAACTCGTAATTGTGAGGAAAAAAAAGTTTTTTTTCTTTTGCATGATCACAATTTTAAGAAATAAAGTTGAGAAAAAATGAGAAAATAAAGTCAGAATTAAAAAAATTCTCAGAATAAACTAACAAATGTTAGTCATAAAGTCAAAACTGTGAGATATAAACTTGCAATTTTAAGAAAAAGTCTGCAATTCTGACTTTTTTTTATTGCAAATCTTTTGTCAGAATTTTGAGATATAAACTCAAAATTGCAAGTTATAAAGCCCAATTCTGAGAAAACAACAAAAGAGTATTATCCTACAATTGCGAGTTTATATCTCACAATTCTAACAAGTCTCACAAATCATAATTGCAAGAAATCTATCTATCTAGCTATCTAGCTAGCTAGCTAGCTAGCTATCATTATATTATATTATATTATATAACTTTTTATCTGGCTAGTCCTTTAATCTGGCAGCGTCTTCACGAAACTTACTAGGGAAGTGTGAAGTGTAACATAATATATCTCTGTAAATAAATGCAGTTTCATTTCACATCTCACACACTTTAATGCCCTTTGAATGGAACATATACGCTCCCTTCGTACTGGTATCATGGTGGAATATATTGCACTTCACAGGGCACTTATATAGTCTAATCAAACAAATGTCTGAAGTGATAAGAGCTACATACAAAATGTGCAGAGCGGTGGTATGCAAGGACTGGAATTGAGAACCACTGGATTATTGTATATTATATTTCACTCTCCTCAGAAATGACAGAAATAGACGCCAAAACAAATTACAAATGATATTTATAAAATGAGCTTTGAGATTCCATTCTTCATTAAGCTAACTGTCATTTATTCACCAAGCAGAAGCTAAATTTACATTTTCATTCCCATCCTGTTATTTTTTTTATTTTTTATTTTTTTTTTTTTGCCATTTGCAAGTAATTAATTTATAATTATTAAAGTTGAAGTGCCTGGGCTTAACCAGAGGATATTTCTGAAAGTCTGCTTTCCTCTTTATAATTAAATATAAAGTATAATTAAATTAAAACACACATATTTATATGGAAATTATCACACTCAAAAGATATAACAGGAGTGACATCAACATGATTGTTTTAACCTTGGAATTGTTTTTATTAGTAACATTTGTTCAGTTCAAAGCAGATTCTAGCAGTAGATGATCGGCTGTGTTATTAACAGTCATCTTATATACTGTAGCACTGCCAGTTACCCAGTGTGCTTTGCGTCTGGGTGACTAGTTTTGGGTCAAACAATTCAAAGTGGCTATGGAGTTACTTGAAATGGATTTGCAAGTGTATTCTTTGTTAGTGAAAGACCTAGAATTGTGTGCTATATTGGACTTCAAAACGCAAATTATGAAACAAGAAAATTCCATGCCTTTGTATATTAAGTGGTCTTTTGATGTGTTTTTAAATATTAGGCATACTATATGGAATATATCCCATTTCTAGAACAAAACGTCTCAACACAGCTGATGTTAAGGCCTTTTTCCCCCACAATTTCCCATGTAGTTCCATCAGTTTCCATCTCGTCAGTCTTCTTCAATGGTACGGTGGTCTGGAGACTTTCATGCATGGGAAAAATCAGATCTTTACAGGCAGTTTTGACATGTTGTGGATAAGTAGTAGTATATTGAGGATAAATGTTTATGTAGGTAGACAAAGCTCAGAAGTATTTGTGTGAGAAACAGACCAAAAATACCCATATTTACAGAAAATATTGCCGCACTGACAACAAAAATCATATCTTTTTAAAGGTTTGAAAAAGGGTTAGAAAACATAATTAATCGTTTATGAATCTGACTGATTTGTTTATTGAGTTCACTCACTGATTCAATAAATTGATCACAGCATCTAAAGGAATGAAAATTTTCCTATTTAAAACTTGACTCTTCTGTAGTTACATCGTGTACTAAGCCTGACAGAAAATGAAAAGTTGCGATTTTCTAGGTCGATATGGCTAGGAACTATACTCTCATTCCGACGTAATAATCAAGGAACTTTGCTGCCGTACCATGGGTGCAACAGGCGCAACGGCTGCGTAATATAATTGTGCATACTGCACCCATGGTACGGCAGCAAAGTTCCTTGATTATTAAGCCAAAATGAGAGTATAGTTCCTATCCATATCGACCGAGAAAATCGCAGCTTTGCATTTTTCGTCTTTGTACACGATGTACCTACAGAAGAGTCAAGTTTTAAAAAGGAAAAATATGGAAACTATTTGGTCATTTTTGAGCAAGATGCTAACAGATTCAATGATCTATGCTAAGCTATGCTAAAAGTGCTATCGCCAGACCCGGAGATCGGCTGAATGAATTTGAAAACGGTAAAACTCAACTGTTTAACTCTAGAGGAGTTGGAAAATGAGCCTATTTAAAAAAAAAAGAAAAAAAAAAAGTGGAGTGTTCCTTTAAAATGACATTTAAGTATACTTAACTTATACTTAGAAAAAGTCAAAATATATTTGAGCTATACTTGTGCTCCTAGAATCTGTGTTTTCAGTGTTATACAGTACAGGGAACTAGTACACATTTTCTGTACATAATTTACAAATAAAAACACAAGTAAAGAACAAACTGAAACAACAGCTTCCACATGTAATCCAACAGGATCATCAAGCATAAAACAGCATCAAAACTGTGTAATGTTGTGGCATAAAATGTTGACCAATGAAGAAGTAATAATGACTGTCAAGCTTTGGGGTGTTGATCAACTCCATCTATGTTTTATTTCATTCTGAATCCAATTCATAGTCTTGTTTTCAGCTTGTTGTTCAGAATGTTCTTTCTTTCTTTATTTATTTATTTCAAGTGTTTAAAAAAAGAATTCATGAACCTAGAATAAAATGTTTTTGTTTACAAGCAGCTATCCTGTTCTTTCTTTTGATGTTTTGTATGTTCAGATATTCATATAACAAAATATATACCATTTAATACAGTATATAAGTTCACTTTTAGTATAGTTGCAGTACATTGATGTAAACTAGTTGTGTACTCAAAGTTTACTGTTATACTTAAAGTATACTTAAAAGTGTACTATTATATACTAGAAAGTGGGCCAATTTAGTCCCAATGAGTATTGAAATAGTACACTTACAAGTATACTACTAGTACACTGATATTTGTATACTTACTACATAAAGTATACTAAAAATATACTTCAACATTACTTAAGTATACTTAATAAAATATACTTGGTAAGGGGAAGAAACTGGTGACAGCAATATTATGCACTATAAAAAGAAAATGCTGGGTTAAAAACAACCATTGCTGGGTTATTTGGCAACCTAGCACTTGGTAAATATTGGACAGAACACATGCTGGTTTGTTTTGACCCAACTGGTTTGGTTAAATGTTTTTACCCAACATGCTGGTTAGTTTAACTCAACTATTGTTTAATAACATTTTAATTCAAGTGTATACCTTTCTTTGTAATCCCTTTCACCATTGCTGATTCTCGTGTTGGTGTGTCGTCAAAATCTAAGCCAGTGACCCGACAACCTCAACCCAGCAGTTGGGTAGAAAAAGCAACCCACCATTTTTCAGAGTGTACTAACAATCTGATAACTACCAAAAGGGAGCTATGAAGTACAGTTTGGCCAAAAACTGCAATATACTCTAGAGGCAAAACTCCCTTAAATGAGTGTAACTGGCCCAACTTTCACTGGGTTATCTTGAGGACTGTTTTAACACACACAGTTATCATGACAGAGCATAAGGAGGCAACTTTCCTAGCCTGCAGCTATTTTCCAGTCTCACATTTAACAACAGCATTCCGTGCAAACTCAGATCTTTCATTGGTGCTTGGAAAGAGTTTAAAGTCTGTACTCATGCTTCCTGAATAGACAACACTTAAACATAAAAAATCAATGTTAAGCTTATCATTGGTGTAGTGCACCTGAAGATAAGGTGGCGCTTCGTTTGCGGAATTGATTGGTTAGACGGCAGAATCTGAATGACTCTGCCCACGGATCGCATTACATGCGCTCTGCAACACAGCAGTTTTTCGCAGGGTGGTAAAAAGGCCTGACGTCATGCCTGTTGGTTGTATCTAAACCTTTACCTGGAATATTTCCACAGTGTTCTAAATAAACTAGAGAGAGAAATGCTAGAAATGCCTTCTTTTTGTGAAAACTCTTGAGTCTCAGTTAACTTTATTTGCATAAAACTACATATGCCATTGATCTAGTGGCTTGATTAGAGCTAAAATAATCACCTCAGCTGGTGCACGCAAATTAATGCTTGGTAACAAACATATTAACAGTCTCTCTTTTCATTGTAAAATATTGTAGAATTCTAGTTGCTCCTTAAAGAGTGCAACAGACAGGTTTGAGGAGTAAACATCCCATTTATTTTCTCCATGGGGGAACTGGCTTTAAAAGATAACTTGTAAAAACAGACCTACTATGAGCTATGAGGTTGTTAAAGGGATAGTTCACCCAAAAATGAAGATTTACTGTTAATTTACTCACCCCCTAGGCCATCCAATATGTAATTGACTTCTTTTTCTTGGGTAGAACTGAATCCGTGGCTCTTAGTGATTTATATAATGCAATTCAGCAGCTGCCCATTTTTTTGAAAGAAGAAAGCATAAGAAGGAACACAAACTTATTCAGCGTGTCTATTTACACTAAGTGCAAATAGCCCACCTTGTTGGCAGAGGCTATTTACACTAACTCCGCCCACCAACGTGTGATTGGTCTAGTCAACACTACAAAAGATGCTAGTATATTAACAGCTCCAGTGGTGCAGTTGGTAAAGCATGTGCTGTAGTCTTTTTGACTCCCTTTTCAAATCTCATGTCATATCGGAAAGACATGTATTAAAAAATTAAGGAAATAACTGAAAAGTTGCCGTAAAGTGTTACTTATTGTAACGTTAAAGTCGTTAAAGTATTGGTTAGGGTTAGGGTAGATAAAGGGAGGACTTTATTGTCCCAATATGGCAGTATCCATTTAATAATCTAAATTAAAACTATAATTTACACTCAATACATTATTATTGCATACTGTTTTATAATGTACTACAATACTGAGGTGCAGATAACTGTCTATTTGCAATAAGTATTATAAATGGCAGAAAATTCTGTTATTGTAACACTAGTGTAAATATTCTATAGCTATTTGTACTTAGTGTAAATAACATCTATCATTAAGAAAATATGCTATTTTCACTTAGTGTAAATTGCATCTAATCACAGGCGAGATTATTTGAAAATATATGATATCTTGGCGAATATCTTGGTTCAGGGAGAGCAGGACAAGATGAGCGTTTGACATTAAAAAGTATATAAATTGTATTATTTTTATGAAAACTGATCTGATCGTTACACTAGATAAGACTTCCTCAGCTGGGATCGTTTACAACCACATTTGGGATCGTTTTAAGCCGCATTTAAACTGCATTTTGGAAGTTCAAATTCGGGGCACCATTTCAGTCCATCATATGGAGAAAAATCCTGAAATGTTTTCCTCAAAAAACAGGATTTCTTTATGACTGAAGAAAGAAAGACATGAAAAGCTTGGATGACAAGGGGGTGAGTACATTGTCTGTAAATTGTTGTTCTGAAAGTGGACTTCTCCTTTAATGTTCCTCTGCTCATAGAGCATTGTGCAGTATGTAATATTGCCAGCTAGCGGTTGAAATGGGTACTGCAATTCTGACCCGAAATCTGCCCAAAACGGACATTTCAGAATAGAATAACTGGCTATAGCATTATTTTTCAGAGAAACAACTATCTACTAAATCTACTAAAAACAAAAATCTAAAAACAAATCTACTAAAAACAAAGTATATTAAAAATATATATATATATATATATATATTTTATACATATTTTGAACTATGAGGTGCCATATTTCGATGACGTGAAATGGTTGCATTTGGTAAACTATTGGCACTAGGTGTTGCTATTTTTACCACAACACAACTCAGAATACATAACTCAGAAAATAAAATACTGATGCAATGACCACAGCTACTTAAAGAGCTTACAGGTGGCGATGGATATAAGCAAAGGCTTAAGCCAAATGGCATATCATCGATTTTTCTCCACAAGGAGTCTAAACGCTCCCAGATATCAAGTGAAATCCGTTCTGCGCTTAGAAACTCCTTCAGTGGCTGTGGTGTCATGTCAAGCATCAGCATGTTTACATCCTGCCAGGATGGCATCTGGCGTTTCTTGTCTTTGCCGTTTGTAAGCTCTTTTAGTAGTTGTGGTCTACTAAAAGCCTGAAAGGTATCAGGGCTAACATAGAGAGAACAAAGAGGTGAGTCTATAGGAAGTTTTATTCATCCACAAGCATCTTCCCATTCTTTTTTCCTCTTCTTATAGCTAGGAAAGCAGTGAAGACTTACAATGCTTCCTTTGTTGCCCTTCGACTAAAAATTACAACCAAAAGCTGCACAATGTGGCATTGTATCAGTATTTTATTTTACAAGTTGTGTATTCCAAGTCGTTTTGGGGTAAAAATGGCAACAGGTAACACTGCACAGGTAAGGCATTGAAATAATGACACCCCCATTTTTTTATTTTATTTTATTTATTTTTTTTAATACAAGTCTCAATACCCGGGGTTCCCTTTAAACAATGACTTCAACTGAATAAAAAAATTATTGGAAAAACACTATTACTATAATATTTTTGCAGTGTTTGTCTTGTTGCTGAGCTGAACGTTTTTGCTTTAGTGAAAAGACAATATACAGCTACAAATATGAAATAATTAACCTCATCAATATTTTATGTCAGCCTATTTATTTATTTCTTTTCCGAATAGCCATGTAAATAGTGGGATAACGTACACTCTACTCTGCGTCAGATGCCTCATCACCCTGTCTGTGTTTATTTTGTGTTAATCACCATACATTATCTCTTCCTGGCAGTCTAAAATATTCAAGAACGACAATACAGGTTTGTTTTTCTGCAGCGTATCACACAGTCAGCTAGTTTAACATTAAAGCATTAAAAACCCACATGAGGTTTTTGCATTGTAGAATTTGACAGATGAACAATAGTCTATGATGAGCTGATGCTGTGCATTAGAAAACAAATTATGGTGTTTAAATGCCTTCAAAAATGCCAGCCCTCTGACAGAGTCTGTCATTATAATATGTCAGGAAATATTGTGAC
This sequence comes from Labeo catla, assembly GCA_012976165.1. NCBI lineage: Eukaryota > Metazoa > Chordata > Actinopteri > Cypriniformes > Cyprinidae > Labeo > Labeo catla. The sequence continues at coordinate 23,943 of VONZ01000755.1, forward strand.
ATTTACATATAGCTAAACAATGACTGTAATAAAACAGAAATTAGATACTTTAAGTTTACTTCAGCGAGTTCTGAGTCACTGTTATTTAAACCAAATATTGAAACTCAATCTTCATGTATCACCATATAGAATCATTTGACAGTCCTGCATAAGCAGTTATTGTATCAAGAGTACATTACATGATTTTGCGAACACTATTTACATAATCCACATGAGCAGTGAACTGGAAAGCACAGTACTGGCACAGAGGTGAAATATTATCCACCGTGTTTGGATCTTCAGCTGTCACGGAATAAAATAAGAACCTTTTAGTCATCTTGATTACAGATGCACCTATTAGCAGACCGCAACGCTGCAAGAACAGGCTCACTGAAACAAATCCGTTCAGTTCAATCCTTTTATTCCAGCTTTAGCATCTCCTAATGCCATAAAATCAATGGACTATAAAACGGTGTTGTAGACCTTCAATATGTTAACTGGTAATTGGGTCCAATAACATAACCAGGGCCAGATTTGGCACAGATGTATTGCTTTAGGGAAATGCTATAGTTCTGCCATTCTAGCCAGACGTAGACTGTAAATAGCTTAGACAGAGCGGGCCAAATCACACGGTGAGAATTTACCTCGACTTTACCCACGACTTTTGTGCGGATTAAGGCGGATTTTAGTCATAGACTCTCTGCGTCTGTGCTGTTCTAGTATCTGATTAGGTTAATAGCTTTTACTGATTATATTGACTGTGTCTGGATATTACTCATTCATACCCCACAGTCACTGGTGGGTGTTTTCAAAATGATAGAATATTTTTTCCATCTCTTTATTTGGAGTCCCAAAAGGATCCTGAGAGAATTCTGTAGGAATTGTGTGTCTCAGCTCTGAAGTAATGGATTATAAATGTATAATTCTGAGTATGGCTATAAATGAACCGCTCAGTCTGATAAAAACGTTACATAAATCCAGAGAAAATGTTGGTGCATATAGAGTGTACTTAGGGTAAAATGCTGTTACAGTCAGAAAACTGACCATTTAATTTGATTTAGAATACATTAAGCCGTAAAATGCTGTCACTGATAAATCTTAAAATTATAATTACAGAGCCATTAAAAAACCATAAGCAACTAGATTGCAAACTTCACTCTAAAGGTGCTTCACAATGCCATTGAAGAACCTTTTTCTGTCTAAATGGTTCCATGAAGAACCTTTAACATCTGAAGCACCTTTCTGTTTCACAAAGGGTTCTTTGTGGTGAAGGAATGTTCTTCAGATTATAAAAAGGTAAGAAAGAGATGGTTCTTTAAAGATACTTTGACTGAATGGTTCTTTGTGGAACCAGATTGGTTCTTCTATGGCATCACAGTGAAGAACCTTTTAAAGCACCAACCAAGAGTGTTGTTCCAATGCAGTTTATCCTATAATCAGTGGTGAGTTTCAGGACTTTATAATGTGCTAACATTATGTTCCCTTAACTAATAACAATAGCATTAAAGGTGCACAAAGTAAATATTGAATTTTTTTATGAATTGCTATTAACTTGAGTATCATGCAAAAGCAACAGTTTTTGTATTGATACTCAGTCATCAATTATTAATTTTGTAAGGGAAACAAGATCAGCAGTTTAAGACATTAACCTTTACGTACAAAACACAAGATAATTCTCTTCAATATATACTGACCAAAATTATAAACGCAACACTTTTGTTTTTGCCCCCATTTTTCATGAGCTGAACTCAAAGATCTAAGACTTTTTCTATGTACACAAAAGTCCTATTTCTCTCAAATATTGTTCACAATCTGTCTAAATCTATGTTAGTAAGCACTTCTCCTTTGACGAGATAATCCATCCACCTCACAGGTGTGGCATATCAAGATGCTGATTAGACAGCATGATTATTGCACAGGTGTGCCTTACGCTGGCCACAATAATTTCTCTTCGTGAAATTTCACATTCAGCTGATTTGATTCTATCACAGTTTTGCAGATAGTTATTCTAAAGTACTGCTATACATTACAAACAAGAAAACAATCTCAGAGGCAAGTTGGCTTTAAATTGGTGTTTTTAATGATTTTCTAAAGTCTGCAACAGTTCCTTTGACCTTGTCAATAAAACACTCTAGTTTGATAGTAAAACCTGCCGTTCGTATAAATCTTAATTTTTTTCTTGAGCTAAATTGGCTGTCTTTTTCACCTGTGACCAACCTTGCAAGTGCATTGGCATTCATTACTGACTCCACTACGGTCTGAATAACAAACTAATATTGTTGAATTCACACAGGCAATCAGAAGTGATAGGCATGTGGTAACTTAAGGGCTAGTCTGATGTCAAAGAGCTCTGGCATGAGTCACAGGACTTAATTGTTTGCCGCGTTGTTATTCTACATGACTGGGGGCTTCATTCTGAACAGCCTGTGATTAACTGCAATTACTTATCATGCAATTTAATAAGATCAATCTCAACGCATGTGTGATGGCCTGAATAGATCAAAAATTGCATTGACTGGCGCATCCACCTGGAATTAGATTTTTTTTTTTCTTTTCATTTTTTTTCCTCCAACTAAAAATACATTCAGTCGAAAATGAAAGAAAAAAAAAAAGTAATTTCAACAACATTTCTGAGAAAACCATGTGTCATTATCCTATCCTCGGTTTATGAGACAACCTCAGCAGAACCGCACGTCTCACTACCTAATGAGACACAGGCTATGCATTAAAGTACTGCACTCTCTCTAATGGTTTATATTAGAGATGAATAAAGATTTCTCAGTAAGGGCGTTTTGAGGCTACGGAGGCATTGTTTCCACCTCCTCATTACTATTTTATGTTCAAAGCTGCCAGGTTGTCTCTGATTCAAGTGAATAATACACTCTAAATTAAGTGAACAGCTGGGGAGTTTTAAGTTGGTTTTACAGGCTTCCATAATGTTCATAATGGGAATTTTCAATTTCAATGTACCTTGACATTTTCTATTAAAAGTTGACAAAAATAGCTGGTAATGTAATGAAGTTGTAATGAAGGTTTCCAAACTATGCTATTATGAAAGCAAGCGGAGATAACATTAAACAATCAATCTGTTCATTTCACAAAATAATGAATGGTTAGATGCAATGTACCTATTGTGTTCATGTTGAACTGTTAAATACTTTTGCTGCTATGGTCAGGTTTAAGAGGTAAAGGTAGGGTCAACAGTGTAATTATAGATGTAACTACAGAAAATAATTTGAGTTATAATTACAGAATGGTAATTTCAAATATAAGGACAATGTAAAAACATTAATGCACACACAGAGTGTATTGTAACAACTGATTAAGTACATAGTAGTTAAGCACACTTAATTTAAAGTGGGTCCCATTTGCACTCAAATCTAAACATGGTGAGCTTCATTGGAGTCTTTGATTATTACCGGTGATCCGGGGCAAACTTTGAAGTGGGCTACAGTGTATTTTGGCATGAGAGCATTCAATCTTTCTCAGCTGCTGGCTTCTTTGATTTGGTTATGCCGTTTACCACCTTATCAAACATGTCTGTTGCTCTGATGCAATCCCTGAAATGTCCAGTTTCCACAAGCTGCCAGTAAATGCAATACATCATGGTAACTGGTAGATATTAAAGTGCCTTTAAGGAAACAAAGAGAGGAAAAGTCAGGCAATCAAGAATTTTCCTTGGAACAAATGTTATTTGTTGTTGCACATTTCTTCACCAAAAGGGATGTGGAGAAAAAAAAAATGTGTGTGTGTGTGCAAAATTTAAGAGAAATATTTCTACCAGTATTGTGAATCACTAACATATGCTGTATTTGGTCTTCTGGTGTTCCAACAAGAGATCTTAAAGAGGTGCTTGATTAAAAAAATAAGAATTATATTTTGTTTACTTGCAGTTTATATCTCACAAGTCCAATTTTGAGGGGAAAGAAAGAGTGATATGTTCTCAGAATTGTGAGTTTATATATTACAATTCTGACTTAACACAATTGTGGAAAAGCGATTTTGAGAAAAACAGAAGGAAACACAATGCATTAAGAGCAGGGGGTTGAAAAAAGGTAAATTGTACTTAATTGGTCTTCTGGGAAACATGCAAGTAGCTTCTGTTGCTTCCAAAAAAAAAGATTCTTCAGAAAAATAAGAAAAAAATGGACATATTCATCCTGTTCAAAAGTTTTCACCCGCTGGCTCTTAATGCATTGTGTTTCCTTCTGGAGCATCAGTGAATTTTTTAAACTTTTTTTTTAATAGTTTGAGTCCCTCAGTTGTCCTCAGTTGTGTGAAAAGATGGATCTCAAAATAATACAGTCACTGCTGGAAAGAGTTCAAAAATGCAAAAGATGCTAGAACAGTCATAGATCATCCAGGTAACCGCACACAATATTAACCAAGGGTTCCCAAACTTTTCAAAGGGGTTATTTTAATAATTTCAGCTATTTTTGGTTTTATGGGTTATATGTGAACATATTTTATGTAAAATATCTTACTCAGGACAGTACTAACTAAAAAATAACATGCATTTTGTATGATCTCTCTTATTTTGTTAAAATCACTCACATTTTCTCATATTCTGCAAGGGGGTCCCAGACATTGTTTCTCAGAATTGCAACTTTATTAATCAGAATTGCGAGTTTGCATAATTGCAAATTTATATCTCATAATTCTGACTTTATAACTCACAATTGCAAGTTTACATCTCACAATTCAGAGAAAAAAGTCAGAATTGCAAGATGTAAACAAAAACAAAAAAACAAACAAACTCAGAACTGTGAGATTAAAAACTTGCAATAACTTGGATTACACCACTGGATTTTTGGATTTACTTTAATGCTGTCTTTATGTTATTTTGGGAGCTTCAAATGGTTGGACCCCTCTGACTTTCAATGACTTCATAAAATCATACAGGTTTGAAATAACAAAGGACTAAATTATGTCAGAACTTGCTTTTGTTTTGTGAAGTATCCCTTTAACAGTTTTAACCAGCAAGCCTCCCGCCCGCTACACCAGAACCAAACCCAATTTATTTTTTCAGCAGCAACATCAGGTCTCGTGTAAGGTAAAATGTCTTAAAATGACTTCATGTTGAACTTATCATTTCCAGGACGTTTTTCACCCATGTTTGCTTTTTTCCCGCTGTTCCCTGGTCACATTTTTAAAATGCAAATCCAAGCATTTCTACACTCGGGTGCTCTGTCACATTCACAGCCCAAGGAGAAGGAAGAAAGTTCTATCACCCTGCTTTAATGGTGCTTTTATCTTCAGTGAGCCACAAATAACCTCAGCCTTAACCGATAATGTCTGCGCTGTGACACTCGTGTTACATTACCCTCTCAATATCTCCTTGCATTGCCATTATCATTTATCTGACTTTTTTCATGCCCTGGCTTGATTTAGGCACATTTCTATGGGCTGCAAGCGATGCACGATTCACGGCTACCACGAAGGCTGGAGTCGCTATGATTAAAAGTACACATTTTTTTGCGACGTGGCTCCGCGATCAGTCAATAACGGGTACTACATCAAACCGCAGCGCTGGAAACGCCTCTTGTTGGCCCATCCAAGGGGCGACATTATTCACGACCGAACGTTTGATATCAATTTCTTATCCTATCCACGGACAACAATTTCTGAGTAATTGGATTCTCTTTAGCAACATATATATCCATCTTTAGAGGTGTGGAGTGCTGAGAGCAATTCATCAGATGCCAATTCTAATCAAAGTGCCTCTTAATCACATTATTTGCTTGCATCTCTGTTTTGTGCTGAGATTAATGCTAAAATGGGATCATCCAGGATTTGATTTCTGTTTTCGGAGCGCACCTTTCTTCCCTTTTCGCGGACTGTCAACATATCCCAGCGTCACAAAACTGCTTGCCGTGTAAATGATGAGAGACGTATAAATGGAACAGAAGAGCGTTGTACCTTTGGGCCAGTAATTATTCCAGTGAGATGTGGGACTCTGGGAGGGACTAAACGGCTGTATTTTCGGGACGACACATTGAGGGCATGTGAAGGTGGTCTACAGGGCTCCGTCAGGCTGAGATTAGGCTGCTGGGGAGACACAGATTGCTTTAGGAATAAGCAGCACGCACAGCGGGGCGGCAGGAAAGAGAGGCAATGAGTTTCTCAGGCCCTGATAGGTTCTGCCGTCATTATTAATAGCTTTTTTCTGTTTCTTTGGCATGGGGTACTGTACGCCACCGCTCTTTTTACACTTTGATGGTTTTGTATTTCCAGGTGTCAGATTTATTATTACAGATCATTCAAGGCTGCTGAAATTGTAATTTCAGGAGTTACATGAATTCACTGATTATGTTGTCTGCATATGGTCAGTAAATGAGGATGCTCTGTATTTGATTGTTAAAATGAATTATATAGATTAAGATCCTGCCTTTTTGATAAAAATGCATGATATATGCACACAGAAAAAAAAAATGGTGCTTCAGTGGTTCTTCAGCGGTTCTTTGGTGTGATTGTGGTGCTATATAGCACCGTTAGTTTATAAAGAACCGGTCAAGCCCCTGTCTGGTTCTTCAGCGGTTCTTCAGTGGTTCTTTGGGGTCGTTAAGGTGCTATATAGCACCACTGACATACAAAGAACCTGTTAAGCCTCTGAATAAGGATCTCTAACTCTCTCTTAAACTCTTCAGTTGGGGAAAGGATTAAAAACAACATTAACATACAGTGTATTTCCTGAAGATCTTTTTGCCCCTAAGGCCCCCATAAGGAAATATTTCCCACGTAAGACCTTTTGACCTTAGAAAAGCATAAAAGTGATTCAAGACATTTTGCCATTGTAGTAAATATATTTACTACTATTGTAGTAATATAAGCCCCTATGATTGTTTCTATTGAGCACCATTTTTGTTGAAGTAATAAAATGCTATACACAACAAAATCCCCAGTGTTAATTTAACACTCTGAGTGTGGACAAATATAAACACTGAAGCAGTGTTGAAGTTAACGAGATAATTAGGTGATTAACGAAGTGATGATTGATCATTACTGAAGACACCTGATGTTAATAAGCAGAATCACCAAAGGAGAAAACCAAAATTTTTAAGCAACCATTATAGTGGTCAGTGTTTGCATTAGTTGGTCTCTTGACCCTTAAATCTTTAATACTAGGTTTTGTTTGGCTGCAATTACTGAGTTATAACAGCCAGACAAGCAAAGAGCAAAAGTCAATAAGACGGCATTGACTGTGCTTGACTTAATCATCATATAGTGACTTGAGTATTTGACACAGAATTTCCTTACAGATTACAAAAAAACACTGTGAACAAAAGATCAGTCAGTTTTGCCATAATCAGACAGATGATGAAAAAAAGTTTATCTTAATTTAGACACACAGACATGAAGAACCAGTGTGAGAATCACAACAACGGTGACCATCAAAAAGCGTGTTATAGCCAATCAGAACTCATCCATGACTCCCATCGTGCATTGCGGCATGAATAAATTATGAGAGTTCAGAGTTGATCTGTTTATCTGAATATGCCGTTTGTCACCATTGTTGAGATTCATGGGCTGGTTCTTGATGTCTATGTGTGCCTAGGTGAAATACTTTTTTTTTTAAACAGGTTGTAAAAAAAATCTTTCCAAAATATATAGGAAGTGCTGGATCTTCTGTGGATTGTCAAGGCTATTACAATAAGCAAAAAAAAAACAAAAAAAAAAAAAACACCTAACTTAGTGATTAGACTCTAGGTGATTTACATCAAACAATGAATATGTTAAAACATAATCACCTGGTGACTTGAGCTTCAACTCAAAGGGTCAAGAGCCCAACTAATGTAAACACTGACCACTATAATGGTTGCTTAAAAATTTTGGTTTTCTCCTTTGGTGATTCTGCTTATTAATATCAGGTGTCTTCAATAATGATCAATCATCACTTTATTAATCACCTAATTATCTCATAAACTGTGTATGGTACATCTGATGGTTCTACATATAACCATTTGACAAAGGTGCCATATAGCACCTTTTAAAATAGGTGCTATATAGCACTAAAAGTGGTTCCCCTATGATTACGAGCCAAAGAACCACTTTTAGTGCTATATAGCACCATTTGTTTTTAGAGTGTGGGGTATTGGAACCTAAATTGGATTCCTAAATTCCCTTGCAGCATTTAAAATGACGAACGTCAGATATGGTGTTTATTATTTATCTGTTTGCACAAAATATTATAGAATTCTAATAATGGCCATTTATCAATTGTTGGCCATAACATTTTAACATTTTTTGGTCATAACATTGCAGTTAGTAAGGTTTGATTAAACTCCTTATTGATTGATTGATTTAAAGAAATTGATGTGTTTTTTTTTTTGAAAAGACACATTAAATCATATACATTTAAGATGTATAATGTTGCAAAAGATGTCTTGTTTCAAATAAATTCTGTTCAGAATTTCAAACTTTCTACTAAATTGTTTCAACTTAAAGTATTCATGCTGCTTTAAAATTTTAAGTTTAGTCAACATGAAATGTTAAGTTGTACTATATGAAAGCATGGATATTTGAGTTGAATAAACTTAAAATTTTAAAGCAGCATGAACACTTACTTTAAGTTGAAACAATTTTTTTTTAGTTTTTTTTTTTTTTTTTTTTTTTTTTTTTTTTTCCAATGGAATAAATTATATTTTAAGATATATTGAAATAGAAATATCCATGATAAAAATATAAAATATCCATTATAAAAAGTGCTCCACAAACACATTTTCACTCCCAACTCATCATATATTGACGCTTGGTCAGGACCCTTTGGCGTCACTTTTTGACGCAAAGGGAACCCCTTAGTGCTATTTTTCGACGTGCAGTGTCCACCATTGCATTGGTGTCAATATGCTGACGCAAAAGGCAGTGGGAATTTTATTGTCATGGTCAAATTATATATTGGGTAATCATTTTACCATTATTGCATATATGTTGGGGTGTGATTTTTCAATGTAAACAGTCACAACAGTTTTATTTACATTACACCATTTACACATTTATAAGCACGTATACCCAAACCCTGCCCCTAAACCTAACTTAACCATTTGTCAATAAAACACAGGATATTACAGACAAATACAACTACAGTCATAACTTACTGAAAAAATATTAGTATGCCAAGTCTTCCAAGGCAAAACAATTGATTTCTGAGAGGAATAGATGCGATTGCTGTCTCTATCTGCTGTAAAGCTCATCCTAAGTATGTGCTGCTGCAGTCTGTGCCAGGGTTTCCAGGTTTTCACAATAAAACCTTCCCAATTGCTACTCAAAACTATAGCGCAAAACTAACACAGTCGTATTTAGAGGGGGCTCCCCGGTAAAAGTAGCATTCCTGGGGGTAAAATACACATTTTTGGTGGGGTTCCCGTGGTAAAATTCACATTTCAAAGGCTAAATATCATGTTATTGGGGTCACTTTAACCCCTGAACATGAAAAAACAACCCGCATCAAGTGTTAAAGAAGCCCAATTTGACTTGGCAACACTGGTTTGTGTGCAAATTTGAAAAATGCTGCCAGAAGAAGCGTTGCATCAGCTTTGTTTGTAAAATGCCATTGGCTCTTGTGTGTCTCATGACCAACTGCATCATGCTAATGTTCGGCAGTATCTTTTTGAATGACATGTGAGCGCGTTAACGGAGCAGGATTATTTTCAGCGATTAAAACCTTGTGTTTTACTCTCTTCTTCGCATAAAGATATCGTATGGCTTCAGAAGACTCAAATGCAACATGCTTTTATACTGCTTGTTTATGGTCAGTCTTTGCAATAAATACCTGTGACTGTACTTATATTTGCCTGTTACATGTTTTATATTGTTCAGAAGTGGGTAGGTTTAGGGTAGGGGTGGGGTTAGGCGCTCCAATGAAAGTATAACTTTACTGAAAACAAAGGAGGACCCTTCATGTCGAAAAGTGACGCTAAAGGGGTACCCTCTTCCAAAAAAAAAATCATGCTAAAGGGGTCCTGACCAAGCATCAATATTTGACGACTTGGGAGTGAGTTGTCCACACAGCTCCAGGGAGTTAATAAAGGCCTTCTGATGTGAAGCAATGTGTTTGTGTGAGAAAAATATCCATATTTAAAAATGTATAAACTGTAATTTCTAGCTTTCTCTATCTGGCATTCCAGCAGATGATGTAGGATGTAAACATAGCGTAAGCTCCTGAGAATATGCTAGTCTAGCGAGAACCAAGTTTTGTTTACAGCAAAGAAAAAACACATAAAAAAAATTAATTGTTTTAGCTATACTCTACATTTTATTAGTTTTAAAAATCGTCATTTTGTACTTCTAATTCACGACTGGTGTTTTGTTTTGCTCTCTCTTCTGGGTTTCCCTGTTCATCACTTCTCACACGAGCTTACGCTATGTCTACGGATATTTTTACGGTATGCATCGCTTCGTTCAGAAGACCTACGATAATTCTCCAGAGCCATGTCAGAGTACTTTTTATGATAGATGGATGCATCAATCATGTTTTGGGTTCAATATCTTGACCCCCTTTCACTGCTATTATAAAGCTTGGAAGAGCCAGGACATGTTTTAATATAACTCCAATTTTATTCGTCTGAAAGAAGAAAGTCATATACACCTAGGATAGCTTGAGGGTGAGTAAATCATGGAGCAATTTTCATTTTTGGGTGAACTATTCCTTTAAGGTGTCATATTTTATTAAAAATCAAAAATGGTGTTTTTAGTTTTTGATTAAACTATTCCTTCAATGTGTCACTATGGCATGTCATAAAATACGCACTTTCAAATCATTTCTGCACCTGTTTTTATCGATATTTAACTGTAAAGATCATGTCGTAAGACACTCATGCTAGGATGCCTGAAGCTTCCGAAAACATCAAGGTTATAATCTCATTTCATCAGATCTTCTGTCCATCATGAATACCTCTTATTTGAGCATCTGTCCTCACCTTGTCTAGTCAAACACAAACTCTGATCAAAACTGAGCTGGGATTTTTGGATTTAAGAAATCTTCTTTTTCATTAAAAAGGATGGGAGATTCCTACGAGATGTCAGGTTTTGAGGTAAAGCCAGCTGTGTGGATATCTGATGGGCTCGTCTGTACCAGTCGTTGCCACGAAGGAGTTGTTAGACCGAAAGCAGCTTTGATGGGCTACAGCGTGCCTAACTCAGAGCAAGCTGATTATTGGATTTCCTTCAGTGTGGTCTGTGAAAACCCCCCGGGGCATGGTCACACAGAAAAACACCGGTCTTCACCCACCGTCTCCAGCTCTCGCTCCTTGCTTTTCTCTATGTCTATCCTGAAAACTAATCTATAGACTGCAGCAGACCACAACAGACCATGCTGTGAACAGTTTCCCCTCAAGAAATCTTTGACTTCTTAGATGTCACATCGCTTCCTGTCCTTTCCTCTTATGTCTGTTCATGCTAAAGGTGATTTTATCACTGGAGGTCACCAGGTCACTGTAAGATTGGTCATAGTAGGTGTTCCTGCAGCTGAACGAGACATTGTTGGTAAAAATAAGACATTCTATTTTGACAAGAAAGCAGTCTACCAAAGTACAGCTAAATTGAAGCTGTATACAATGAACGAATGAAGATAAACAATTTTCAATCCATTAATCAAAATGCTATGCCACTGTTGCTTATATCACCAGAAATCACACATTTTCACAGAAAATATGACATTCTGTTTGCTTTATGCTGTGGTCCTTTCAAAATCTGATGTAGGATAGATGTAGGATCTTCAAAATCGCAGTACTACTATTAGCTTTACAGATGTTTGGCTGCCAGCAAACCAAATTACACTCTTATATCAATCGTAAAAACGAGCGCAGATCTGTGCGCACAAATCAGCTTACGACAGAGTTCACGTGTGATTCGTATGCCGCCAATCCCGTGGTACGAATGATCGTACGTTGATAAATGTGGCGGCTGAAAACAATCATCATTTAACTATCCCGCCCCTAAAAACACCCCGATTTGGAAGCCTTGCCCCTAGAGTTTACGACACGGAGAAACAAAACCCGACCAAAAAGAGGAAGTAAATTCACGAAAGAGAAATTGATCTTACTCTAAAAACACCCTTTAACATTATATTTGCAAACAATAGCATTAATTTATACAGTATGTATATTAAATGCCAATAAATATAACTAAACATTTATAAACAGCATATTTAGTTCTCCTTAATCCACAACAGACCCTTAAAATTTAACAGTATTACAGAAGACCATGGTGAAAAAAAAACAGCATTTGCTGGTTAGGTATGTTTTGATGCTTGTTTAAGCTGGTCCTTTGCTGGTTTATGCTGGTCCTTGAAGAATGGGGAATAATGAAAAATGAGTAGCTGTAAAAATTTTTTGTTAAACTATAAAGTAAAACACAAATTAGGCTAGTGAATACAGAATACAAACGTCGAGCTAAAATGAATAAATGAGCAAAGCGAAATTAAATGGCACTGGGCTCACAAGCCTCTCTCATCGACATCCAAATGTTTCCATTTTTTGCCATGTAACATTTGGTTGCTAAACTATTATCCAAGATGTTGTTGAAATGTAAAATAAAAGATAAAATAAAAATGTTTAGACATTAAAAAAACTATTATCCATGAAGTAAACATATCTTTGTGCTTCATTTGTGTTCCAAATTAATGTAAATCATCCTTCACATGCGCAAAAATGTTAATTTTGGCGCTGCATGCTGATTTTACAGAGGACCTTTTAAATTGAGCTGTGTAATTGCATTTCAGTTTGATTAATGGCTGAAATGCGCGATCAGTTACATTTAATAAAGTAAAGATATAACAGATAAAATGCATTAAGAAAACAAAAGTGGCCTATACTTGTCGCAGACTTTTTTTTTTTTTTTCTTCTTTTGCTAATCTGTTAATTATTTAAGAGAAGTGTATTTGGTGTAGGCTAGCCCTATTTATTTTATTCCTTTTATACTGTAATTTCTGTTTTTGTCCATTCACCAAAGTGCAGCAGGTGGGTGATGCAGCAATGTGTGAATCCTCATAGTCTGTTGTTTATGCTACTATTTGCGAACTATATGCGTATAAATCTAACACCCTAAAAGAACAAAAAAACTTTGTTTGTCGACCAGGAAATTCAGGCTAACTCAAAATCTTGCGTACACGAGCTCAGACCTGACGTGAGATTTGAATGTAGCCACCACTCACGTACATATTAAACGACGGCGTTTTAGTACCAAAAAAAAATAAAAATAAAAAAATACTAAGGTTATGAAATTAAAGTCATACTAATTCGACTAAGTCGAAAATATGAGAATAAAGTTGAAATATTACAAGAATAAAGTCAAAATATTATGAAAATAAAGTCGAAATACTATGAAAATAAAGTTGAAATATTTTGAGAATTTAAATCTTAGAAATTAAAGTATTTTGAGAGTATAGCCTATAGTGCGCATACAAATGGCCCAGTGTAACGTAGTGAGAGAGACGTGAAACAGGTGGATCCATCTGCAGACTTTTATTAAAAGACATCGACAAAGACATGGTCAAACAGGCAGGGTCAGGCATCGGCAGTCAGGTATGTTAGAGCAAGACAAAAGAGTAGTCCGTAAGGCAGGCGAGGGTCAGAGAACGGCAAATGTAATCCAAGGGGCTAGGCAAAAGGGTAATCCGAAAAGACAGGCTAAAGTTCAAAAAGGCAGGCAGTGAGACAGACTAAATGATATTACTTGGCTAGGAAACAAGACTAAGAACACAAGGCAAAACAAGAACAAACTAGACGCAGGATAACTAGGACAAGGCTTCGTACGAATGCTAACAACAATCCAATACTCTGCGACTAGTGAGAGGAAGTCCTGGGTTTAAATAGAGTCTCTGATTGGACACAGGTGATCAGTGCAATGGCTGATTGGGAACATAGTCCAGGGTGTGGTGCAACTGTCAGTGTAATGTGAATGTGAAAGGGCGACATCTGGTGGTGAACGGACCGAAGGTCACGGCCAGATTCATTTACACCCAGCTTGAGAGCACCGGGAGAAGTTGCCAGGCCACCGGAATTTATTTGAATATTGTTGCGTCTAAGAAACAAAACAAAACAAAGTATATTGTATTTTTTTTTTTTTATTATTGTAATCATAAAGATGAATGACTTACATGCCACTTAACCTGAAGCAAATACAGTGATCTGTCACGCCACATTATAGGGTGTGAAAACACATTATTCTAAGGCTTATTCTAAGGCTTATTGTTAGTATTTCACTATAAAACTGACAGCATTTGAATGCTGAGACTTTGGGATATATCCCAGTGCTCTCAATCCGGACCATTTGCATTCGCAATAGGCTATAACAGGGGTGGCGAACGTCGGTCCTGGAGAGCCACAGCCCTGCATAGTTTTGCTTCAATCCTAATCAAATGCACCTGAACAAGCTAATCAAGGTCTGAAGGCTTACTAGAAAGCAACAGGCAGGTGAGTTTTAATTAGGGTTGGAGCTGAACTCTGTAGGGCTGTGGCTCTCCAGGACCGGAGTTCGCCACCCCTGGGTTAGAATATACTCTCAAAATATTATAACTTTAATCTTGTAATTGCTACAAATTAATTATTGTAATTTTGACTTTATTCTCAAAATATTTTGACTTTATTCTCGAAATGTTTCGATTTTATTCTCAAAACATTTCGACTTTATTCTCAAAATATTTTGACTTTATTCTTGTAATTTTGACTTTATTGCAGAAATAATTCAACATTATTCTCGTAGTATTTTGACTTTACTCTAGTAATTTCAACTTTATTCTTGGAATATTACGACTTTAATCTCGTAATCTTAGATTTTTTTATTCATTATTTATTTTTTTTATTTTTTTTTAACATGGCACTAAAACGCTATCATAGTGGCAGCACTTCCCCTGGAGGAAATATACATAAATTTTGCAAAACGACACCGCATAGCAGAGCATGAATCTTGTGACTGTACACTAGTATTTGCTGTCATAGTGAATACAAAACTTCCTTTGTTTCTGTGACATTTTCATTCAGCTTGTCTGCAGTTTTTTATACACAGATAAATCGCAACATAAAAAATTTGTGAAATTCTCAGAATGACATTTTGTAAACGTGCCGTTCTAATGCATTTCTCAAAGTAGGAATTCGGACATTGTGATTTTTGGGGTTGATTGAAATGCAGCATTAGTCAAAGTGAAAGCATGGGCTATCACTGATTAACTTCTGTCTTCAAGATGCTAAAATTTCAGCTGAGTGGTAAAAACTCTGCAGTATTGAGGGTCAGAATAAACAAAAAAGAAAGAAAGAAAATTGCAGAGCTTTTACAGTAATGGTTAGAGGCTAGAGTGATTAATTTCTAACTCCGCTGCACTCCAGCAGCTAATTCTCTTCTGGAGTGAAATGCAAATGAACATCTCAAAAGTGCACGACTCATAAAAAGCTCACCAGTCTATTAGCGTTCAGAATCCAAGAATGAGGTCAAACAATAAAATGAACCCAACAGAGACTTCAGGTCTGACTGAGTGAAGCCTCACTGTAATATAAACAGCATTTGTGCAGCATATTCAGAGGATAACTCTCACCGCCTGTGATGTGTAGCGCTCCAGGACACATGTGAAACATGGAAATTAGAGGTGGGATTGAGAGGGTTTTCTGTCCTAAGCACTTCCTTTTTATGTCCAGCTTTCAGACACAACACCACTGAGGATTCACTGACGTCATTTTAACGTATCATTTCATATTGTGAGTTGCTGTGTAACGGGGTAGTAAAGCATAATGGCTACGATTCTGGGCTGATGGCTAAAGGTTGTAAATTCAAATTTTTCTCCAGAAACATTACAGCAGTGCCTTTGGCCAAAGACACACCAGTTACACCAGGGTTACGGTGCTTGAAATTAGTTTACAATAAATAAACACTCACTAAGGTTTTGTTGATGGTTTTTGTTTTTACAACAAACAAGATCTTGTTTAAACATTTTATTTTTTCTTCTCATACTCATTCTGTTTGATCTGCCTGGAGGTTTGCACATATGCTGATCCATACCATCACTTTGATCACCGCTGTTGACTCAACTTCTGTTGTTATGTTGTGTCTAGTGTGTATATTATGTCTGTTATTCTTTAGTTCGGTTGGCTTGTTTTGTTCAGGTGTATTTTTATGTGTGTGTGTTTTATAAAACACCTTGACTTGGCTAAAGAGCTTTACAAAGTAAACATTGCCGGTAGTAGCTTGTGTAACATTTTTCTATTAGACTGATCTCATGTTCTCAAGCACTGTTTTTTAATTAAATTTCTCAAAACCACTTTTTTGTTTATATTTTTTAATTAGCACAAAATTACTGAGTGCACCTTGAGTTAAAAGCATTAGCTAAATTGCTAATTAGTAGATTACAGCAACATCTTTTAATCCTGGAATGCAAAGCTAACTTCCCCTCTAGACTGCATATAGAGGATACAATTAGATGCGTATTCTTTATCACACGTTTTGCTCTGTGAATAACATGAAAATACATTCTACTGATAATTTAGATTATGTGTGTATGTAACTTCAGGCTATTTCAAGGAGAATTTCGCTGTAAGTATAGAGTAAAAACATATGGATAAAAACATGCCAGCTTGCTAAAGATGTGCCTGATTCCGAATACCGTGTTCGAAAGGAAAGTAGTGATTGCACAAGCATTTTTTAGCGAGATGTAACCCACAAGGGGGCACTTTTTTCTGGATTCCTGCCATGCCAAATCTTATACTGTATGCAAAGACAATTTTTAAATTTGGACAAAATCAGACAGAACAAACGAAGACAAATTTTTTACATATATTTTTGGGCTAAATTAGGACCAAATCAAATAGACCAAATAAAGACCAATTTTCAACATCTATTTTTGGGCTAAATTTGGTCTAAATCACACAGACCAAACAAAACCCAATTTTCATTGTCTATTTGGGGACTAAATTTTGACGAAATCAGACAGACCAAACAAAGTCAGATTTTTAACGTCTTTTTTGGGGGGCTAAATTTGGACAAAACCAGACGGACCAAACAAAGACACATTTTTAATGTCTTTTTGGGTGGGCTAAATTTGGACGAAATCAGACAGAACAAACAAAGACACATTTTTTACGTCTATTTTTGGGGTAAATTTGGACAAAATCAGACAGAACAACCAAAGACAAATTTTTAACATCTATTACTAGGCTAAATTTGGACAAAATCAGACAGAACAAACAAAGACAAATTTTTAACATATATTTTTGGACTAAATTTGGACCAAATCAAACAGACTAAATAAAGCCCAATTTTCAACATCTATTTTTGGGCTAAAATTTGGTCTAAATCAAACAGACCAAACAAAGCTCAATTTCCATTGTCTATTTGGGGACTAAATTTGGACAAAATCAGACGGAGCAAACAAAGACACATTTTAACGTCTATTTTTTAGCTAAATTTGGACTAAATCAGACAGACCAAACAAATCCTAATTATCAATTTCTATTTTTGCACTAAATTTGGACCAAATCAGATGGACCAAACAAAGACAAATTTTCAGCGTGATGAATGAATGAATGAATTTTGACTCACATCCAGTTGCTTCAAATTATATCTGGAGACTTGTTTAATATTGAAAGGCCTGGTTTCACAGACAGGTCTTAGACTAAACCAGAATTAGGCCATAGTTCAGTTAGGACATATAAGTAATTGTTATAAACAAACAAATTCTGTTGTCCATCTTGAGACAAAACAAAGGCACTGACATATTTTAAGATCAGTCAGTGCAGGTTTCTTTCAGTTCAAACAGCTCAGACTTACATTTTAGTTTGGGACTAGGCTTAAGCCTTGTCTGTGAAACCGAGTGTAAAACAATTAATTCACAAGAATAATCACCTTATTGGAAGAATCCCTGGAATATCAGATCAGAAGATCTGAAAAATATAGCAAAATAATAGAAAACTTATGCACTTTAGGGGTACATTTTTCTTGTATTGGTCATAGATGACTGTAAGGTACGTATTGAATGGATAAGATTAGAAATTTGCAGCTCTCCACCGACTATCCTCACTACCAATGCCATCTCTAAAAAAAGCCACAAACTGCCATTATGTCAATATCATGCTAAGGTAGTTCTGCTGTGTGTGACAATGTGTACAGTAGCTGTCAGAAGGTCCTTGGATAAGACCCCGAGTCAAGTGAGCATGCTGGCGCGATAAGAGGGCTCTTTCAAGCAGAAAATTGTTACAGATAATGGGAGAAAAGATATGCAGCTCAAAAGGAGATTGAAAACCCACTCAGTCCCATCCTGATGTAGAACATATGTTTTACATACATAATGAAGACATTTCCAAGAAGACACGATGGTCGTTGCATGGAGTAAATTAACAATGACATGCAAAGCAGCAGGTGAAGACTGTGCAAATTAGCAGTTATCAGGCCAAGCTGAGAAGCACTAGCTGAAAGACGTCGGATTAGCGTGGTTTAATACTTCTGTCATCACAGTGGCAGTGAAATCCTACTTATAATTTCCACTGTATCACAAACGTATGCTATATCTTCATTACAATATATAACATAGTGTGTAAAGTATTACCTTTGCTGCTTGAAGGTTGTGAATCCTTTAGAATTGTCTATATTTCTGCATAAATTTGACCCAAAACATCATCAGATTTTCACACAAGTCCTGAAAGTAGACACAGCGATCCCAGTCAGACAAATGAGACAAAACTATTATCTTTAACATTTATTTATTCAGGAAAATGATGCAATATTACATATGAGTGGCAAAAGTATGTGCACCTCTAGGATTAGCTGTTAATTTGAGTGCTTTTGTTAAGAGATGTTTCCAAACAGCAGGATGACTATTAGGTGTCAGTGTCTGCCCTGTTTTATTTAGAGAACGGGGATCTATTAAAGTCTAGTCATGTTTGTGGAAGTGAATCATGGCACAAATCAAGGAGATCTCTGAGGACCTAAGAAAAAGAGTTGCTGTTGCTCATCAGGCTGGAAAAGGTTACAAAGCCATTTCCAAAGAGTTTGGACTCCACAAATCTGCAGTCAGACAGGTTGTGTACAAATGGAGGAAATTCAAGACCATTGTTACCCCCCCACCCCAGGAGTCCTAAGCAACTAAAGGCCTTTCTCACACTGGCTAATGTTCATGAGTCCACTGTCAGGAGAACACTGAACAACCATGGTGTGCAAGACAGAGTTGCAAAGAGAAAGCAAGCCAGAGGACTACTGAGAAATGTTTTGTGGACAGACAAGGCCAAAATAGAACTTTTTGGTTTAAATAAGAAGTGTCATGTTTGGAGAAAGGAAAACACTGCATTCCAGCATCAGAACCTTATCCTATCTGTGAAACATGGTGGTGGTAGTATCATAGTTTGAGCCAGTTTTGCTACATCTGGACAAGGACAGCTTGCCATTATTGATGGAACAACAAATTCTGAGTTATACTAGAAAATTCTAAAGGAAAATGTCAGGACATCTGTACAAGAACTGAGAACTGAGATCTGTACAAGAACAAGAGAAAATGGGTCACACAGCAAGAAAACCCCAAGCACACAAGTCATTCTACCAAGAATGGTTAAAGAGAACAAAGTTAATGTTTTGGAATGGCCGAGTCAAAGTCCAGACCTTAAACCAATTGAAATGATGTGGAAGGACCTGAAGCAAGCAGTTCACAGTAGGAAACCTACCAACATCACAGAGCTGAAGCAGTTCTGTACTGAGAAATGGGCTAAAATTCCTACAAGCTGTTTTGCAGGACTGATCAACAGTTACAAGAAATGTTACCTGCAAATGTGATACGCAAAACACTCACAGATATGTAACACTGTATCCTTTTTCTCAACAAATAAATTACATTTGTTTGAATGATGGCTCCTTGTCTACTTTTAGGACTTGTGTGAAAATCTGATGATGTTTTGGGTCATATATTTGCAGAAATATAGAAAATTCTACAGGGTTCACAAACCTTTAAGCACTGTATGTATGTATTTGCTATAATGTGGTTACTATAGAACCAAAACTGGAACATAAAAAAAGCAACAAAGCTAGAGTTCTATTATTTGTAACAATGCTGAGCAGCTCTGCAGTGCTTACATGGTAGACAGTTTCATTGATTTTAATGGGACAGTCTAGTTTGTTGTGTCACGCCACAGGTTTCCAGTGTGCAGTCTCAGACATCCATGGCCTATGCCAACATCATAATCCTTGGATGAGTCCCTCATCTGTACTGAGCCCAAAATGATTCCATCTAAAAAGTACACCTCTCACCTCATTTATTATGTGAGTAAATGTAGTTACGGTAATAACAGTTTTGGAGCTGGCAGTTTTGAACTTAGCACTGACAGCCAGATAATTGAATACAGCTTGAAATGTGGTACTTCAGATGTAATTATGGAGCCGGTTTCTCTCTTCCTCTCTCACTACGACACTCTAGGCTATGACAGGAAACCCATTAATGGGTTGAAAGAACTGCAAACGCTATTACTCTCTTTGCAGTGTTTCAAACCAACTCGACAGAAGCTGAATAGACACTGTTTGTTCTTCTTTGATAAACTGGAGCGTTCCGAAAGTTACTGAGTTCTGCAAATGAGACCCCGCTCCATTTTACTGCGAATGTAAATTATAAGCCTTATCACAGTCTAAAGGGGACGGAATGAATAAATGAATAAGGGATAGGAACCGAGAGAAAAAGCGATCATTCCTAGTTTGGTTAACCACTGGCTTACAAATGCAGAGTGACATCAAAATGTCGTTAGTGCAGTATATTGCTGTGAAACCACATGGCACATCTCTTGGAAAAGAGAGCGAAAAGTTTTGGCAAAGGCGAAGCGGCACATTCTAAAACCATAAAACTCTCAGAATGGCACAGGCTGATGAAGTGTGAAAATATATAATGCTCAATGAATGTTTAGAGGTTATTCTCCTCAGGGAGAGCAATTAATAACAGCAGTCTTCTGCCTCGCTGTTAATCCTGTCAGTTTGGCCCAAGAGCGGATGGAAAGATGCCCCCGTGATGAGAGAACAACACTGGTTATGGTGGCACTAGGATGGGAAGCATGGGTAATACACAGCCACTAATTGCCCTGTAGCAATTCATGCAGACAAAGAGATTAAAACAGAAAAATTAGGCATATTTTTTTTGCTTTGTTGCTTTTTTAATACTTCAAAATGTATGCAATAAAGCAGGGTTGCCCAAACTCAGTCCTGGAGGGTTGGTGTCCTGCAGAGTTTAGCTCTAACCCAAATTAGACACACCTGAACCAGCTAATCAAGCTCTTAGGCATACTACAAACTTCCCAACAGTTGTGTTTAGGCAAGTTGGAGCTAAACTCTGCAGGACACTGGGCCTTCAGGACTGAGTTTGGACAAGAGCTCTATTTTTGTGAGTGTGGAGCCCCCTACAGGTAAGTGAGTGAAATTCACTGTCCTAATTACAGTAGATCGCCGTACACGGCCATTTGTTGCTGTTGTAAAGCCGGTTTGTGGAATTATGTACCAGCTTAGTAAACTTCTATCCACATTATTTTTCAATGCAGAAGTAAGCCGTTTCTGTGAAAGCATGAGACTTCAGATTCATTAGCCGCTGTTGAGAAATAAGGAGAAGAAGTGTAGTAAACGATAAAATGGTTTGGACTACAAACAAGTGTGTTCATAATTGAGACAATACGCTGAAATCATATAGTAAGACACACCAGTTTCCCAGTATAAAGCAGCAAAATGAACTGTTTTGTACAGCTGAAAATAGCTGGAAGTGAATGACACCGGTATAATTTGTTATAATTAACACCGCCCAAAGTATAATTCGTTTTTGTACATGTACGCTAGTGCGTACAGTCAAATGCGTAGCCTGGTGTTGTGCGTGAATGTGGCCGGTCAACACATGCTCTCTAGAAAGCTTCATCAATGTCCAGTGTCTGCTGTATTTTTTTCTTCTTAAGTTATGACCGATAAGGGAGTGTGGGAGTGTGGGAGTGACTTTTAAAAAGTAAAAATAATGACGATAGTAATAATAATAATAATAATAATGATAATAATAATAATAATAATAAAACAGGGTCGCTCTTAAAAAAGTTAAAAAAAAAAAAAAAAACACTGTTTTTGGGTATGCTTACTGTCACAGTTATGTTTAGTTTAGTTCAGCTCTAGTCATGTCTGTTGATTTCTCATTAGTTGCAATGGTTTCTGATTAGTTAATCCTTGTCCAGCTGTTCTTGTTTAATTCCCTCATTTACCATGTGTGTATTTAAACTCCTGTTTCTGTTCTATCCTTTGTCAATTATTTTATGTTATGTTTTGCTCCACGCTCATTTTCTTAGTAAAGTATATTCAAAAGTATGGATCTGCGTTTGATGTTTTTATTCCTCAACGCACCGTGACACTTACACAACAATAATAAACCAGTGAAGTTTTTCCTTTTTTTTTTTTTTTTATTTTAAGTTTTGTGCACAGACAACAAAACTGTGATGTCAAAACTGTTCCCATTGATATAGTCTCGCATAGCCAGACCTTCAGACTGATGGCAGAAGGTCTGGGAACTTTGGTTGGTTTGAATGGTCAAGACCTGCCCAAGAGGCCATATGAGTGACAGGTAAAGCAACCAGTCACATTTTGTTTTGTGCCGCATCAAAAAGTCAGCACAATAACAGACCGGTGTGTAAAACTCTCTGACGCATTTTAAAGATTCTATGCCACGAATTTTAAAATCTAGCATTTAGTTGATCCTGACAAGCGGTCGTCGTCACAGTTGTAACATGACGACTTGTTCGGCGCTACAGCATTTTTGTTTTCAGGCATAACGTTAAAGAATGTGACACACGCGTCTCCCGGAAATCCTCTATAATTCAACCAATCCAATGGCGACTTCAAAACAGCTAATTTGTTTCCAGCTAATTGTGCCATATGCATCAGATGTTTAGTCAGCAGCTCTTGGGCATAATGTCTGAGGCTGAGACTATTGACATAGATCCACGAAAATGACTAAAAGTCTCTAATATGCATGCCAAGCCAGTAGTTGGCAATGTCACTTTGTAAAGAAACTCACACATGCCTATAGACTGAACACGTAATATGCATGTACATGACATCACCGTTTTCACAAATTCTCATGTTTATAGTTTATTCAGAAACGATAACAGCATTGCTTTCAAAAACTTGCACTTTGAAACCATTTTCAACCTGTTGTTGTTTTTTAGGCCCCCAAAACCCCACTGTCGTGTAAATAAACAGCCAAAACACATCAAAAGCTTTCTGTTTTTAGCTGAAAACAGGGTTGTGTAAAAAAAAAAAACCCTCACTGTTGTTAGTTTTTGTTTCCAATCATGATCTCCTGTGTCTCATTCAGTTTCTTTTTATCCTGTGTGCTCTCTGTCAGAAGTTAAACAACGTCTGCTGAGATCTATACTTCTTCTCATCTTTCTTTGTCATACAAATCTTTGTTTTTACTCCTTAAAAAACATCAATGTGTAATGTTTGTAAATCATGTTATTTCTTTGTATGCTTCTGGTCACATTTATTAGCTGTTGTCTCCAGATAATTTACATTCAGAGACAGCTCACATTCTTCACATCAAGAATGCAATGCATCTGTGGCAAACAGACACAAGCAGTGTTGTTCATGTTTTGGCGGTACATCCAAAGGGACAAATACTTCAATAACAGCGAAACTGGCATCTTCTCCTGAGTCATCACCTACTTCTAGTGGTAAGCAGCTGTCGCTAGTAATCACACCGGTATTCACGCTGATGACGCACATGGAGCGTGATTCAGACCCAAATGTATATCCAAGAGGGAACAGGGTGGAAAGGAACAGGGTTCAAAAGAAGTGTCAAAACATTTTTACTAGAATAATAATTACACCAGTCCAACAGAAAACATGCTTATGCTGTTACAACTTTTTATTTAAAAGTCTCTGGTAGGAGAGAGTCAGAAATATGCATTAGCAAAAAACAATATAAAATATTTTAACCCAAGTCTGGCTTGTTTCTGGCCCAAAGTCTCTAGTGAATACCCTGATTAAGGGAGGCACAAACTTTACAAGTAAAATAGCCTTTTCTCTTTGAGCGCTAATTAGTCTTAGGATAACTCTCTGTTTAATTATTTTGCCAGTTTGGATTTGGGGACACGTGACAGAAACTATCACTAACACAGATAACACGTTCGCCAAGAATTAATGAAAGTGTCTTATGTAATTTGCAAAACCTTTCAGTAAAGGATATTGACCTTTATAAATAATTGCGTAGTCACTCATTTGTAGGTCTGTGATACAAAATAAGGAAATCCACAAGCAGTTAGTCATAAAGGAGCCTGGGAAGTGTTGTAACACATTTTGATTAAATTATTAGTATTTTTTCTTATGTTCTTTTTTTTTTCTTCTTCTTCTTTTGCACGTCTCAATTTTGTATATGATATTCTCATATGTATGTATGTATTTATTGTACAAAGTGTATATTGTATTCCCATGTATCAATGCTACAAACAAACAAACAAACAAACAAACAAATAAATAAATAAGAAAAGAAAGGTTAGTGAAACCTTTTATTTTATTTTATTGTATTTTATTTATTTATTTATTTATTTTTTTTAATACCAATTTTTTTTTTTTTTAATACCAACCAATAAGTCATAAAAGAGACGGAAAATTGTTGTAACAAAACAGTTTAGTTGATTATTTCATTATATTTTATTTGATTATAGTTTTGAGGTGACTAGTAGTAGTAGTAGTAGTAGTAGTAGTAATAGTAGTAGTGGTATATGTGAATATTACAACAACAACAACAACAATAATAATAATAATAATAATAAATTTAATGTACTGTTTTTAATTAAATTTAATTGCATTATTATATATATATATATATATATATATATATATATATATATATATATATATATATATACACACACAAAGTTGTGTTTACATGTTTTATGGGGACATTCCATAGGCGTAATGGTTTTTATACTGTACAAACCCTATTTTCTATAGCCCTACACCTACCCTACACCTAAACCTAGCCCTCACAGGAGACACTGCACACTTTTACTTTCTCAAAAAAAACTCATTCTGCATGATTTATAAGCCTGTTTCCTCATGGGGACCTCACAAATGTCCCCACAAGGTCAAAATTTACTGGTATTACTATCCTTGTGGGACATTTGGTCCCCATAATGTGATGAATACCAGGTGCACACACACACACACACACACACACACACACACACACACACACAACAACAACAACAACAGTAATAATAATAATAATAATAATAATAATAATAATACATTTAATGTACTGTTTTTAATTAATTTTAATTTCATTACATATAATTTCATTATTATTATTATTTGCAATATGTGTCTGAAATCTCTACATATTATACCCATATGTGAATATTACAACAACAACAACAATAATAATAATAATAATAATAATAATAATAATAATAATAATAATAAAAGCTTAGAGTTTATTGCAGTAATAAAATGTACCTATTAACTTTATATGATACTACTACTACTAATAATAATGAGTCATTTTATTTGAAATTGAATTAAAACATTTAAGCTTATATTATATTTACATATAATTCACTTTTACTGCAGTTTGATTATTAACATATATCTGCCACTCATTTTGGGTGCTAGCAATGTGTTCTGAATTACTGCTGTATTTTAAACATGCAGAAATCTGGTTGTAACAGTAATTTATCACCACATTCAGTATTCATCTGGGGACATCATTTCTGAAATGAGAGGAGGTTTGTAATGGCAGATTTTAGTGAAATGACTGTGTTATAGCGCTGTGCTGTCACTGTGAGCAATGTCGGCCTCTTTAAGCGTGACCTTGCCTTAGAGCCAGACTATTTCTCAGAGTCTTGAGAGACTCCAACTGTCTCTCATATAGGGACGAGTGAAGTTCCCAATGTCAGAAAGGTTAGATTGGATACACGCAACAGAGACCTGGATGCATTGTCTTGGTTCCGGACCATCTACCCTTACAGATTTACAGATCTTGCACTCTGGAGTCCAATAGAAGAAAGAAAGGGTAATTTAAAAACTTCTAAACCCAGCACGCTTAATGGGCCAGACTTTGTAAATTCTTCACGCTGTGTTACTTTTAATGACCAGCAAGGTTAATCACTATCTTGCTAGAGTTCAGCCTGTTCTGGAAGAAAAAATAAAAGCAAACTGTTTAGACGCGAAACCCAGACAGGCGGAGATGAGCATCCTCTTTAAGAGCGTGATTTATAGTTTGCTCGTTTTGGACATGTGGCTGCACCTTTTCCTGTGTTATGATGGTTAATTGAACTGAAAGAGCTAATTGATGGCAGATTATAGGACTCTTGCTTCAGAGAGCATTACTCTCAAACATCTCGCATGGTGGAGATGATTTCAAGTGTCATTAAATTTATAAAGTTGATTAGGGAGAGCTAATTACACGCAATAAACTTTTGTGCTCAGCAATCTCTGCCTTCCAACATCTGCTAACTGTAAGATAGGATAAAAATATATATAATTCATTATATAATTCATAATGGGGGGAAAAGTGGTTGAAATTTTTCATGTTTGAATCTCACAAAAACATGTCCAAGGCTCATTTAACCACAACAAGAACAACAAAAAGAAATTAAATTTTGCAAAAAGAAAATGAACCCTATTTTAGGACTATCAAGATTTTTTGCATTTGCATTATTTTCGGATAATTAAGCACATTTCCCCCAAAAGTTCTCATTACTGTAATGAGTTCATTTTATATTTGAGTTTTTTATAATTCCTATTATTCCAAGTAGTGATTGCCAGAATTTGTTAGACTATTCCACTATTTGAAGCAGCTGTCCTTAAAGGGATAGTTCACCCAAAAATGAAAATTACCCCATGATTCACCCTCAAGCCATCATAGGTGTATATGACTTTCTTCATTCAGACAAATGTACTTAGAGTTTTATTAAAACAACATCCTGGCTCTTTCAAGCTTTATGATGTCAGTGAATGGCTGTTAGGTTTCTGAAGCCCAGTATAGTCTCTTCTTGGCTAATACCGAAATCCTCTGACATTTTTCTTTCTAAATCCTTGTTTTGTAATTATAATTCATGTTTCTTTTTTGTTTTGCTCTCTCATTTGCTCTTCCATGTTTATTATTTCTCACTTGAGCTTAGGCTATGTCTAAGTCATTCGCTGGTACGCCACTCTTCCTCGAAAGTGAGTATGATAGTTAGCGGAAACTAGACATTACGAAATATACATTTTAAAATATGGCTATATTTCTTACACAAATGCTTCACTGATTCAGAAGGCCTTTATTAAACCCTAAAGTCATGTGTAGTACGTTTTATGATGGATGGTGTCACGAATTTGGTCGGTGTCCCGTTGTCCGCTCACCACCAGATGTCACACTCACCTCACCTACACACTCTGACTGTTGCACCACACTCCGGACTGCATCTCCCATCCTCCACCGCACTGATGGCGTCAGCCCCCGTGACCAATCAGGCGTTCTATAAAAGCCCCGGTCCTTCCCAGTGCACTTCACGGATTGTTGTGTTGTTGTGTTTCTTTCGTTAGCGTTTTCCTAGTTTCCTAGTTTCCCAGAGTTTAGTTCTCTTGCCTGGCCCATCCCGTTTTCGACCTTACGCCGCCTGCCTTTTCGGACTTTCGCTCTTGTTTATTGGACTACTCTCTTCGACTGCCTGTGATATACCTGTCTGCTCCCGTCTCGACCCTGCCTGTACGACCATGTCTTTGTCTGGAAATATCAATAAAAGCTTGCGTATGGATCCGCTCGCCTCTCGTCATTCACTCTCCGTTACAGAACAATCCGTCACAACAGGATCCAGCAGCTTCACCCCCGGACATTCAGAAGTTATGGACACAGACAGGATTTTATTCAGGATAAAACAAGGACCACGTTCTCTCGACCAGCACATCCGTGAGTTCCTATCTATCGCTAACCATTCCACCCTCCCGGACTGTATAATTTTTGAAATATTTTGTGATGGCGTTAATGAGCCTCTAAAGACTAGACTCAGACGCGAGGGTCCGCGCTCATCTCTGGCTGCTTCCTTGAATTTTGCGTTATTGTGTGTGGGCTCGCCGTGTACTGTGGGGGTTGCGAAGGGGGAACGCGACAACGCGGACATGGCAGCCGCGCCCCCCGCTCGCAGATTGCCGGTCATGCCGGAGCACGATCCCACAAACACGTTTGCCGCCTGGATCGCTCGTGAAATGGCGGCCGTGCTGGAGCGCGCTCAAGCAATGGCGACGGCTGCGGAGAGCGCTTCTCTAATCGCGGCGACAGCGGCGCCCGTTCACAAGATGGCGGCCGCGTCGGAGCGCGTTCATGATATAGCAGCGACAACAGAGCCCGTGCACAAAATGGCGGCAACTGCGGTGCCCGTTTGCAAGATGGCGGCGATGGTGGAGTCCCTTCACAGGATGGCGGTGAGTACAGAGCTCCGTCACGTCACAGCTGCCATATCAGAGCCATATAAAGTTGCAGCTGCGTTTCCCGAGTCAAGTCAAATTTCCAAATCAAGCCAAGTTGCAGCTGCATGTCCTGAGTCAAGTCAAGTTTCCAAGTCAAGTCAAGTTGCAGCTGTATTTCCTGAATCAAGTCAAGTTTCTGAGTCAAGCAAGATTACAGCTGCTGTTCCTGTGTCAAGTCAAGCTGGAGCTGTGTTTCCTGCACCAAGTCAAGTCAGAGCTGCTCCTCCTAAGGCAAGTTAAGTTAAAGCTGTGTTTCCAGTGTCAGGTCAAGCTATTACTGTGGTTCCTGTGTCAAGTCAAATTACTGCTGTCTCTTCTGTCTCAAGTCAAGTTACTGCCATCACTCCTGAGCCAAGCACTGTCAAGATGGCTGCCACGCCAGAGCCACTGCACAAGATGGCTGCCACGCCAGAGCCACTGCACAAGATGGCTGCCATGCCAGAGCCACTGCACAAGATGGCTGTCACGCCAGAGCCACTGCACAAGATGGCCGCCGTCTCCAAGCCACTGCACAAGATGGCCGCCATTCCAGAACCTGTGGTCAGCACCCGGACACCACCTGCGGTCATGATGGCCCACGTGCTGGACACACCCCTGATGACGGTATGGGCGGCTAAGGTGGTGCTCCTTCACTCCGCGGAGGCTACCCCTGAGTCAAGTCAAGACACAGCTGCCGTTCTCCACGAGTCAAGCCAGGTCACAGCTGTGCCCCACGAGTCAAGCCAAGTCACAGCTGTTCTCCCTGAGTCAAGCCAGGTCACAGCTGTGCCCCACGAGTCAAGCCAAGTCACAGCTGTTCCCCAAGAGTCAAGCCAAGTCACACCTGTTTTCCACGAGTCAAGTCACATTACAGCAGCTGTTCATACTAGCTCAAGTCAAGTTACAGCCGTGTCTCCTGAGCCAGGTCAAGCTACGACTGTTGTTCCAGAGTCAAGTCAAGCCAAAGCTGTAGCTTCCAGGTCCTGTCAAGCTCCCAGGTCCAGTCAAGCTTCCAGGTCCAGCAACGTCAAGGCTGTTGTTCCTGAGCCAAGTGAAGTCATTGTTAATCTTCACAAGCCAAGTGAAGTCAGGGCCGTTCCTCCTGAGTCAAGCAAGGTCACAGCCGTGGTTCCTGAGTCAAGCAAAGTCACAGCCGTGGTTCCTGAGTCAAGCAAAGTCACAGCTGTGGTTCCGGAGTCAAGTAAAGTCAATGATCCTCACAAGTCAGTTCAAGTCACCGCTGGTCTTCACATGTCAGATCAAGTCACTACTAAACTTCACGAGTCAAGTCAAGTCACTGCTGATCTCCAAGAGTCAAATCAGTTCACCACTGACCTTCACGAATCAAGTCAAGTCACAGCCGATCTCCACAAACCAAGTCAAGCCACAGCTGATCTACACGAGCCAAGTCAAGTCACAGTAGATCTCCATGAGCCTAGTCAAGTCACAGTTGATGTTCACAAGCCAAGTCAGGCCTCAGCCAGTCACCACGAGCCAAGTCAAGGTATTGCTGTTGTTCCAGAGCAAGTCACGTCTCGTCTGACCGCCCAGAGTCAAGTCACATTATGTCTGCCAGTGTGATGGCGATCACCATTCTCAGTATGTGGGCCGCACACTACACTCCTGAGGTCACGTCTGTTGACGAGTCCGCCCCGGAGCTCCCGTCTGATCTCAAGCCTGCTCCAGAGCTCCCGTCTGATCTCAAGTCTGTCCCAGACGTCCCGTCTGGTCTCAAGTCTGCTCCAGAGGTCCCGTCTGTTCTCAAGTCTGCTCCAGAGGTCCCGTCTGGTCTCAAGTCCGCCCCAGAGGCCTTCCCCGTCGGAGAAGCTGCGCCAATGCCTCCAGAGATGTCAGCGTCAGCTGTAGAACCTCTTATGGAGGGGGCGTTAACCTCAAAACTCTCTGCTTCTCCCTTTCTTCTGTCTGTCTCCTCTGTCCCTGTTCTCCCCAGGTCCCAGACCATGACGCAGGTTCCAGTTCCACCCCGGAGGGCTGCGGCGCCCCCTGTTCCGCCCCGGAGGGCTGCTGCGCCTCCTGTTCCGCCCCGGAGGGCTGCTGCGCCTCCTGTTCCGCCCCGGAGGGCTGCTGCACCTCCTGTTCCGCCCCGGAGGGCTGCTGCGCCCCCTGTTCCGCCCCGGAGGGCTGCTGCGCCTTCTCCCCCTATTCTGTCTGCCTCCTCTGTCCTTGCTTTCCCCAGGTCCCAGACCGTGATGCAGATTCCTGTTTCGACCCAGAGGGCTGCTCCGCCTCCTGCTCCGCCTCCTGTTCCGCCCTGGAGGGCCACTCCGCCTCCTGTTCCGCCTTGGAGGGCTCTTGCGTCGCCTGTCCCGCCTCCGGCTCCGCCCTGGAGGGCTCTTGCGTCGCTTGCTCTGCCTCCGGCTCCGCCCTGGAGGGTTCTTGCTCTGCCGGTCCTGCCTCAATCACCGGGTCCTCTGCAGGGACCTGGTCCTCTAGCCCTCGCCCTGTCTCGCTCCCGCCCCACCGCTCCCTTGGACTGTTATTCTGTTGGAGCGTCTGGAAGCCGCTCCTTGGGGGGGGGCTATGTCACGAATCTGGTCGGTGTCCCGTTGTCCGCTCACCACCAGATGTCACACTCACCTCACCTACACACTCTGACTGTTGCACCACACTCTGGACTGCATCTCCCCTCTCCACCGCACTGATGGCGTCAGCCCCCGTGACCAATCAGGCGTTCTATAAAAGCCCCGGTCCTTCCCAGTGCACTTCACGGATTGTTGTGTTGTTGTGTTTCTTTCGTTAGCGTTTTCCTAGTTTCCTAGTTTCCCAGAGTTTAGTTCTCTTGCCTGGCCCATCCCGTTTTCGACCTTACGCCGCCTGCCTTTTCGGACTTTCGCTCTTGTTTATTGGACTACTCTCTTCTACTGCCTGTGATATACCTGTCTGCTCCCGTCTCGACCCTGCCTGTACGACCATGTCTTTGTCTGGAAATATCAATAAAAGCTTGCGTATGGATCCGCTCGCCTCTCGTCATTCACTCTCCGTTACAGATGGATGCACTTTACTGGACTTCAAAATCTCAACAGCCATTCACTGCCATTATAAATCTTGGAAGAACCAGGACATTTTTTTTTTTTTGTTATAAAAATAGGGTTGGGTATCGTTTGAATTTTATCAATTCTGATTACAATTCTGCTTATCAATTAAGATTATTTTTGATTTCCAGTTTATATTCCAATGTGATTAAAAAATAATATAAAACATATTTATTCTGTGTCTTATTACTGCAAAGCTTTTAGATGATGAAGATTCTGGAAAAAAAATACAATTAAACAAAATCACATTTTATAAGTAATTTATGAATGAATAATTCAGTGACTCACTCACAATTTACTTGTTTCACTACTGGATGAAATAGCATTTGTGAACGAATCTCTCAAATGATTCAAGACATTTTAAAGGAGAAGTCCACTTCCATAACCAAAAATTACAGATAATGTACCCACCCCCTTGTCATCCAACATGTTCATGTCTTTCTTTCTTCAGCCATAAAGAAATTATGTTTTTTGAGGTAAACATTTCAGGATTTTTCTCCATATAATGGACGGATATGGTCCCCCCGATTTCAACTTCCAAAATGCAGTTTAAATGCGGCTTCAAACGATCCCAAATGTGGTTGTAAATGATCCCAGCCGAGGAAGAAGGGTCTTATCTAGCGAAACGATCTGTGATTTTCATTAAAAAAATACAATTTAAATACTTTTTAATCTCAAACGCTTGTCTTGTCTTGCTCTCCTTGAACTCTGTGTATTCTGGCTCAAGACAGTTAGGGTATGTCGAAAAAAAACATCCTACATCGCTGCAGAAGCACCGACCCCTTGCATTTAAACTGCATTTTGGAAGTTTAAAATCGGGGCACCATAGTAGTGCATTATATGGAGAAAAATCCTAAAACGTTACCCTCAAAAAACATAATTTCTTTACGGCTGAAGAAAGAAAGACATGACCATCTTG
The DNA here is from genome assembly GCA_012976165.1 of Labeo catla. Taxonomy (NCBI): domain Eukaryota; kingdom Metazoa; phylum Chordata; class Actinopteri; order Cypriniformes; family Cyprinidae; genus Labeo; species Labeo catla. The sequence continues at coordinate 56,298 of VONZ01000755.1, forward strand.
GATGATGAGGGGTGAGTACATTATCTGTCAATTTTTGTTCTGGAAGTGGACTTTAACAGCCCCTTTTTGCTACCTACTGTCGTCACAACGTAATCGATAAATCTTTATTTGAAGTGTCAGATTACTTTCAAAAGATTATTTAGCTACTCTATTTTGATTGCTAAAGTCTTTGGAATGCTTAGATTAGTTAGCAAGGCAGATCGCTAGGTCAGGTCCTCACAGAAGAAAAAAAAAGAAAAAGCAGCACACAAAGGAACTGATAGACAGAATCAAAATTTTAATTTTACAACAAGTATCCGATTCTGGAATTGGAATCGATTTTCGATACCCAAACCTATATAACAACAATTGTATTCGTCTGAAAGAAGAAAGTCATATACACCTAGAATGGCTTGAGGGTCTATAGTCTATATTTCTTTACAGCTTTTCTTTTGGAAGTTGTGATTACTGAAGTGTTCTGTTCTCACTGTGCCTCAGTGAAACAGTAGATTGAGCTGGCTGAAGCTGCCTGACCAAAATGGGATTTGAAGTGATCGTCACGCCACAACTGTTGTGGGTGAGATAATAGGAAAAGGATTTTTAGGGAGTGGCAATCTCTGGTGTTTCATGTTCATGTTGTCTTTGGGTATTATGGATTACAGCATACGTGAAAACAATAGACGACCTCAAAATGTTAAAAAAGGTCAAACTTTTTTTTTTTTTGTTCCATATACCTAAAGGAACAGTTGACACAAAAGTAAAACATTCCAAGCTTGTTCCAAGCTATTATAATAAAGACTGAATATTTAAGCTTCTATATATTAATGTAAGCATTACATCTTTGCTCACCAATGGATCCTCTGCAATAAATGGGTGCCGTCAGAATGAGGGTCCAAACAGCTGATAATAATCGACAAGTAATCCACACGACTCAAGTCCATCAATTAACATCATGTCAAGTGAAAAGCATTTTAACTAGCTTCTATAGCTGTAGAAAGTCCATCTCCTGTCATCATTTTCAAAATGTTTTATACAGTTTTCAGTCACAAAATGTCAGAGGAAAATATAATGGATAGAGGACTCAAAAATTATTTTATGTTTCTACAAAAATGCAGCTTTTTACTTCATTAGATGTCAAATGATGGACCAGAGTTGTGTGGATTATTTGTGGATTATTGTGATGTTATTAATCATCTCTTTGGACTCATTCTGACGGCACCCATTCACTGCAGAGGATCTATTGGTAATGCTAAATTTCTTCAAATCTGTTCTAATCTCCCAAAGTCATCTACATCTTGGATGACCTATTTTTTTTTATTTTTTTTATTTAGTATTGTCCTTCAGAAGCTACAGAAGAGACTTACATATTTTCCCAGAAGACAAAATAAGTTAAATGTACCCGGACCTTCAAATTCCAAAAGTCCCAGCTGTTAATGCATTGTGTTTCCTTCTGCAGCATCAGTGAGCATTTGAACCTCCTGTTATAGTTGCATATGAGTCAGTTGTTCAGGACAACAAGATACTCATGAGCGTCTATCAAAAAACAAACAAACAAACAAACAAAAAACTAGATCATTCAGGTAACAAAATAGTATTAAGAATCAAGTGTATACAAACTTTTGAATAGGGTAATTTTTATCAATTTAACTGTTATTTTCTGCCAGTACTATAAAAAATAACATGCATTTTGTATAATCCATCTTATTAAAAAAAAAACAAAAAAAAAACATTTTGCAGATTCTGTAAGGTGTGTGTAAACTTTTGACTTCAACTGTATTTTTACCTAGCTAACATTCAAATCATTTAACACTGCTAAATTTTCCAGTAATACACCAAGGAGAGCTAGAGAAGAAGTGAAGTTTAATCGAACAATGTTTTAAATTTTTATCTGTTTCACAAACAAACCTATCATATCATTTCACTGATATGAAACATAGTATACAAGTAATTAGAAACACTTTTATGATACATTTGCATACATTTTGAAGCATTAAAAACCTTCAAAATTAAACCTGACATCATTTACTATAATTCTGAAGTGCACAATCCCTTTCAAAATGTATTCAAGATGCTGAAAGAAATGAGAGACAACCTATTCAGCGCAAGATTTGAAATGTCAGCCCTTTACCCAAACCTGAAAGCTACAGGCATGTGGAAACCTGATATATTACTCTAATATAGTCCTGGAAAATGATATAGGATACTAGTTGTGTGCTATCTGGCCTTTTGGAAATGCTGCTTTAATCATCAAGTTTCTCTTGAGTCCTTTCATATAGCATCTTCCATCAAACCCTTTTCCCTTTCTTTACACACTAATTCACTGAAGGGTCTTATTTACTCTGCTTTATTTATGCCCCTTTCCAAGAAAACCGCTGCACTTTCTCAAGCAAACTCATAGCTTGTTATTCGCAGAAAACATCTACACAATCAGTTTAACTATATGCAACGACACAGGCTCACTGAATCAAGTCTAACTTCCTTCCTGCAACCTGTTTGCTTCTCACTACACAACGAGCGATGCGTCCGATGTAAGAATGGCGTACAATGAATGCGACAAACAGGGCTGAGATCTGCCCTGTAGTTAGTTTTAATGGGATTATGAGCACGTCTCCATCGCCATAAACAATCTCTATCATCCAGAGCTGAACTGCAACCCAAATCCTCTTATTCTACAAAGACTATTCCAGAGAACAGCAGTTCTGCTGATTTGTGTGATTAAGATTCTCAATTTAATCCCAGGGTACAAATGAAGCTGATGTGAAGTACACATCACAATACAGTGAGTGAAAAAAATAGAAAACATTCACTTTGAATTGTTTCAAAAGCACAAAGGTTCTCAAAAAAAGTTAAATAAATAAATAAATAAAATAAAAAATGAATAAACATTGTGTGGTCTGAACTCTGGCTTTTATATATATATATATATATATATATATATAAGAATAACGTTTCTTACATATTTTACATTTCATTAAAATACACACATACGTCTGCAAGATGTCTGTTAAAGATCACGTGATCTGGAAAGGATCTGCTATGTACAAACATCTGACAGATGTCTGTAGGATGTCAGTTTTACATACATACTAAATCATAAAATCTCTTAAAGGCATCTAATAGACGTCTATTTAACATCTGATAGGAAACATCCTATAGATGTATTGCAGATTCACCAACACCAACAAATATGTCTGGCACATATTGCAGATGTCAAATAGACATCTCAGAGATGTATGTGTGCTATCAGGGAAAGTGCTATTATTTTATTTTATTGCTCTATAGTTTATTTTCTGGAGTGCTATGTACTTTTTGCCACTACCCAGATAGCATATGTATGTCTGCAAGATGTCTGTTAAAGATCACTTGATCTGGAAAGCATCTGCTGTCTACAAACATCTGACAGACGTCTGTAAGATGTAAGTTTTACATACATATGCAAACTATAAATCATAAACATCTTAAAGACATATAATAGAGGTCTATTTGACATCTTGATAGGAAACGTCCAACAGACGTATTGCAGATGAGCAAACACTCTAAAAAATACGTCTTGCAGACATCAATGTAGACGTCAATTAAACATCTCCATGATGTACAAGTGCTATCAGGGTAATTATTCAGCATTATGGTATCAATGTACAAGAGAATTACCATCCCAGATAGCACAAGTACGTCTGAAAGACGTCTGTTAAAGATCACTTGATCTGGAAAGCATCTGCTGTGTAAAAACATCTGACAGACGTCTGTAAGACGTTAGTTTTTACATACATTCTAAATCATTGATTTTTATCTAATATTTATATCTAAATAAGACATTTAATAGACATTTATTTGACATCTGATAGTAAACTTCCTATAGACATATTCCAGATGAGTAAACATTCTAAAAAAAATACATCTTCCAGATGTAAATGCAAACATCAAATAGATGTCTCCAAGATGTATGTGTGCTATCTGTTTATCTTACTTTATTGTTTACAGATTAGGTAGGTAAAGGGGTTAGTCTTTTAATTATACTCCGTGAAGTCTATTTAGAGATTATTATTCTGCCACATCATTCACAATCTGCTGATCACATTTACTCTATTATTGTCTAAAAAGAGAGAGAGAGCTTTCAAAAATAAACTAGGCTTTTCAATAAACTAGACTTTTACATTTTCCAACGAAACTTGTCTCCGAAACTGTAGGCGGTTTGCTGTGGTGTTGCTGTAGGTGTCATAAGTAGTTATAAACGGTAATAGAAACAAATCCATCACAGCATTTTAACTTGAGTGTGTTTTATTATTCCAATAATTAAATTAAAACTATTTCATTTATACTACGGTTATGCACACTTATTCAGATGGATTTCAAGACATTTGTCTTTTTTTTTTTTAACACCCGATTTATTTTATTTCAAGCCCCAGTTTCAAATTCCAAAAATGTCATTCCACTGCTGAGCATGTGATGTACTGTAATGTTACATTTTACCAAATCTGTTCAGATGAAAAAATAATAATAATAATAAAAAATAAATAAATAAACAAGCTTCACTTCGCTGTCCTGGGGGTGAGTAAACTTTCTGCAAATGTAAATTTTTGGGTAAACTATTCCTCTGTAACCACAATCTCAAGATTATTATGCAATTTAAAACATTAAAGTCCAGTACTTACACCCTGGTGGGACTCGGAGTATAAAATCCCTCCTGAATCTGTGATAAATGGCCTACCTGTGAGTTTCCTGAAGTATTTTCCAATTACAGTTCAGCGGTCCCGCGTAAATACAAAATTCTGCTGAAGCCCCAAGTACTGCCAGACCTTCACTTACCGCAGTGCTTTACAGGGCTTGTAAACTTGTAGAAATCAAGTGCTCTAAAGAGCATCTGTTTTTAGGTTCTGCGCTGTAAGCTATAAATCACAAGCTGGGCTCGGTGATTACACTAGCTCATCATCACAGGACACTCCAGCAGCCCGTTGGGCATTGCAGAAATGACGAAAGTATAAATAAACATCGCTGTGCTGTTAATGAAAGGAACATTCAGCTAGCGTACACATCTCTTGGGCCACCTTTACCTATGTGCTTGCATCACCAGTCGATACAGTCGTACAACATTAAAATCAAACTGTTTCCCCATGAGCTTCCTGATGATTTGCTACTTAAATACATCCGCTCTGCCCTGCATCCTTGAAATGTCAGTAAACAGAGGAAACAGGCAATCTGAAATCTATTAAAACCAAACCTGGAGTGCTTAAAGGAATAGTTCACATAAAAATATAAATCCTGTGATTGTTAATTCATATTGTTTCAATCGTGTAACCCTGCAACCCCAAAAGTAGAAGTTTAGCTGTTGTGAAGTGAAATGGACACAACACCAGATATAACAAGTTTGCTTAGTAGCTCAGCTGGCACCAAACTGGACTTAGGATGTGGAATCCTTGGGTATGAATCCTGGGAAAATCATGTCTCGCACTGAAAGATGAGAGATCAAAAAAAACAAGCTAAGACAGCATGCTTGCGTCATGCTATATGAATATAATTAAAGGGGTAGTTCTGCCCAAAATTAAAATTCTGTCATTAATTACTCACCCTCATGTTGTTCCAAACCCGTAAGACCTTTGTTCATCTTTAGAAAGCAAATTAAGATATTTTTTTATGAAATCCAAGAGCTTTTTGACCCTGCAAAGACAGCAACGATGAAAAACAACCCGCAGCAATTGTGTTAAAGGGGTCATCAGATGCCCATTTTTCACAAGTTGATATGATTCTTTAGGGTCTTAATGAAAAGTCTATAATATACCTTGGTTAAAAATTCTCAATGGTTGTGTAAAACAACACCTTTTTTACCTTGTCAAAATAAGCTCTGCAACATCATCCCATTCTGAGGGATTGTTCCTTTAAATGCAAATGAGCTCTGCTCGCCCCGCCCCTCTCTACTGTTTGTGGAGTGACAAGCTGCTCGGAGAGATTGCTTACTTTAGCCAAATTTAGTGCATTTAGCCGCTAAACTTACTAACTAGCACATTATTAGGAAAGGTGATTGCAGAGGTTCATAAAAAAAACCCTTATACTCACTTCTGCTGTAAGTGAAGCTGGATCACGAATGATTTGCGAGAACATAGATGCATTTATGTAGATCGGGAGGCACATTCCATTCACAAACAAACCTAATCCACTGCATTTTCAGCAGCTCACATGTCGGGAGTAAATGACGACCACTATGTTCATTATTACATCCAGCAGCACAACACCTCAATCGGAGATATACTTGTCTAATTTACATCCCTGCTCTGGCATCGAAACAATGGAGGTCGGACTGTACCGGACTGTACCTACAGCTAATCTGAGGTAAGATGCTCATGTCAATCAACTATTATGGGAGCGGCCTCTGTGGGTGTGACGTCACACCGACAGGCATCTGAGAATGGCTCGATTTGAAAAAGGGGATATTATTTTTACAGATTAATTAAAAACCACTGCATGGATTTTTATCATTAATGGGTAGATTTGTACATACACTACCAACATACATTAATGTTCAAACAACATAAAAAAGTGAACTTTGCATCCAATGACTCCTTTAAAGAAGCCCACTTCTGCAGGAAAACCATAAACTATAGACATATCAGCACTGATCAGTGTTTTTATGAAGCTAGGAGAATATTTTTTTGTGTGCGCAAAGGAAACAAAAATAATGACTTTATTCAACAGTTTCTTCTCTTCTATGTCAGTCTTTGACGAGTCAGGAGCCAGCGTTCTGATGTAGAACCCAAATGTGTTGCACCTTGTTTGAAAGCAGAGCAATGCACACACACACAAAAAAAAATGTTCCAAAGATGATCAAAGGTCATTTGGAACGGCATGAGGGTGAGTAATTAATAACAGAATTTTCATTTTTGGGTGAACCATCCCTGCAGGTAACGACTTCTGATAGTTAATCAATTTGACACACTAATTAATGTCAGATTATTCTTCATTTTTGTGAAATCTGCTTTCCTCCACAACATAATTTCTTAAATATGCTTCTGTAACGCACATGACATCTGAGGACCACTTGACTGTTATGTTATGTTAAATGTTATGTTATGTTATCGTATGATATCTTCTGTTATGTTATCCTATCTTATGTAATGCTGTTATGCTTAAAGGGATAGTTCACCCAAAAATTAAAACTCTGTCATTAATTACTCACCCACATGTTGTTTCAAAGCCATAAGACCTTTATCTTCAGAACACAAATTAAGATATTTTTAAAGGGGTCATCGGATGCCCATTTTCAAGTTGATATGATTCTTTAGGGTCTTAATGAAAAATCTATAATATACTTTGGTTAAAAATTTTCAATGGTAGTGTAAAACAACATCCTTTTTACCTTGTCAAAATGAGCTCTGCAAAAATCAACCCATTCTGATAGATTGTTTCTTTAAATGCAAATGAGCTCTGCTCGCCCCACCCCTCTTTTCTCTCTGTGGAGTGACGAGCTGTGCTCTGAGAGATTGTTTACTTCAGCTGCATTTAGCACGTTTAGCCGCGAAACTTGCTAACTCGTAGGCTATTAGGAAAGGTGATTGCAAAGATTCCTAAAAACACTGCTGTAGGTGAAGCTGGATCACAAATGATGTGCACGAACGTTGACGCATTTATGTAAATCGGGAGGCGCATTCCCTTCACAAACCAAAGTAATCCACTGCATATTCAACTGCTCAGATGTCGGGAGTAAATGACGACCACTATGTTCATTATCACATCCAGCAACACAACACCTCAATCGCTCAATCTGAGATATTCTTGTCTAACTTACATCCCTGCTCCGGCATCAAAACAATGGCAGTCGGACTGTCACAGCTGATTAAGGCGGGTCTGAGGTAAGATGTTCATGTCAATCAACTATTGTGAGAGTGGCCTATGTCAGTGTGACACCAAGGTGGATGCTATTTTTACAGATTAATTAAAAACCACTGCATGGATTTTTATCATTATAGCATAGATGTGTACATACATTACCAACACACATTAATACAACACATAAAAGTGAACTGTGCATTTGATGACCCCTTTAATGAAATCAGAGAGCTTCTTGACCCTGCATAAATAGCAACACACCTGACACATTTAAGGGCCAGAAAGGTAGTAAAGACATTGTTAAAATAGTTCATGTGACATCAGTGGTTCAACCGTTATTACATATTTTTTTTGTGTGCAAAGAACACAAAAATAATGACTTTTTCAACAATTCCTTCTCTTTCATGTCAGGCTTCAGCGCAAGTTCACAAGAGTACCACAACATATGCGTGTGGTGCTGCTGACGCAGGAGCCGGCATTCAGATGTAGAACCTGAAAGTGGTAAGCCTTATTTACAAACAGAAAAAAGATGCACACTATACATTAAACAGTCTTTGAAAACATGTCGAGTTCAACAGAGAGGATGCCTTGCTATTTTTTGCCCAGTCTTACTTATTTGAACCACAATATACAGACGATGAACTAAGAGAGATGGGCGTTCTACATCAGAACATGCCAGAAAGCTCTTTGATTTAAGTAAAAATATCTTAATTTTTGTTTTGAAGATGAATGAAGGTCTTACGGGTTTACGGGAACTATCCCTTTAATTCTATGAAAAACAGCTTGGACATTCTGCTAAATATCTCCTTTTGTGTTTCACATAACTTAATACCATTTTAACACAACGTGACTTCGTTAAAAGTGAGAAAGTGCTGACAGAACTTTTATTTTTGAGTAAACTAGTTTGCTAGCAACCAACTGTATTTTCTGACACAGCACTGATATGGCAGGTCCTATAGTGACTTTCTCCCCAGGGCTTCAGTTTTCTGCTTTTCGCTCGGTGGGCTTGCAGTAAATAGCTGAAGAGTTGATTTTTACACTTTATGAATAATATCTCCCACATCTAGAAGATGAAAGCCGAAGTGTTAGCAAGCCCGCACCCAGGCTGAGGAACGTGGGTAGTGAAGGTGATATATTGTTTCATTAGAGGCTTAGAAAATGCATGGCAGAATTCTCTAGAAAGGCTAGATACATGCTCATTCAAATGCATTATCTAACAATTTAGATGAGACCTAACTCTCTGCCTGTCTCTTTCTCCTTATCTTCACATTATATGTGTTTGTCATTTGCATCTTCTCCTTTAGCTACTCCAGGCGATATCTTAACTAGTAAGCCGAGAGTGAATTGGATTGGTTGACAACTGAGGCGAGCTGAATTCATATTAAGGACAAATGACAGCGGAGGTGTTGCGGGTTGCGTTGGCTCTAGGCTACCAGGTGAAATTATTCACAGGACAGGGCAGCTACATTAATCATTGCATCATCTCATACGGAAGAAACATTTGTTATTCTGTGGTTACTGTACTGGAAAGCAACAAAACTGTAGCTGCCAATGAAACGGCCGATGTATGGCAAATTGATCGTTTGTTTTCTCGTACGAGGGAGTCACACATACAGCGAGGGAGGCATCGGTCAAAGTCCGTGAGGGAGTTGGTTCTGTGCGTTGTGTTTCCTGATTTCTCTGCCAATGTCAAAGCCGTGCAGAGGCATAACAAGCCAGGCGGTTGGGAATAAACAAAGCCGAGTGGGCTGAGGGGAAACACTGGCCCACGATGCGCCGCTGCTGCCAGACTGTATTTATAGGCCAGCGCATCATCGACTCCTCTGTTACACAACCGACTGTTCACGCTAGATGTTTTTTCCTCTTTCTTTCCTTTGTCTTCTCAAGGACTTCAATTAAGAACAAGAGAATGTACAGTATGTACTGCTGTCCTAGAAAATGCCTGAATAAACAGTAAACAGGCCTGTAAACAGTTCACTCGGATAAAGTTGTTCTAATCTCAGAACACTAAAAATGAAATTAATGAGACATTGTGACAACAGAAATAAAGACTAAATGGGTTGTTTGTATGTTTTTTTTTTTTTTTGGAGCTTTTCGATTAGGTGAGTTTCAGCTCCATACACTGTTCAGATGTGACCCATGTTTTATTAGCATATTATTAGCAATTCATATGATGCCGAATCCTCATGTTAGTAGTCCACATATTTTAAATTGGGATCTGTGTTCATTTATGAGTATTTCTCCAATGTCACAATGAAAACTTATTATTACAAGTACAGATAAAATAAATAAACAAATAAATTGCTTAATACTTTTTTTGAAATACTTTATTTATTTATTTATTTATATTTAATGTATAATTGTAACTTTTTTTTTATCAAATAAATGAAGTACTGGTGACCACAAGATACTTCTTTCAAAAACAGGCTTGATTGATTGATTGATTTAAACTGGTTTTTGTTTAATAAAATAAATGAAGTACTGGTGAGCACAAAATACTGCAAAAAAACAGTATTATTTATTTATTCATTTATTCATTCATTCATGCATGCATTTATTTATTTATACTTTTTTATCAAATAAATTAAGTACTGATGAGCACAAGATACTTCTTTCCAAATATTTATTCATTTATTTGTTTGTTTGTATGTATGTATGCATGTATGTTTGTTTGTTTGTTCATTTATTTAAACTTTTACCAAATAAATGAAGTACTGATGAGCACAATATACTTCTTTCAAAACCAGTATTTATTTATGTATTTATTTATTTGTTTATTTATTTATTTATTTATTCTGTATTTATTAAAATAAAGTACTAGTAAGCACAAGACACTTCTTTCAAAAACAGTATTATTTATTTATTTATTTATTTATTTATTTATTCAGTCAGTTAGTCAGTCAGTCAGTCAGTCAGTCATTCATTCATTCATTCATTCATTCATGCATTTATTTATTTATTTATTTGTACTTTTTTATCAAATAAATTAAGTACTGGTGAGCACAAGATACTTCTTTCAAAACAGCATTTATTTATTTATTTATTCATTCATTCATTCACAGTAAAAAATGTTCATATATTTAAATAACTATCATTTTTTCTATAAATATTGTGTATATTTACCCTAATATATATTTTTAAAAGACATGTAACAATGTTGCATGGAAAAAAAAAAAATAAAAAAATAAAAATAAAAATCTCTAATGTGACCTAACAAATACAAACTGAAATATGTTGTTGAATAAACATATTTATTCATACAAACTTCTTTACGTGCTGTGTTATATGCCTTTAAACCCAGTCAAACATTTTCTTTTGATGTATTATAATTATCTTCAATGAATGAAATAAATGTTTCACTGTGGTTGATTCTTTTGAATGTTTTCTACAGTGAAAGCTCATTTATTTGTGCATGACTGTTGATTGTGAGGTTGCACAGCCAGTGTTTTTGCTTGTAGCTGTTTGAATCATGAAAGCTGAGAGAAATGAGAGATGCCCATTAAACCCTACTGTCGTTCATTCAACACACAGACAGCAGCAGCAGCAGCAGGCACTCTTCACTGCTCCCTCACTGGCCTCTCTCATCAATTCAGCTGCAGTCTCTGCCGACAGCCAAATCTCCGATGCCATCACGCATCTGCGGTCTCTTCTGCATCTGTGGAACTGCAGGAGCACTGAGCCTGCTCTGATCCCGGAGTAACACAACAACAATTTAGCGTATCCCACGGTACCAAATCCACTTTCGATAGCAATTTTGCTCTTAAGCTTTAGGTGTTGTAGAGCCTACGGGGTTCAATTTTTTGTTTTCATCCAAAAGTAAGCAATAACCAGGCTTAGTCTCAGGGCTTGTGGAACCTATAGCTACTTCCTGACCTGATCCAGCCTCTGGCTATGGTATATCTTCATCCAAGAAGTCCACAGCTTTGGGTTTTCTGTGTTTATGAGCCCTTAAAAATTAAATTAGATTTATAGAATCACATTCTCCCCTGTTTTCTATAGGTATGTGTGAGACTTGTCAACTAAATGATAGTGCTGCTAGTCGACAGAGGAAATACTTGACATTTACATTATTTTATTAGGGGTTCAAGCGTTTAATTGTTAAAATGGCCAGGGATCAGTGATCTCTGCGTAAAACTGATCGTGCAGACCAAACCGTAAGTTGAAGAGACTTGAAACTTGGAGGAATGGTAGTACTAACACCGTCTACAACATAACCAAGGCTTTCCCCAAACGGCCTGATGGGGGCGCTACAATGATCACAAGTATGTAATCGCTCATAACTTCTAACCCGTTCACCGCAGGCTCAAGTGTCTTATGTAACTGAAATCCTTGGCTCACGCAGGACAAAAAACATACTTTTGCGAACTAGTCCTAGGTTTTTCGACCCGATCGGAAACAAACGAGTGCAAGAAGATTCTTTGGAGAGTGAATATCAATAATTATCCCAATTGACTCTTAACTTTTCCGTTGCAAAGGGGCACCAAAATGTTCAAAAGAGGCAGGGCTGCTTTTACTAAAATGGCAATAAGTTTTTAATGGAATAAGATACCTTCGCCAAACTCACAATGTGTATGTAACAACTGAATCTGAGGTCACATGAAAAAAAAAAAAAGTTGCGTAGTTTGGCCACTTGTTGGCGCTATAAGAGGGGAAAAAACATTTTAAAAAAATGGCCATAACTATGCAACCGATTGTCCTATCGATGTGAAAATCGATACCCACGCTTTTGGTCCAAAGTGCCGCATCTATAAGGACATTTTGCGTATCTCGAAAAAACATGGCCACCATAGGGCGATGAATTTTGAGCACCTATTAGGCAAGGTTAACAGTGGGCGATTGAAATGATGCTCTGTGGCTCTAAAAGTATGTGAGAAATACGCAAGATATTTGTATCATACGGTAGACCTCCTTGTTCTGAACAACTTTGCCACTAAAACCACTGCTGTCAATCAAACCGTTATTAAAATGATTAAGAAGATGTGAAAAACCTACTTTTTTCGAACTAGTCCTAGGTTTTTTATGCAATCTGGAAAAATACCACTGCAGTACAATTCTCTGGACTCTCTAGGTCAATAATTATCAAAAAAAAAGAAAAAAAAAAGAAGAAAAAAAGAATCTATAACAGAAAAGGGACCTGTCCAAATATACCCAAAAAGCCTATAAAGCCTAAACGAAAACTCAAAACTTCACAAAACCTGGTAAGCACATGAGGCAGCTGATTCTAAACAAACATGCAAAGTTTTAGGGTGATCAAACAACAACTGCTGCTAAAAAACAAACAAACAAACAAAAACCCATCATATTTCTATGGTATTTTAATCATTGATTTAGGTGGTTACAGGCTTGCTAAATAATATGTAATGTATTTTTATGTGCTTGAATGCCTTAAAGTGCTTGAACCCCGGTAATTGCTATTGCTGCTTGCAGCTATATTTTATTTATTAATTTATTTATTTATTTACAAAGGCTGTATTTACTGTTGTTTCATTATAATACATTGCTTTCTGCCTGTAGCAAGAATGAATTGATTTAATTTTACCTCAGTAAGTGGTTTTGTGTATAGGCTATGTCAGATCAAACTGGCATGTGACAATAAAGTCTGTTTTATTACATTTTATACCAGTTTAAAGGGAAAACATTTTAAATTACTTACATGACAACAAAAGTAGTTATATCAATATCATAATGAATGAAATATCCATAAAACAATGTAGTGTTGCTGCCACATGTCATTTTTTCTTGCAATTTTTCACTTACTTTTCATGCGCTGACTTTGTGGTGGTTAACTTTTGAGGAACTATAAAATATTTACTATTTTTGACTATTTTAATGTTGTCCTTACTACCTTTCTGGGCCTTGAACGTGTCAGTTGTGTTGCTGTCTATGCAGGGTCTTGCTGAAAGCTCTTGGATTTCATCAAAAACATCCTCATTTGTGTTCAGAAGATGAACAAAGGTCTTACGGGTTTGGAATGACATGGGGGCGAGTAATTTATGACACAATTGTCATTTTTGGTTGATTTTTTCCTTTAAGTATGGCTATTTTAAATGGATAGCATATACATGCTGTTTTTTGACTCTTCTGGAAGTTTGTTAGACTAGTTGGTTAAGTTTGAACGTTAATATAATTAGTCGTGATTCACACATCCCTCATTTTTCGTGACCCAGCTTGTGTTCTGGTACAGTACTTCGTGATCGAATGCACCAAAATGTTCTAAAAATGCTTGCAGGAACACAATGTTCTTCTTCTTTATCAAGTCACACATATAATAGACTTGTGTTAAGTTGAAGGGGTGGTTATGCTTCAGTGGTGCTGAGAGGGATATATTTCAGTGCATGATTAATTCAGGCTCTGGACCCTGTTAACCAAGTGATCTTATCTGCCTTATCAGAAAGCCGCAGTACAAAAAAAAGTCTCCCGTCTGCCTTTAGACGTTGGAAAGGCTCTTGATATGATTCTTTCAGTGACCTCTCACCTCGCTGGATCACTCAAACTCTTAGTGCTCTTTTGTGCTTTGCTCCCTGTGACATCAGGACAGGATGGCCTTAAATTCCTATTCAGTTTGGCTAGTGGGTGGCTGTGTTGGTGGAAATAGCAGAGAGGTGGTTTAACCTTCGCCCAAGATGTTCCGTAACAGAGAAAACTCTGGATGTGTTGACTCAACTCATCTTTAGACTTGTTCAGTGACCTGAACATTGTGACTTCGAGCTATAGAGCTGGATCAGCACTATATATAAAGGGTTTATGTAGGTGTTTATTTTGCTGACTGTACATTATCCCACATATCACACAGCTGCTTATCAAATAAAGTAGTAAATGGACTTTAAAATATTGATTTGATATGAAGTCATTTTACTATGTGAGAAGAAAGAGACAGAGAGATGAAACTAGGGCAGCTGTGTAGAAAATCTGAGGTTAATTATACTGTTTGGTGATGAAGCAGAAGGTTCAACAGTATTTGAACTTTATTCTTAATCATTGGCAGCGAACATAAGATAAAATTATTATTGATTTTAAATGTACAGTTCATCACCAACAGCTCATCTAAACAGCCTGACCTCACTTGCAAAGGTTTCAGGGATGACAGAGTTTGACTGATGAAATTTACATTTTACAGTTTTAAAAGGCTGTAAATTTGTGTTAGCAAATGTATGACTAATTTTCTATTAAGGAAATGATAGATAGGCCTATTTCACTCAAATATTGTTCACGAATCTGTCTAAATCTGGTTACTGACCTTTGCCAAGATAATCCATCCACCTCACAGGTGTGGCATATCAAGATGCTGATTAGACAGCATGATTATTGCACAGGTGTGCCTTAGGCTGGTCACAATAAAAGGCCATTCTAAAATGTGCAGTTTTATCACACAGCACAATGCCACAGATGTTTTGAGGGAGTGTGCAATTGACATGAGGAATGTCCATCGGAGCTGTTGCCCATGAATTGAATGTTCATTTCTCTACCATAAGCCTTCTCCAAAGGCGTTTCAGAGAGTTTGGCAGTACATCCAACCGGCCTCACAACCGTAGACCACGTGTAACCACACCAGCCCAGGAACTCCACATTCAGCATCTTCACCTCCAAGATCGTCTGAGACCAGCCACCCGGACAGCTGCTGCAACAATCGGTTTGCATAACCAAAGAATTTCTGCACAAACTGTCAGAAACCGTCTCAGGGAAGCTCATCTACATGCTCGTCGTCCTCATCGGGTTCTCGACCTGACTGCAGTTCGTTGTCGTAACCGACTTGAGTGGGCAAATGCTCACATTCGATGTGCATCTGGCACTTTGGAGAGGTGTTCTCTTCATGGATGAATTCCGGTTTTCACTGTACAGGGCAGATGGCAGACAGTGTGTATGGCGTCGTGTGGGTGAGCGGTTTGCTGATGTCAACGTTGTGGATCGAGTGGCCCATGGTGGCGGTGGGGTTATGGTATGGGCAGGCGTATGTTATGGACAACGAACACAGGTGCATTTCATTGATGGCATTTTGAATGCACAGAGATACCGTGACGAGATCCTGAGGCACATTGTTGTGCCATTCATCCACGACCATCACCTCATGTTGCAGCATGATAATGCACGGCCCCATGTTGCAAGGATCTGTACACAATTCCTGGAAGCTGAAAACATCACAGTTCTTGCATGGCCAGCATACTCACCGGACATGTCACCCATTGAGCATGTTTGGGATGCTCTGGATCAACGTATACGACAGCATGTTCCAGTTCCTGCCAATATCCAGCAACTTCGCACAGCCATTGAAGAGGAGTGGACCAATATTCCACAGGCCACAATCAACAACCTGATCAACTCTATGTGAAGTAGATGTGTTGCACTGCATGAGGCAAATGGTGGTCACACCAGATACTGACTGGTTTTCAGACCCCCCAATACAGTAAAACCACACATTTTAGAGGGGCCTTTTATTGTGGCCAGCTTAAGGCACACCTGTGCCATAATCATGCTGTCTAATCAGCATCTTGATATGCCACACCTGTGAAGTGGATGGATTATCTTGGCAAAGGAGAAGTCCTCACTAACACAGATTTAGACAGATTTGTGAACAATATTTGAGAGAAATAGGCCTTTTGTATATATAGAAAAAGTCTTAGATCTTTGAGTTCAGCTCATGAAAAATAGGGGAAAAAACAAGTTGTGTTTATATTTTTTGTCAGTGTATTCAGATTGTACAAAAAAGTATAGAAAGATTTGCATGTTCATCTTATTTATTTATTTATTTATTTTTGTATGTATTTATTTGTATATGTATGTATGTGTGATGTAGAACCTATTTTAAAATGCAAAGTAATATCCATTTTGTTGGAGATCATTTTTCACCAAATGTATGCAACAAGATCAGATGCAGATATAAGTTTGGATTTGGAGATCATCTGATTTGAATGCAGTGCCAATGAATAAATATGTAAAATAAAAATGAGTAAAGATGAAAATGTCACTGTGTCTGCAGCTGCATTAGGTTTGAAATACAACCAGGAGATTAACATTTTGAAGCCGCATAAACAAACTATGCAAAACATAGTAAAAATTGCTTTAAAAAAATATTCACATTCCCTACTGAAAAGTATGCAACTGCTTATTTTTCTGTTGTACATTAAATAAAGGTGACACGCAATGCCATATGAATCAAAATAAAGAGTTAAATGATAAATGTTTATTTTTTTAGCTTAATTCATTCGGCCAAACTGTTAACAATAATACAGGAGGAACTTAATTTGTCCAACTTTATCTGACAACATGTAGATTTAGGAAAGGTCTATTATACTGTAGATAACTAGAATATATGACCACAGGATGATGTGGTCCACCAATCAGAATCAGCTATTTCACAAAAAATGTGTAATAAGTCTCTATTGTGTTATTTTTAAATAGAAGTCAAACCTTGACACTTGACTTGTACTATGAACTACTATAACTCTGCTGGTAATGTGCAATTTCAAGTCATTTTGTGTAAATGGCATGCCAGGAACATAATAGTAAATGTAAGTGTTAATATGAAATGGCAGTGAAATTTTGAATTTGAGATGGGAGGCAAAATCGAGGTCATTCTCACAACAGCAGAAATCTTTAAATTCACACAATCCTGTCGCTGTAAAATGTCTCATCTATTTTTGAGACTTTTTCCATTTTAATGAATTCATTCAAGAGCGCTTCAGGTGTCTGAAACATTTAAAAGCGATAACAAAGCCTTGACCCCCATTTGTGGTTTTATTTTATGGACAGACAGAGGAATACACCTGCCAATGGTAATGAATTTTTCATGAACGCTTTTCTGTGATTTCTGTTCTGTGTGGTTTGATGAAATGTTAATGTTTCGAGACCAGATTATATACTGAAATCTTAATGTGTGACGGGATTCGTGACAAACATACACGCAGACCTAACATGAAGAGAGATGACTATTTGGACGGATCAGATGAAACATGACAAGTTTGTTGTTGACGGCAAAAGAGAAACATATATCTGTGTTCCTATGCTGGTGATGCACATCTCTTTTTCTCTGCAAGCATGTCGTAAAAAGATAATAGAAGAAAAATTAGGAAAGCAAAGCTTTGAAGTAAAGCCTTTTATTGATGAGTTTCTATTGCCGAGGTCTGTTTTGACAGTCTCACTCATTTTTAGGTTTAATAAATGAAGGAATTCATTTTTCAACAAACGCTCAAAAGAAAAGCGTGTTTTCCGACCGTTTTATGTCAGGATTCTAGGACAGATGAAGAATTTATGTTGTTTTATCCGTTCTTTTAAATTTATCAGCTCCAGAATACCTTCTTTCACAATAACACACATAATAAATAGATTAGGATATTTCAAATGCATGAGTGTATAATAAATAGAGACTGAGACAATACATGTTTAGTGCTGAGACAATGTATTATCTCATTTTCTGAAACAATGCAGTTTTAAAATCTAGTACACTAGATAACAAGCAAAATCCACACTAAAAGGTAAGCAATTTCTTAAATTTTAAGCTCACTGCTTAGTCCTTTTTGAAGTTATCCTAACAGGAGTAGCATTTCATAAATTGATTGTATTCTGAAGCACACATTAAAAAAAAAAAAAACTGACATGAGATATTTGATATTTCAAATTAACACACTTACAGATACCTCCAATTTCTTAGTGTTAATCTGGCAGCTGGCGCAAATTTCCTTAACTATATGACAAAGCCAGTTTAACTGCCAGCATTTCTCTAGTTTTCAGTAAGATTGCAAGATGAGCTGCTCTAAGGTGACTGAAACCCTCCAACAGGAGTTTGTCCACATGATGGCCAAAGGGATGACCCTTGCAGACACTGCAAGAGAAGTTGGTCATTCCAAATCTGTTGTTTTTTGAATATTGCAGCATTATAATGGCACTAATTCATTTAAGTCCCCCAAAAAGGCTGCTCGTCCATGTAAGACATGTACATGCACGAGAAGACAGGATAATGCAGAGGCTGTTAGTGGGGAATCGGTTCAGCACTGCAGCTGGAATTGCTTGCCAGTTCAGCACTGAACAGGGTAAGGATTTTTCTCAGGACATCTAAGAGAAGTCAGACTAAAAGTGCACATTGAGTTTCCTCAATCAAATTGAGGAAAGACTGAAGCCCAAATGTGTAAAGTAGTCAGTGAGAGGTGGAGGAGGAAGTGTCATGGTTTGAGGAATGTTTTCTGCAGCAGGAGTTGTGCCTCTTGTACAGATACATGGCAGGGTGAATGCGAATGTTTATCAGAATCTCCTTCAGCAACATGTGGTACCTTCCCTGCAAGTATCTCTCAATCAGCCTGCAATTTTCATGCAACACAATGCCCCCGTCACACTGCAAATCAGGTAAAGCAGTTTCTTGAAGCTAAGAACACTGACAAAATGAAATGTCCAGGCTAGATTTCTGATCTAAATTCAATTGAAAATCATTGGCGACAAAGTTATGGCTAAGAAACCCACTACAGTTGCCAAACTTTGGAAGATAGTGCAAGAAGAGTGGACCAAGATCACACTGGCGAAGTCTGAAAAAGTAGTTATGTCCTTCGGCCGCTGATGTCCTGAAGTCATTCAAAGAAAGGCCTCTATGTGCACTTCTTAGTCATTTCTGACAGCTGTAACCCTCCAAAACTTTAGTTGTAATCATCTTTTGAGCTACAGTGATACTGTTCTCTAATTGTGCTCACTGATTTCCAAGAAAATAAAAAATAAATAAAAACTTTTGTTGAAATGCCTTGGATATTTTTGTCAAACATGTAAGTAGAACAGTGGTGTACCTGCAGATAAACGCCTTCAAATTTTGAGCGATGATGATTAACAATATTTCCAGGGAAAAAAAAAACAAAAAAAACAAAATATATATATATATATATATATATATATTTAATAGACATAAAACAGAGAAGAAAAGTCAAAACTGATAAAATTTCACACAGAATTCAAAAATGGACTGGACAAAATTATTGATACCTTGTAAGAAATAATTGCTTTTCAAGCATGTGATGTCCCTGTAATTTGTATTTAGACACACCTGTGGCAAGTAACAGGTGTGGGCAATATAGTAATCACACTTGCAACCGGTTAAAATGGAGAAAAGTTGACTCGACCTTTGTGGTGTTTGTTAGAATGAGCATGGAGAAAAGAAACAAGTGTAAAGAGTTGTCTGTGGATTTGAGAGAAAAAAATTGTGGAAAAACATGGACAATCTCAAGGCTACAAGTCCATCTCCAGAGATCTTAATGTTCCTGTGTCCACTGTGCGCAATATCATCAAGATGTTTACAGCCCATGGCACTGTAGCTGACCTCCCTAGGTGTGGGCAGAAGAGCAAAATTAATGAAAAATTACAACAAAGGATTCTTTGAATGGTGGATAAAGAACCCTGATTAACTTCCAAACAAACTCAAGCTGATCTGCAGAGACAGGGTACAACAATGTCAGCTCGCACTATCCGTCGCCATCTGAATGAAAAGGGATGCTATGGTAGGAGACCCAGGAGGACACCACTGCTGACACAAAGGCATAAAAAAGCAAGACTGGAGTTTGCCAATACTTATGTGACAAAACCACAATCCTTCTGGGAGAATGTACTGTGGACAGATGAGACAAAAGTAGAGGTTTTCGGTAAAGGACATCATGGCACTATTTGCAGAAAAAAAAAATGAGGCCTTCAAAGAAAAGAACACAGTCTCTACAATCAAACATGGTGGAGGTTCAACAATGTTTTGGTGTTGCTTTGCTGCTTCTGGCACTGGGTGCCTTGACTGTGTGAACAGTATCATGAAATCTGAGGATTACCAAAAAATTTTGGGACGCAACGTAGTGGCCAGTGTCAGAAAGCTGCATCTCCAACAGAGGTTATGGGTCTTCCAGCAGGACAATAACCCAAAACACACTTCAAAGAGCACTTAGAAATGGTTACAAACAAATCACTGGAAAGTTCTGAAATGGCCAGCAATGAGTCCAGATCTGAATCCCATAGAACACCTGTGGAGAGATCTCAAAACAGCAGTTGGGAGAAGGCATCCTTCAAATCTGAATGACCTGGATCAGTTTGCAAAAGAAGAGTGGTCCAAAATTCCAATAGAGAGGTGTAAGAAACTCATTTATGGTTACATGAAGCGATTGATTTCAGTTATTTGTTCCAAAGGGGGTGCTACCAAATAATATAAGTTAAGGGTGCCAATAATTTTGTCCAGTGCATTTTTGGGCTCTGTGAGGAATTGTATCAGATTTGACTTTTCTTCTCTGTTTTTGTGTGTGTGTGTGTGTGTGTGCACCTGGTATTCATCACGTTATGGGGACCAAATGTCCCCACAAGGATAGTAATACCAGTAAATTTTGACCTTGTGGGGACATTTGTGAGGTCCCCATGAGGAAACAGGCTTATAAATCATGCAGAATGAGTTTTTTTGAGAAAGTAAAAGTGTGCACAGTCTCCTGTGAGGGCTAGGTTTAGGTGTAGGGTAGGTGTAGGGTGATAGAAAATACGGTTTGTACAGTATAAAAACCATTACGCCTATGGAATGTCCCCATAAAACATGTAAACCCAACATGTGTGTGTGTGTGTGTGTGTGTGTTGTTTAAATGCAAACTAAATAAATAAATAAATAAACAAACATGTGAGTACCAAAACATTTGCAACTGCAACAATTTTCAGAGAGAAGGGTTGCATTATGAGTTGCAAATTTATCATGAATCAAGTCTACAGTTGGGAAAATAATAATAATAATAATAATAATAATAATAATTACCTGTGTGTTCAATGAAAATATATTACATTATAAATATTTTTGAGCTCATGGTAATATTTTTAACAGTCATGATTTATTTAAAGTTGTGTTTTTGACATTTTTATTACTTTTGTACAACATACAGTTTAAAAATCACTGCTTGATGTTGGATGTAAAACCAGTTGAGAGCCACAGCTTTAGGACCAGTGTTGATGTACTCAAGATTGGTCTTGGGTTCTTTTTTCGGTCTTGGCCTTGTCATGAACCCAGGAGCATTTGGACTCTGTCTTGACTTGGACTCGATCCTCTTCACGTCTCTGTCTTGACTCGGACTCGACCCTCTTCTGGTCTCGGTTTAGAATCAGATTCAACCTACTCAGGTCTCCGCCTGGACTCAGACTCGAATGAGCTGGTCTTGACCACAACACATTAGACGCTATAAGGCTGAACTGAAGTTGAGAATTTCAGTAGGTGTTTGTACTTTAAAGTAGATGCCTGAACTTCCCCATTTTTTTCTCTCTCATGCTGATTTAAATCTGTGCCATGGATTCATTGTTCAAAATGACTGTATTGATAATGTTCAATCAGCAGTAATCAACGGAGGAATATGGGAAATAATCAACACTAAAACAGATTATACAGACAAAGTGTCCTTTGATTGATGTGGCTCTTTGCCAATGCTGTAGCTGCTTCCCTACACAAAACACATTTGGCTTTACAAATAAAATGCCTCTGCCTTTTTGACACAAAAACAATGTTGTGTCTGTTTATACAGCATTGACCTGGAGCTCTATGTGGCTATCCATTTCCCAAAGAGTCTCTGAGAGGAACTATCTCCTCGCTATAGGCAGACTGATATGTTAACACTTTAGCAAACCCTGAAGAGATATTTGTGCTGAACAAGTGTTGAGACAAGCATTTATGGTTCAGCCTGGTGCTAAGTGTTGTTTTTCAGGGTTTACATGTAGCGAGAGAGAGAGAGAGAGAGAGAAAGGGATGTTGAGGCAGACATGACAGGTCACTCAGAGTTAGTAGACCACCTAATGATCTATTACCAGTTGCTGCCAATGTTAACGTGACTTCCGTCAAAGTGTGGTTAGAAATTTGACTACAACTACTAAATTCCCTACTGAAAAAAAAAAGAAAAAGAAAGAAAGAAAGAAAGATTAGACAACCATGGGTTTTATCTCTTTCTTTCTTTTCTTTTCTTTTCTTTTCTTTTATTTATTTATTTATTTATTTATTTTTATTTATTTATTTATTTATTTATTTATTTACTGAATTAACTGGTTTTTAGATGGTTTTAGATGGCTATACTGGTTGTTAACTGCTGGTTTTAGCTGGATTTTTTTCATTCATGTTAACAATATGTTAGGTCATGTGGAAAACATACCAGCAACATGATAATCATGCTCAAAACATGTTAGCAACATGATAATCAAGCTAGAAATATGCTTAGCAACATGCTAACAACATGCAAATTGTGTTAAACATGCTGGCAATGTTAAATACATGCTAACAACATGCTAATTATGTTGAAACTTACTACCAACATGCTACCAACATGATAATCATGATGGCAACATGATAACAACATGCCAATCATGCCAAAAACATGCTAACAGCTTGCTAATCAAGCTAGAAATGTAATTAGCAACATGTTAACAACATGCTAATCATATTAAAAACATCCTAGTAACATGCTTACCATGCTCGAAATATGTTAGCAACATGTTGTCAGCCTAGAAATATGAATAGGAACATGCTTACAACATGCACATTGTGTTAAAACATGCTAGCAGCATGATAATTATATAAAAAAAAACATGTGCTAGCAACATGCTAATTATGTTAAACACATGCTAACAACATGATAATCATGCTCAAAACATTTTAGCAACATGTTATTCATGCTAGAAACATGCCAGCAACATGATAATCATGCTCAAAACATGTTAGCAACCTGATAATCAAGCTAGAAATATGCTTAGCAACATGCTAGCAACATGCAAATTGTGCTAAACATGATATAAATGTTAAAAACGTGCTAGCAACATGCTAATTCTGTTGAAACATACTATCAGCATGCTAATTATGTTAAAACATGCTACCAACATGATAATTATGATGGCAACATGCTAACAACTTGACAATCGTGCCAAAAACATGATAACAACTTAATCAAACTAGAAATATAATTAACATCATGTTAACAACATGCTATTCATCTTAAAAACATATTAGTAACATGCTTATAATGCTCGAAACATGCTAGCAACATGCTATCAAGCTAAAAATGATTAACAACATGCTTACAACGTGCAAATGGTGTTAAAACATCCTAGCAACATGCTAATTATGTAAAAATGTGCTAGACAAATGCTAATTATGTTAAAAACAACATGCTAACCATGCTAGAAACATGTTAATTATGCTAAAAACATGCTACCAACATGATAATCATGATGGGAACACAATAACATACCAATAGTAGAATAGCTAGAAATATGATTAGCAACATGCTTACACCATATAAATTGTGCTAAAACATGTTATCAATGTGCTAATTATGTTAAAAACATGCTAGCGACAACAACATTCTAATCATGTCAAAAACATACTATCAACATGCTAATCAAGCTATAAATATGATTAGCAACTTTTTAACATGATAATTTTGCCAAAAACATACCAGTGCCATGCTATCAGTATGTTATGTATTATAACATGCCAACAACATGCTAATCATGTTAAAACATGCTAATCAAGCTAGAAATGATTAACAACATTATAACAACATGGTAATTGTGTTAACAAACATGCTATCAACATGTTCATGCTAGAAACATTAAATTATGTTAACAACATGCTAATCATGCTGTCAACATGCTAATCATGCTCAAAACATTTTAGCAACATGCTATTCATACTAGAAACATGCCAGCAACATGATAATCATGCTCAAAACATGTTAGCAACCTGATAATCATGATGGCAACATGATAACAACACGCCAGTTGTGCCAAAAATAATAATAACTTGTTAATCAAGCTAGAAATATAACTAGCAGCATGTCAACAACATGATAATCATGTTAAAAACATACTAGTAACATGCTTATCTTGCTCGAAAAATGCAGCATGCTATCAAGCTAAAAATATGATTATGCTTACAACATGCAAATTGTGTTAAAACATACTAGCAACATGCTAATTATGTTAAAACATGCTACCAACATAATAATTATGATAGCAACATGTTAACAACATGACAATCATGCCAAAAAGATGCTAACAACTTGCCAATCAAGTTCGAAATATAATTAGCAACATGTTAACAACATGTTAATTATGTTAAAAAAAAACATACTAGCAACATGCTAATAATGCTCAAAACATGTTAGCAGTATGCTAACCATGCTAGAAACATGCTAATTATGTTAAAAACATGCTGGGAACATGCAAGTCAAGCTAGAAATATGATTAGGAACATGCTGACAACATATAAATTGTGCTAATACGTTATCACTGTGTTATCAATCTATTTATGTTAAAAACATGCTAGCAACATGTTAATAGTGTTAAAACATTGTAGCAACATGTTAATGATGTTAAACACATGCCAGCAACAACATGCTAATAATGGCAAAACATGCTAACAACATGCTAATCAAGCTATAAATATGATTAGCAACTTTTTAACATGATAATTGTGCCAAACATACCAGTAGCATGCTATCAGTATGCTAATTATATCAAAACATGATAACAACATGTTAACATGATATCATCATGCTAATTAAGTTAAAACATGCTAACAGCATGCTAATCAACCCTGGTGAAAAAAAAAACAGCATATGATGGTAGGTATGTTTTGATGCTAGGATGCTGGTTAGGTATGTTTTACTGCTGGTTTAAGCTGGACCAGCATATATGTTTAATTTGACAATGATATTACAAAGTGCAGTTTTTATAAGTGTACTCAAATGTGTTATTTAAGTGTATTATGTACATTTAAAGGGGTCATCGGATGCTAAATTCACTTTTACATGTTGTTTGAACATTAATGTGTGTTGGCAGTGCATGTACAAATCTACCCTATAATGATAAAAATCCATGCAGTGGTTCTTAATTAATCTGTAAAAATAATATTCCCTTTTTCAAATCAAGCCATTCTCAAATGCCTGTCGTTGTGGCATCACACCGACAAAGGCCGCTCCCACGATAGTTGATTGACATGAGCGTTTTACCTCAGATCAGCTGTAACAGTCCGTTGTTTCGATGCCAGAGCAGGGATGTAAGTTAGACAAGAATATCTCAGATTGAGCGATTGAGGTGTTGTGTTGCTGGATGTAATAATGAACGTAGTGGTCGTCATTTACTCCCGACATCTGAGCCACTGAAGATGCAGTAGTTTACGTTTGTTTGTGAAGGGAATGCGCCTCCCTATCTACATATATCCGTCTATGTTCACGCGAATCATTCGTGATCCAGCTATAAGGGTTTTTTATGAATCTTTGTGATCGCCTTTCCTAACAATGTGCTAGTTAGCAAGTTTAGCGGCTAAACGTGGCTAAATGCGGCTAAAGTAAACAGCCTCGTCTCACCACAGAGAGAAGAGAGGGGCGGGGCGAGCAGAGCTCATTTGCATTTAAAGCTGCCTCGACCAAAATGAGATGATTTTAGCAGAGCTGATTTTGGCAAGGTACAAAGGGTGTTGTTTCACACAACCATTGAGAATTTTTAACCAAAATATATTACAGACTTTTCATTAAGACCCTAAAGAATCATATCAACTTGGGCATCCGATGACCCCGTTAAGTGTCCTTTTATAACATTGATATTAATTGAATTAAATTATTTGAAATATACTCTTTAGATTAACTTTTTAACTACAGTACAAGTGCACATTTTTCACAAGGGCTGATGTGTTGATATTGCTAAAAATGTTACTTAACATTGGCAGGATTCTAAAGTATATAGTTTAATTCTGTTACATGGGTTGGGATGTGGGGTCCCAAAAATTTTGGAACTATAAAAAGTGGGTGAAAAAAGGTGAATAACTGACTCATAAATCTTGTTTGACCATGCGTAGCAGAGAATAATCTCTGTTCACTATAGGTTAAAGAATGTAAACGGGCTGTTGTAAGTTAGGTGAGAAGCTTTTTACCACCTCCTTTGGCCTGTGAAAATTAGCTACACGGTAAATGTTAGTGGATGCCCTCAATGGATAATCACAGGTCTTGGCCAAGAGAGGATTATGGAAGGGCACACAGAGTGAGCGAGAAGGTTTGTGCATGTTAATGTGCTTGCATATTCGCATCCACACTTGAATAAGTCGGGTCAGCCCTTTAGACTTCCAGTCCCTTGGCTAGTTCATTATGCTGAAGCCATTTTAACCTGCAAAAACGGCCTGTCAGTGCAGTGAAGCATCTTCACCCCTATTTCAGCACACCGGCCCAGTACCGCAGACAGACTCTCATTCCCTGCCTTCCAGAGTCAGCTTATACACATGCTGAATTATTAACAGGGCTAATTTGGGAAATCATGAATCTTTCAAAATACGGAGGCCCCCATTTTGCATTTTCCTATGAAAACAGCATCTACATTTCATTCAGAATGAAAGAAAGCCGCAGGAGATGAGGAAAGAGTTGGAACGACAGAACTGAGATGTGTTGACAGTGTGTAACTGCTTTTTTATAGATGTGACACCTGAAGAGGAGAGTGAAAGAGACATTCATGCAAGATGAATTATGGGAATATGCAAGTGGGGATATGGCCCATTAATGAGTTCTAGCTGATTGAGGAAAACTGTCTTACTCTTAGATGGTTGGAAATACTTTTCCCTTGTTTTAAGAAGAAGAAGAAGAAGAAGAAGAAGAAGAGGAAGTGTACTTTTCAGTGAAACTGTACTTATATACTACTATACCATGCCTTTAAAGTTATAATATTCTTATTAATATGCACTTTTGTGGTTAGATAAGATACAAAGATGTACTTTCGAGGCTACTTTTTAAGTAATAAGCCATTGTACCACTATATTCACAAATTCTGCACATTTTATTCTGACAGTGTGAAATGCTGTACAATTTCTGAAGTACATTTGCTACCCCTGCCAAAATATAGCAGCAGCATCAACACATTAACAACTAGGTGTTCAATTTGGTTCTGGATGCAAACATATTGAAAATGTAGTTGTCAGTACTTCAGAGGAAATTTGGTTGTAGAATGAGGTTGTCGCTCATGTAAACAACCAAATTCTGTGTGTACACACTATATTTTGCTGCAGTGCATGTGTGGCCTTAAATTAACACCATCAAAACAGTCTGCTTCCAAACCATTTCTTTCTGAGAGCAGAAACACATGGAATCCTTAAGTATGTCTATTGAAGTATGTCTATTGTGTAGCTTTTTTTGAGAGAGAGAGCACTTGACATCTGAAACAACATCCATTCTACTCCAAGGACAAATCTTTAGACGACCACAGTTGCAGAAAACACCCACCAGAGACAAACGCTGCTTTTCCAAAATCCAGTTGGCAGCCATTTTATGATACAAAGCATGTAATTACAGCCTCCTCCAGAGAGACAGAAATCTGTTGCCATCCCTGACACAGGCTGTGAGCGTTCTCAGTCAAATTTCATATAGAAAAACATACAATATAACACATATGAAGTGTAAAAACATATTGTGTATAGTTATCTTATTGCATTAATTGTAAAATTGTAAAACTGCTAAATTAGAAGTTAATTCCAAGTTCAGTCATGAAACTCTTCAGTGCTGTGATTGGCTGTCTTTGGTTCTGCAGCCAATCAGTCACTTCTTTGTATTCATGGTACTTTTATTTTCATGTACATAGAGCTTAGTCTGCATAGTATGTCTATAGCCCCCATCCTCCCCAGCACCACCTGTCTAGATCTGCTAAAAGGTTTACTTTTCTCTTGCCGCACTCTTAGGCTTGAGTAGATACAGTACATAGTATAGTTGTTTATATGTGTGTGTGTGTTTCTGTCTATTGTATTAAATCTTAAATTTAAGACTAAATGCTACATACATTTCCATTATTTCTCAGATAATAATAGAAGCACAAAAGTGTGCATTTGGCGTGCCACAGGCGAATATGTCATGTGTGCGTGTTTCCAGACACGCAGACACACCACTTCACTGAGACCTTCCTGCAGAGAACATCTCAGACGGCTTGCAGGACTGATGAGCATCCAAGATCTGTTATACCAGAACATGGCCAACACATCAGACGGGTCCACAGACATTACTCTTCCCCTGCCAAAGGCCAGCAACTTTGTGAAGCTCTTCTGCCAAGATTGGATAGCATCCCAGTACTGCAGGTTCAGAGGATCGTTGCCTCGACCTGGCAATGGTGGCAACAAGCAGTGTTGAGGAAGCTACTTTAAAAATTGCCAAGCTAAAACTCACTCATGATTAAAATGTGTTTTCTGAGATGATTCAAACTTGCCAAAAGTACTGAAAAAATGTACTGCTACTGAAAAATATATAGTTAAATGCAAGGTTGAATAAATGAATGCATCTAAGGGGAAAAATATAAAATGGGAGGAAAAATTGTCTGCATCCAAAATCATATACTTCCCTGGTACACAGCAGGTGAAAAATAATATGTTAAAAGTCAAATTCACAACACATATAAAACCTGATGTGTAGTTTACTACCCCATGATGCCATGGGAGAGGATTTGTGAATGACACTGGAATATACTTTTTAATGGTTGTGAAGTAATAACCTACAAAATAAATGCTGCAATTTTAAACACTTCAATTGTATTTAAATATGTTTACATTCTCTTGCAAAACTGGTGATGTAAATAATGTGAGGTGGTAGAAAAAAGTGCTTTGGCAAATCACTGTAAAGTTCATGCAAAGATTTGTGAGCGGATGCAAAGTTTTTGAGGAAAGCAAATATGTTTGTGAGTGCAAAAGTATTTAAGTTTATTTTTTTCTCTCTCATCTCATACTTTTCCCATCACCATGTGCCCTTAGGAGTTCCATATGAATGTGATGAATGTTACCACAGACAAATGTTTTTACCTATCTCTCCTCCTCAGTTTGTGTATATAACATTACAATGGAAGTCTATTGGACAAGACATGCTAGAGAGTTTAAAAACTAATATATCCATTGCATGGCATGGAGCGTCAGGCCAACTGCAACAATGAGCAACTGAAGCCATTTAAAAATGACTGTAGTCAAAATTGCTGAGAAATCATAAACACAACCTCTAATAATATGATTTAATGGGTTATCACTTTTGACCAATAGATGGTGCTGTTATCAAATCAATGTGGTACTTTTTGTGTGAGGTGATAATGGCACACACAGAGTTTGGTGACAGTATATCAAAGCTTTGCAGAGATACAGCCTCGGATGCAGTTTGGCACTATGCCTCAAATTTGTTGCAGTGCTGTACAAAAATAGTTTTGTCTATCGGTGCAAAATCCATAACTTTTTTTTCAGCACAGTCTGAAGATCTGACTAGACTTTGGTGTAAATCAGACAAACAGTCTAGGACAAGTTCGAAAAAAAATGTTTTCAACATAAATCAAAATGGCGGACAGGAAGTTGGCAAAACTGGTATTCCAAACGGAAGTTTGTATCCCTATGCCCTACTCCCTTCGAAGGGCAGAGCCCTAAATGTCTAATTTATTATTAAACTTTTTCAAACTAAACATGCTTACACTACCGTCTTAGATCATATTTCTATCACTGACAAAAATATTTTGTATTACATTAAAATAAAGACAAATTTAATCAGCCTATTCTACTTACATTTGTATGTGAGGTTGAAATCAACCCCAACTTAAATGCATTGCAAGAGCTCCTAACTGAAGATCGCATGGTCGCAAATGGAAATCACTTCTGTGAAGTGACCATCGAATGTTCCCTTCGCTAATGGACACCTAGAAGGGCCCTTCGTGAAAGGGATTCGGTTGCTCACTTTCATTTGGAACATCCCTACAAATGGCATCCCCTTCTTGAAAAAAAGATGTGTGGAATTTCCCCTATGTTCTCGGCATGACCCAAAGAATACATTGAGACCAATACAATAGGCCAATTTATTCAAACTTTATTAGCATTTTTTAAAATTTCATCATAACTTTTGACCACAAGGCAAATACACATACTGTAGTTTTGTATGATACACTAATGTGTAAATGGGAAAACTGGATATTGGTTCAACTCATGCTGCATGCTGCACCGAATCTAATGAGTCCAGTTTTGTGATTTTTGGCCAAACTATTCGTAAGTTATAAGCAAAAATAAAAAAAAAAAAAATCATACCTCCTGAACACTAGGTGGCACTGTGCTGAAACTGTGCAGGTAGCCTCAGATCATGTTTGTCATAACAGAGATTTTCTTACTATAGGGAGATGGGAGGGTCTGTATTATTTACTATTGGAGATGGGAGGGTCTGTATTATTTACTATTGGAGAAAGCGTAGCGACTAACTTGGATCACACGTTCCTTAATAGCTTATCATGTTACAGCCTTGACGTCATTGAATTTCAGTCAGAGTTGTGCGACACATAAGAAATGAATGAGAAGTGCCATAAGCTGACTCCCACCTGTCGCAAAAAGTCAGTGACTTCTCTTATAAAACGGCATTTTTTCATGGTACACTAAAAAGTGCTGGGTTAAAAAAATAACCCAACCTTAACCCAGCCGCTGGGTAACTATGGGACAGAACACGCGTTGGGTTGTTTTGACCCAAGTGCTGGGTTTAACCATTTGACCCAGAATGCTGGGTTGTTTATTTGCCCCAACCAGTGGGTCAGGTTAACTGTGTTGCTGGGTTAAACATAACCTAATCATTGGGTTATTTTTTGTCTTATTGCCTTGCTACCTTTATATTTACCAATAATAATAAATAATCACAGAAGAATGTAAAATTATTATTGCTTTTCTGTAATACAGTTAGAAAAACACAAAAAATGCAACTGTAAACATCAATTTAACGAGTTTTATTTCTTTTTAAAACAATTTTCAAATGGGTGCAGCTGTAAAACATTTTATCCAACCATTACAGACACATAAAACAACAATTTTAGTAGATCAGTTACTTTAAAACACAAAACTGCGTAAACTAGGCACTGTAGATTCCCATTCTTTGTTAACATTGCAGCAGCAGAACACTCAAAAATGAATGATTACCACATGAGAATCATTCCAAACATTGTGCGATTAAAACGTAGCCAAACAAAGTGTCCACCAGACAATACATATGACAATTTAAAACATGTTACAACTGGCCAGAAAAAAACAGTTGGTTTTAAAAAAAAAAAAAAATAAAATTCACACATGAAGACTTATGTCGATCAATATAATATACTGCAAGCTGGAGAAATTTCCAGGCAACAAGTCAGTGGCTTCAGTGGCACAGACCGTAACAATGGCGAAGGTCTGGGATGTCGTTGTCTCATCCCCAAGGCACAAATCCACCATGCTGGTCCCCACCTGTTAAATATATGACAATTAGTCTTGAAGACACTTAGGCCTTAAAATATACTCATTTTAGAAGAAAATTTCAAACTGCACATTTTTAGTTTTTTACATCTGAACACCTCATACAGTGGTGGCCAAAATGATTGGAACACTAGTACTTTCACCAGCTAAACAGTTTAAGTTTAAGTCAGTGATTTCTATTTTTTGCTGTAGTGTGTCAGTGGGAAGTATCAGTTTCCAAAAATTCATTATATATATATATAGAAAAATTAAAACATAACTTACAGGTTTGCATGTCAATGAATGGCTTCCAGAATTCTGTGGTTGTGGTTCTGTGGACCCTTCCTCCAGAATGGGCAGGACTTTGAAAGCACTCTCCCCTTTAACGTCTAGACCATAAGAATAATACAGTGCAAATTGTGAAACTTCTCATAATCAAAACAACACAGTGAAACACTTTCATATGAAAATTTTCTATAGATTGACATATTATAAGAAATACTTTACCTGAAGTCATGTCACCCAGCTCTTAATGCACCTTTCCATCTTGCAAATGTAGCCCAGTCTACAAAAAGTCTGCCTCTAGATGTAGCTTCCTGAAGTCTTGTGAAATCTGATCAAATTTGGAAAAAAAAAACAAACAAAAAAAAAAAACACAAATGTGGTTAAATAAGTAACTATATATATATATAATACCAGTAACTATGGTTATTTTAATGAAAAGATCAAATTCTAAAACAAATCATGGTTATTGAATGTTATTGAAAGATATAACTTACCTTCAAAGGTTTTAACCAGGGTATCAAGCTTCCTTTCCTTCAACTTCTCTATTACAAAGCGGTCCATCTGCACCAGCAAGAATCTCACATATCTAGAATTAAATTTCAGATTTAGAAAATTAGAATTTCACAAAACTGTTTTTACAGTGACTTATTTTATATAGAAAGCAGGTTAATGCGTTTACATGCAAAACAATCGTCACACATCAGGTGATCACGTGATTCTCCGCAGTTTCTGATTAAATCGGTAGGGTTTTCTCTGTCAGAGCCCTCGCGTCGCGTGTGAACAGGCAGCATGTGTGTGGAGGAGTGGACGAAGCAGGCGCTGGCGCATTTAGGCGCAATCATCAAATATATTTAAAAGGAAGCCCCCGCCACTGTTCTGACCGCATCACTGTCGTTACCGGGTGTTTTTAAGGAATATTTGCATATACGCACATGCGATCAAATTAGCTATTCATGTGGACTGTCACGATTTTGGCTAATGCAGGACACTACTCTATGCGCAGCAGAGGGGATTTAGAAGTGGGTACACGCAAAGCCAACTGATAAAGAAGTGGGTATAAGCCCTATACCTGTGTATACCCGGCACTACACCACTGCTTATACACCACGAGAGTTAAAGTAAGGTGAATAGCGGAGCTAATGCAGTTACCTGAGGAAAAAAAGAGCGCGAAAATGCACAACATAAAAATGACGGATCTATCGTTGGATTCGGCACGTCGCAGACATTGACTTGAAAAAATATGCGCTTAAAAGATAAATTTTAGGACGAAATTACATAATTCTGACAAAACATTACAAAGCCATACAGTACTCAGACAGTAACTGAACTTACCCCGTATTTCTAACATATGCCTGGCTTCATGAAGCGTTAAAAATGGACAGTACTGATAAAAAAAGGATGTGTACTGTATATAGATAAAACTTTGCACACACACACAACTTTTATTTACCGATAAAGCGATTGTTGAGGCAAAAAAGTACCTCACTATAGGCTGCTACTTAATGTTCGTTAATCATTCACAGAATAAAAGGCTAACCCCGCACAGCGACATATCAAATATCGCATTAAACAGTGAAATCACTGTGCTTTAAACCACAACTTATTAAAAAATAAAGGTAAATAATCAAATAATCATATTAACTTACCGTATAATCCTGCTTGCTGCGAATTGCGTGACCGCCTGATGCGGAGACGAGTCCAGAAAGTTCGATGAAGTGGAAAAATAAACAAACCGGTTGGGTTAAAATAACCCAACCCGCGTGTTCAGTGGTGAAAGTCCATTTGACCTAGCATGATCAACCCAACTGTGTGTTTACAGTACCTCAAACAACCCAGAATTTTGACCCAGCACAATTAACCCAGCAATGTGTTTACAAAAATAACCCAGCACTTTTTAGAGTGTAGACTCCAATAATAGTTTAATCCAAAAGTATTGTTTAGTGTAAAACATGCTGAAGATTAGTAGATAGGCTGTCGATTCATTAAATGATAAGCCGTTTCCTCTAAAAAGCTGTTTATTCAGCATAGGGAAGCCTCTCTTCTGTTGACATCCATTCAAAGAAAACGGCCTCTGGTCTCCTTCCTCACGTACTGCCAGAAAGGAAGAGTTATCTTTATCCGGCTAATGGTTGCAGGCTTGCCATCTAATGGCTTTGGTTATAACAAACAGCAAATTGTGGAGATGTAGCCTCACATCCATTTTTGTGTGCTCTTCGTAAAAATTTGTTCACATGTTATTCAAAAACGGTTTGACTAGCCAGCTTGAATTCCATTATTTTTCGCCAGCATGGTCTAAAGATGATCTGAGCCAATTTTGGTGAAAATCAGACAAACCGTCTAGGATGAGTTCGAAAAAGTAGTTTTTTCAAACTATTAAAAATAGCAAAACAAAACTTGACCTTACTAATTTTGGACTAATTTTAAAACTTTAAAAGTTTGAGTTAGAAACTTCAAACTTGCTATGGTTAATGTTGAGACTGTCTTCTATCAGGAAAGTCTCAAATTCCATAACTTTCCCACAAGTGGTTCTACGGGCTGCCATGTACTCGAACGGAAGAAACGGAAGAAGAATAACAATACGAACACCAATGGATACTATAGGTGTTGATTATAAATAAACTACCATAAACACATGCAAACTAATAGACCAGAAATTATTATCTCTGTTAATTTCTGATGTGCTGTTGACATGCTGCGTGTTAGTTACTTCTCAACAATAATACAAAATGTGATACTAATAGATTGCAAGATTGTCGTTAATGCTCCCAATTAGTGTTCCTCAGTTGACATTTTGCTCATCAGCCTCTATCAATTTAGCATATTATTGCTATTTAAACCGTTTTAAATGAATGTTTTCAGATGTTCTTTTGTAGTAACTATTTTTATATTCTAAGGATAGAGCTCAAACGACTAACTGTTATGTTTATTTCCTTTCCATTGTACCTAAAAGCAGTATACAAACCGATTTTAATAGTTTCTAGGTGCTTAGTAATTGATTTTTTCATTGCCAAACTTTTTCATGTCATCTTTTCCGATTTGTAGTACCATTACGTGGACGTTTATATCACATGCAACCCTCATTCCAGTCACAGTGAGTATCTGCAGACGACCACAGGGGAAGAACACATCCAGATACACACTCCATCAGCACAATCCAGTTGGCAGCCATTTTGCAATACAAAGCAAGTAATTAGTGCCTCTTCCAGTCAGCCAAGAAACTGTTGCCATCTCAAATAACATCCCAGGTCCAACATGCCAGCAGAGTTGTTCAGGTCTGCAAAGCACACTAGAAACAGGAGGAGGAAGAAGAAAAAAAAAATAAAAATCTCGAAATGTCAGCTCCTTCAGCATTCATGTGTAATAAGCAGTGACAGTCTCATAGCAAAATCAATTGGAAATTTGACTAACAAAATCTGTTCTCTCTCCAAGCGTAATCTCATTTAAGAATATTGAACATCTGACGTCTCATGATTTTAATTCTAGCTTTTGTGATTGAATGTACCCAGTGATGCCACTTATGATGGAGGATTTACAAATCCTTTAGAGATTTGATTGAGAGGAGCGACTATGCAGACAATGACAGTTTGTTTTCTGAATGCGATATTTAGGAATGTCCACACTGTTATTTACTAGTGATCAAATCTGATCTGCGTTCAGGCAGTTTGATTATTTTTTAGCCTGTCTACTAGCGTTGCTATAGTAATGACGTTGGCATCTGCACTATGCTAAGCGGTTTTCTTGTATAACTAGGAGCAGTAAGCTGGCAGCACGTTGAGCAGACAGACAGTTTTGTACACTGTGGCGTTTAGAGGAAGATACTGTGTGTGTTGCCTTATTTCTTGTCACTTTCACCACCAGAATCACTGTGTGCTGAGGTGTGTGGAAGTAGCGGAAAAGCCGTGACGTTCCTGGAATATTTCAAGACAGAGAATGACAATGATCTGTATTGGGTTATTAAATTGAATATGTGTTTTGGTGTTTTGTACAGAGTTTGTAAAGGTACAGTGATGGGGGAATTGAGACAGGGAACAACGTTTCTCTGGGAAACACAAAACTTCCAAGTTTTATTACATTAAATATATTATTTCCTCCAATCTTCTTTCAGACTCATTATGGTCTCCATAGTTTTGGCCTTGTATACACTCTTGAAGTATTATTTTGTTACGTTAAAAAAAAAGAAAATAAATATTTTTCCTCCCGTCTCAATTCCCACATCACTGTACCTTTACAAACTCTGTACTAAACACCAAAACACATATTCAGTTTAATATCAATTTAAGTCTAATATTATACACTATACATGAATTACAAGAGAACGGTCGTTTTTATAACTTTATGATTATTTCCATTACAATGTGATTTCCGGTGCATCTCAAATAATGTAATGTGCTTCATAACATACTCTGCTAGAAATTGTATTTTGAACAAAATGGAAATTTGTTTTTCTAATGCTAATTTCATAGCTAGTATTTTATGAGTGCTCAGTAAACACAATTAAATAATATGTTCACACCTTTTGCCTAATTTAATAACAAGCGCAGCTTGGAAATGACAGGCAATATAATATTCTGTTTAAGTGATTTTTAACTTGATGTTTCTTTGTTAACTCTTTTAGTAAAACACTCTTTTAGTAAAACTATTTAAATTGTTTCTGGTAACTGAAATAAAGCTGAAGAGAAGGAAAGAAAGAAAGAAAGAAAGAAAGAAAGAAAGAAAGAAAGAAAGCTGCGTTGGCAACTCACTGAAATAATCACATTGATGTACTAAACTAATAAAATAAAACTGAAGTAAACACAAATTGAAGCTAAACAGAAATATTTATATAAAATATTTATATTATTAAAAAAATAAATAAATAAAATTGGCAAAATCACAGAAAAGTACTAACTAAAAAAAGAAAAAAAAATCAAAATACCAATAATAGTACACAATTCAAAAATAACATTGTTTCACATAATGTCTCTACTATGGAAGCCCATTTCTGACGCTGAATTAAAAAAAATAATAATTAATTAATTAATAACATAATTTTAAAAAATAAAGGTTATTGTGATCTCACAGCGATCTCACAATCTCAGAATTGTGTTATACAAACTCGGAATTCTAAATTTTTCTCTTTTTTTACTAATTTTCTCAGAATCGCAAGTTTATGTCTCACAATTTTGAATTAAACTCACAATTGTATGTTACAAAGTAAGAATTGCATACAAGATATAAACTCTTTCAAGATATAAATTCATAATTTAAATACATAATATATAATAATACAATACAATAATATAATATAATACAAAATACATAATTTCTCAGAACTGAGTTTATTTCTCAGAATTGCTCATTTATATCTTGCAATTGCGAGTTTATATGATGCAATTCTGAGAAAAAAGTTAGTTGTTAGTGAGTTTCTGAGAAGAAAAAAGTCAGCGAAGTGTGCATTGGCAATTGTAAGAAAAAAGTCAGAATTGTGAGTTAAAAAGTCGCAATAACATTTCACCCCAAAGCTCTTCACCTCTTAAGTGCAACGTCATATCATGTAAGCAAACCTACTGAATTAAAAAAAAACTCATGCATATGAAGCTGTATATGTGACGACGACATTCAAAAGTATCCGTTTTCAAATCGTGCAGGATGTTAACATTGTTTTGAAGTCATAACATAATATTCTGCAAGTAACTGTGTGAAAATTAGGCTTTATTAATCAATGCTCTGTTCCTGTAAATCATGCTTTGTGTGAAAAGGAATAAAAGTTGTCGGAGTTTTACTGCCTCTAGTGTTAATTTCAACTGAAAACTGCAGTGATTGGTACATATAGGTACTTTTTTTTTCAGTTTTGAATACGAGGCATGCATCTTCAACGAACCTAAATTGGAAATCAAATCAAAGTTTAAATTTGTTTATTTTCATACAAATGAGTATTAAAAACATATTACCTTATTAGTGGTATCTAGTCTGGGTATGTGTGTTGAATAAATGTGGTTTTATGCTGTTTAAAATCACATAAACTAATCAGATTTTAATTAGATGTGCAAAACGTGGATCTGGGCATGTAATGTTACCTCACTTCTGATCAATATTTGAAGAGCCAAAAATACTACATCATCATTTTGTTGCAAACTTTTGAAGAAAACTTTGTTCATTAAATCAACTCCCCATTACCTTACAGTATTGTTTGAATTATATTATACACGGTTCTGTGATTGTTCTGAATATAACATGCAAACAGACATACGTGTGGAAAGAAAGCTAACATAAGTGATGCGGCATAATGGAAAGCATGTATAAAATTTGACAGGATGATAATTTAAAATAAATTGACTTTCATTTCTCATTAACATTTCACATGAAAAATCCAGGCAGCATCACAGACATCCATATATAATGGCTTTACGGAATTAAAGATAAAATCCATCTTGTAGATGAATGTGATTAAGACACTTTGGGGAAAGGCTGTTATTTGGATTCATAAGATCACATATGTTTTATCATTGGAAAGTTATTATTTCACAGGTCTGGTAGAAATGGCCTCACATTGTGCTTTCTGCTCTGGTAGAGTAGTAGTTTTTTTTTTTTGTTTTTTTTTGTATTCTTGGAAATGACTTTGAGAGACCAATCCCCTTGGAGTTCTAAAACATTTGATGTCTGTCTTTTCAACACTGTACATTATTTATAACACTGACCTTTGCAATATGGAAATTTGGACTTTGGTCTAGATATTTATTGTGGATTTCAAGCTGCGGATCTCGTGAAGTATGGAGCTGATACTATACTGTTCAAAAGTTTGGGGCAGTAAGAATAGAAAGATAGATATTATTCGAAAGCTTAAAAACTCAAAATTCATTGTGTGAAAACCGTTATGAAATTGGACATTGCTTTACTATGGAAATCGTACTTTAAATCCTTTTAGTGGGCTCCTCCCCTAGTGGGCGTGTGAAGTGTCATATTACAAAATTTTACTACAGTATCTTATAATCAAAACCTTCCCACCCAGATAGCACATGTACATCTGCAAGATGTCTGTTAAAAATCTCTTGATCTGGAAAGCATCTGCAGTGTACAAACGTTTGGCAGGCATCTATAAGACGTCGATTTTACATACATTCTAAATCATAAACATCTTAAAGACAACTAAGAGACATCTATATGACATCTGACAGGAAACGTCCAATAGACATATTGCAGATAAGCAAACTATGTTAAAAATACGTCTTGCAGATGTAAATGCAGACGTCAAATAATGTCTCCGAGATGTATGTGTGCTATCAGGGTTTTCTAATTTTTACAAAGATTGTTACAGAAACCTCCATTTTTGAGATATTAACATCAGATTTGGAGCATAACTTTGATATTATAACAATTTTAGATTCTAAAATATTTTTTCAACTTTTAACTTTTAACAGTTGGCTCTTTTAACTCCATTGCAGTAGCCAATCAGATGTACCGATTGTCCTGCAGTGTGACATGAAAACTCTTATTTATCCTCCTCCTCCCCAGCTCCACCTGTGCTATGGATCTTTTTTTTTTTTTTCTTGCAGCAGAATATTTCTTTATTATGTATTAGTGGTTAACCACAAAACTCACTGTTCAGATCATATTACAGTTTTTGAGTCATGAATCTGATCATTTTTTTTTTTCAGATGGTTCTTCTATGGCATCACTGCAAAAACACCCTTTTGAAACCTTTATTTTTAGGAGTGTATATAATACAACAGAATAAAGTTACATATTTAATAAGGTCGATAGTATACAGGTACAGAGCAGAAATGTAGTAATTAAGAGTAAAATAACACTGTAAAGTGTTCACTATATAAATTAAATATAGATTAATCTTTCTTAATGGTGTGCTCTGTTGTTTAAATAGCATTAATGACAGCAGTAGGTATACAGGTGCATCACAAAAAAAAAAAAAAAATAGCATATGAAAAAGTAAATTTTTGTTTGGAACTTAATTAAAAAACTGAAACGTTCATATATTCTAGATACATCTGAGTTTCATTGAATGTCCCTCCCTACAGTATAAATTCCAGGTATCTCTTGATCTTTAAAACCACAATAACGATGGTCCAGGAGGCAATCATTGACACCCTCCACAAAGAAGGTAAGTCACAGACAGTCATTGCTGAAAGGGGTGGCTGTTTACAGAGTGCTGTATCAAAACATTACAAATGCAAAGTTGACTGGAAGAAATTGGGTAGGAAAAGGTGCACAAGCAACAGGGATGAACACAAGCTTGAGAATACTGTCAAGCAAAGCTGATTCACACATTTGGGAGAGCTTCACAAGGAGTGGACTGAAGCTGAAGTCAGTGCATCAAGAGTCACCATGCTCAGATGTCTTCAGGAAAAGGGCTACAGTAACAACGTCAGAAGCATCTTACCTAGGCCTAAGAAGAAAATGAACTGCACTGTTGCTCAGTGGTCCAGAGTCCTCTTTTCAGATAAAAGTAAATTTTGCATTTCATGTTGAAATCATGATCCCAGAGTCTGAAGGAAGACTGGAGAGGCACAGAACCCAAGCTGCCTGAAGTCTAGTGTAAAGTTTCTGAAGTCAGTGATGATTTGGGGTGTCGTAACATCTGCTGGTGTTGGTCTACTGTGTTTTATCAAGTGCAAAGTCAGTGCAGCCATCTACCAGGAGATTTTGGTGCACTTTATGCTTCCATCTGCTGACAAGCTTTATGGAGATGCTGATTTCCTTTTCCAGCAGGCTTTTAGCACCTGCCCACAGTGCCAAAACCATTTCCAAGTGGTTTGATGACCATGATATTACTGTGCTTGATTGGCCAGTCAACATGCCTGACCTGAACCCTACATGGAATCTATGGGAGATTTTCAAGAGAAAGATGAGAAACAGTTAATCCAACAGTATACTGAAGGCTCAATAGTGCCTCAGCAGTACCACAAGCTGATCACTTCCATGCCACACTTTACTGATGCTGTAATTTGTGCTAGGAAGAAGTAATTTGCTGTAATTTGTGCTGCTGACCAAGTATTGAGTGCATAAATTAACATACTTTAAAGAACTTTAACTTTTCTGTTTTGCAATACGTTTTTTGATTGATCTTAAAAAATATTCACATTTTTTGAGATGCTCGATTTTTGAGCTGTAAGCTCTAATCATCAAAATTAAAAACAAACAAAAAAATAGAAATGTTTTGCTTTACATGTAATGAATCTAACATATATGAAAGTTTCAGTTTTTGAAATAAGTTACAAACAAAAAAAATGAACTTTTTCAGGCTATTCTAATTTTTTGAGATGCGCCTGTATATAGGCTGCTGTTCCTTTAAGAGCTAATGCACGGATCCAATATTACGATACACATCCAATTTGTTTCTCAGTTGTTTTCATTCACTTAAGACATAACTACGATCAACACCTATTATTTATGCTATTTTAACTAAGCTGAAGCAGCAAAAGCAGTGTAGCAGATCCCTAAGCATATGTCCATTTCATGCCATTAAATGCTGGTTAGAAAACAAAGTTGTCATTACTGAAATATACTGTCCAATGGCTTGACAAAATCTGTGCTTTGAGGGTAATTCTAACTTGTTAACTAACAAATACAAAAACTGTGTTCTCCTTGAAATTAATGAAAAAAAAAAAAAAACCTCAATGCAATTAATCCATTATCCTGTCCTGTCATTTTGATTACACAGCAATAGGAAATAGGTGAATGTGAAAACCTGATGGTATATTTCTGTTAACTCAGGGAGAATTAATGAAAGCTAAGTGCTTGAAGCGCTCTCACCATATGCTTTAGTCCAATTATGCTAATTCTTATGCTGATGATAATGAAGTTCATATTATTAGCCAGTAGCCCACAATGTAACCTACGACTGATACTGTACAAACCACAGAGCCTAAAACACATTTTCTCAGCCTTCCAAAAGACATTGTATAGAACCCCTCACAAAACAGCACTGTGTTAGGAGACCTATGACCAATGAATCACATGGGACGGTCATTCATAATGAATGTAATAAATAAACCATGAGTGCATACTTTGTATATGTAG
The DNA here is from genome assembly GCA_012976165.1 of Labeo catla. Classification (NCBI taxonomy): domain Eukaryota; kingdom Metazoa; phylum Chordata; class Actinopteri; order Cypriniformes; family Cyprinidae; genus Labeo; species Labeo catla. The sequence continues at coordinate 98,581 of VONZ01000755.1, forward strand.
CTAGCTCTTGAAGGTCTGTGGCTTTTCCAAACAGAGCCACTCCCTGGAATCTAGGTCAGTGGAAAAGAAAGAGAGCATAAGTTTTCTCTGTGGCATTGAGCAGAGAAACATACAAACACAAGGAATTCTTAATATTCCCTAAAGGACGGAAGGTGAGATGGGGTACAGCCTGGACCGGATCATTCTCTCTCTCCGTGTGTTTGATGGGATCACACATACTGTGTGGAGGGGAGAAGTGAGGCTGCAGAAAAAGGAAAGGTGTTTCCTGTAGTAGCCCTTCTAGTCTGAATGCAGTTTTCTGTGGCATTGAGTTCACAGCTATTAATTGAAACGCTTTTAGTGTACCTGCACTAAAATGGCCTTTTTTCGCCTTCATTTTTCTTTATAATCTATAATTAAAATCTGGATTTAAAATCTAATTTAAAATATAATAGAGAGTTTGAGAACTGTGCAATATCTAAAACAAAGAAATGTTATGGGACAATGTGAAGAATAATGAAGAATAATGTTTTTGATTCTGCCACTAATTTAAAGTAAATTATTGACACTATCAGATGAGTTTCCTATAAAAGGGTTTGTATATATTTTTATATAACAGTTCTTTCTGGTCCTTGAATCTGATCGGCTGAGAGGAGTGTGATATTCTAGTATGTTGGGGTGTAATATCACGGTTCGATGGGTTCGATACAATTTCGAAAAAAAAAAAAAAAACTACTATGCTAGGTTTCTTTTCAGTTATTTTAAACAGACAGTAGTACAAATGACTTTTTTTTTCCACCTACATGTGAAAATACTTAATATTATATCAAATTAATGTCATATATAGGCTATAAAATCTGCAGTATATATATATATATATACTTACAAGGAATAAATAATTGAAATATATTTAATTTAGTTAACTGATAGACAAGGGGAAAAAAAAAACTGTGCGACACGTAACATAGCCTATATTTGCTGAGTTTCAGTTCAGTTTTGTGACAGAAAGGAAACTCAAATGGCAAAAAGCGACATTCTATTTGATTTTGCTGGTATGAGGAAAGTTGAAGTAATCGCGCCGGCGCACACAAACACAAAACATATCAGTTCCATGCTGCTAGCATTGCTAACTTGACAGCGCAGTTAGTACTTTATCAAAATAAAACACAGTGATCCAAACATCAGCACGCCCGCCTCACTGTGTCACCGTTAGAACGCGCCTGAAGTACAAAGTCTATCCACAAGTTTCCGGGGGGCGCTACTGTAAAAAAGAACGTGGGTACAACTTCCGGTGAGGCGGTGGACGTAGTGTATAATGGTATTTTGTGTGCTAATTAGCGAAGATACTAAGTGTTTTTTAGACCATTGTTTACTTTGTAAAGATGCACACCTTTATGAGAGATCTATCACGTTCTTATGCACAACATATGCTTTTAGAATCTGTGTTCCCTCATCATTAACAAGTTTGGATCGCTAAATCTTGAATGGCTGTCAACTAGTCAAATGACATTTGAACCGAGACATCAGAGCTTGTGTTATAGGACATGTCAGATGAAGCCTCGATGAGGTTTGTTAACGTAGAAATCACTTTCGTAGAAGCCTCACTTTCTGTCCAGTAATGCGCGCGATTCACTTTGCGTGTCCTAATGTTCAACCCCCAGATCTTACTTTGCGAGTACATTTTCATTGGGACCTATTTAATAATTACATTTTTAAATACCCAGTCATACAAGTAATATGAAGAATACAAATAAAAATAAAAAAAATAAATATTTGCCATATGCAATTAATATATGTGTACATTATTCTTCTATTACATCATATTGATATTTGTACTGGCATTTAATGGCATTGTTCAATACGTAAATTAATTTATCAGAGTCAGAAATTCAACAAACAAACAAACACACACACGATTAGGCTTTTATTTGTGCACATAATATGAATCGATCTATGGAAATTGTGGTGAATGCGTCTTCCAACAGAGCTTACAGGCTTTTGGCTGCTTTATTTCTTAATAACCACCAGTTCGTGCTGTTTTCGACACTCTCGAAGCTTTGAATCTTTTCCCGAAACAGTCAGAGGAAGATTTCGGTGCTTTACGAGGCTTCATTTGCCCGTCGCTCCTGTCAACTGTTGAATGAGTGTCACGTCCTGCTTGTTTACTTTGAACCGGAAGACGCTCCCACTTTTGACGCAAGGCCTCATGGGGCGTAGGAAACTTGTGGATAATTTACATAATAAATAATAGTTTAGTATGGAATAGGTAGGATACAAGGACACAAAGCTCCATTTCGCAGATAGTTGAGTGTGCAAGCCTTTGAAGTAACGTTATACCCCTTTATCAGTGAGAGACATGTTCAGAATCAGCACATGGTCACTGTCTAGTGAGCTTTGTTTTCAAGTGCGCAACTCTTGGCATTCGCTGTTCTTCTGCCGGCGGTTATCAAACAGAGTTGTATTACTGTGGGCGCCCCCTTCTGGATTGAGGGTGAAATCAGAACTTCAGTTGTAAACTAAACTAAACTAAACTAAATTAAACTAAACTAAACTGAAATAATAAAAATTGTAATGACCTGTAATGTAATGGAGGGCAACAGATTAGCTAAATGACCAAAAAGACAAATAAACAGATACAATAATAATAATAATAAAGAAGCTAAGAACTTTACTGTCCAATAAAAATAATTAGGCATTAAAGCCATAATTAGCATATTCCTTACACTGAGCTCTTCTACCATTAGCATAAAAAAGAAAATGTCATGATGGCAGGACACACACTTAGCTACACGGCTTGCTTTATTCTCTGAGGTACACTTTCACATAACCCGTACAAGTAAGGGAGGAGCGCCAGCAGCAGCCTCCACACAGCAGGACACTCGGCTAATGAAGACACTGCGTTATCCATCTACTGAAGAAACCAAGGAGAAGGAGGTAGAGAAGCTTTTTGTATTACAGCGTGATGCTAAGAACAGAGCTTTGGGAAATTTCATTGCTCACATGAGTGGTATGATTTAACTCCCTCATGTGGTAATGCACTCTGGGTGATGGTTTTCAAGGTACCTTGAATCATTCACGACAGTGGTAGTTTTTCACACATTGCTGAGAACGTTTTTCAGCTGAATTCAGATTTTAAAAGCTATTAGCACTTGTGCTAATTTATCTCACATGATGGCAAGCACATATTATGCTTCCACATACGCTTACAGGCCACATATGTTTAATAATAATAATAATAATAATAATTTAAAAAAAAGTTTGAGTGTGACTATGCTTGCATTTATACATGTGTAACATTTATCTAGTCATAGCTGTGTCTTTGCGTCTGTATGATCAACACAGTCTCATGGCAATTCCCAAAACGCTATCTAATGACACATTTGTAGGTATTTTAAGAGGGGGATAATTCTACTTCTACAACCTCACTCGTACGATTTGGTACGATTTGTCTAGACCTCAGTGATGGGTAGGTTAGGGGAGGGGACAGGTGAAGGTAATTCATACAAACTGGGGAATTCATAAAATGTGTACGATTTAGCAAAAATTGTACAAATTTGTACAAGTGAGGTCGTACAAATTAGCCACTTTGTAAAATATGTACGAATAAGATCAGGTTGCAATTTTGCAAGTTTTTATTGGTATGAAATTCGTACCACCTCTTTTGTACATTTTTGTACAATCTGTTTATATTCCAGAGACAGAGTAACTATTTTATGTTTTGACTAAATTGGTAGCAAACTAATTTGTACATCTCATTTGAACATTTGTATACAGTCTGCTTGCGTTTGACTGTCAGATAGGTTTACGGTTGAATTTCATACTTACATTTTATCTAAAAAATTGTGTGTTTTGTAAAAAATTAATTGCACAGTTTATGTTTTGGAAAATTGATGGTAAATTCCTACTAATTTATAGCATCTCATTCAAACATTTTTTTTTTTTTTTTTTTGCATGATCTGCTAACGTTCAACTTACGGTTAGGGTGGGGTTTCATGGTTATGTTTAATTTCATGTGACATCAGTGATTTAGTGTTATTAGGGTACAACAATACTTTTTTGTGCACAATAAATAAATAAATAAAAATTATTTATTAATATAACTGTTTTTACAATGCCCTTACTAACTTTCTGGGCCTTGGATGTGTCAGTTGCTTTTTATGCAGGGTCAGAACGTTCTCAGATTTCATCAGAAATATCTTAATTTGTGTTCTGAAGATGAATGAGAAGGTCTTACAGGTTTGGTACGACATGAGGATGAATTTTTGGTTGAACTATCTATTTAAGCTTTCAATTTAAGCTTTCATTGCTTCACTGATGATTAGAGTTAGGGGTGGAGCTTCATCCTTACGTTTTATCTAAAATTAATACCTTTCTGGACAAATCTACCTGCACGTATTAATTCATACCATCTCATCTATATGTTGTCATATAGTTTGCTAACAATTAGGTTTGGGGGTGTAGTTTCATAAAATACATAAAATAGTTAAAAGGGACCATGACATGTTTTTTATTGTTGTTGTTTTTTGTTTATTATTTCAATATGTTTCTCGAGCTTTACTTATAATGTTAATAAAGTTTTTTGCACTAAATAAATAAACAAATGAATAAAATCAACTCTCGTTCTGACCCTCTCTTTAAAACAACCTGTTTTAAGTGGCAGGTCCTTTAGGCTTATCAGGAATCGGCCACTGTTATGATTGGCTAATGTCACTGCATAGCAAACAGTATCAACCTCGATATTGCCACCTCGATACTGCATGTGAGTGTTTTGACACAGCCTGGTCTCATTGCTTATACGTAGGTATTTATACGTAACGTTTAGAGGCACAATATATATATAGATTTTTTTATAGTCACTAATCCCACTCCTACCTCTAAACCTAACTATAACTCTCTCTGTACAGTAATTAAGATAAACATGACAGACAAATAAGTGCAATTGCAATCATTTATTTATTGCAAAAATGTCAAAGGCAATACCAAAAAGTAGTCCATACGACGATGCTTTGCAGAGGCAGTCCTCTCTGGCGAAATATGGAAGGTTAGTTTGAGGTGCAGACCAGAATCTAAATTGTTAATAGCTGAAAATCCAGATTATTTTCCATATGTACTCAATGAAGGTGTGTGCGCATCATTTAAAACACACCTCACCAGAAACACGATATGTTGTATATGTGACGAATGCAGGTGAGAGCCAATGAGCGTTCAATTTTCCTGCTGTAAAATCTGTCGTTTCTTCGTGCGGCTTTATTTGTATTTGTAAAATGCACTTCAGCGTGGGTTTAATGCTGTTGCTGCTGGACTCGCTGCTCAGGATGGAGATGAAGATCGCCAGATAAAGGCTTGAATTTGGGTCCGTTCCTTGCAACCGTATGAATTCTCAAGATCTGGATTACAGCGCACAAATAAAATAGTTTCATATTGTAATTATGACGCATGTTCTGTGTATTTTATGGTTCTTGTTAGTCACAGCATGTTGGAGAAAAGACCTTTTGTGTACCATCACGTCAGTATTACATGGATGGTTAAACGATTGCAGAAATGCTATTTATTTTAAGGGTTTAAAGTTTAGTCTTGTTTAACATTATGCAGGCCTATTCTTGGAAATGAGCAGGCAGCAGAAATCACACAGAACAAAATCAAATGTTATAATTTTATATTAAATAAACGATTAGCAATTTAATAATGCAATTGAAAACATAAAGTCATTGGTATGACAAATAGAAACAACAATAATGAAATTAACACTGCGATTTCAGTACTCATAAGGATTCATTTTTAGATGTGCTCAATGCATCAGTATTGTATGTTTAAATGCTGAAAATACATAAGTATTTGTAAGTTTAGCTGCTTCAAAAACATCAGTGTTGTACGTGAAAAGTGACAACAGCCCCGTAGGTGGGGTACACTGTAACATGTGAAGGGCACGTTGTAACATGACCATATGACAGCTTAAAATGTTATCTGATCGAATGAAAAAAAAAAATATATATATATATATACATGACAAACTAAAATATTTTGTCAATAAAATAAAATGATTAACTTTTTCAAATAAAATAATGGAGTTTTTTTAAGAATAATAATAAAAAAAATCTAATTTTTGAAGTTCACAACGAACACATCACAACCATGCGTGGGACGGCCCTGATCGCAAAACACAGCTATACAGTATATTTCAAAACAATGTGCGCAAATAGATGAAACACATTCAGACATTAAAAAAAAAAACAACACTCCCCTCCCTCCAAACACAGCTCTTATAGAACATGAGACACATAAACGAGCCAAAATGCTTTACATTTCTTGAAATAATATTTTTCTCAACATTAAACGTCGATTGTGAGTCTTTATTCACCCGTTTCTTGTGGTTTCTTTTTAAAATCCATAAAAGTAAATAGTGAAAATTACATGGCTAATGTCATAGAATAGCATAGTTTAATAATAGCGGGGCAGATTGTAACGCAGTGTTACAACTTTCCCCATCAGCGCGACTGGAATATAAAAGTGATTCTGTCTTCCGCTGCTTTGCCAAGCATTAATAAACTATCTAAACTGATAAACAACAGATTGTAGATTAAAATGATAGCGGATTTGTCTAATTTTACATGAATACTAAAAACTGAGAAGAAAAATTGTAAAATTTAAAGAAAAATTACTTTTACTATGGTAAAATAAATATTCAGCGACATCATCAAAAGGCTTTTAAATTTTGGCACACTTTTTTCTCTGTATAGCATTGCCATGGCAACTAGTAAATACCGTAAATTTGATTATGCTAGTGTGTGTGGAAATATTTAAACCACTTGTGTTACAACTAACCCCGCGTTAGTTTGTGCCCCGCGCACCCCTAAATGTACATTTTGTAGAACCACATTTTATGTAAAATGCATACGAATTATCATAATAACAACATAATCGAAATAGAACGTAATTTCCAGACAAAACATTATGAAATCATTTACTTACAGTTTGTGATGCAGCTGCAGTCAGATCTAACAGTGCTTCATCTTTCAACAAATTCTTCTTTGTGAACCCTCCATGACATTGTGCCTCATTTACAAATCAAAACGCTCCGAACAGTCCTCTGACATAATCTGGGATGCCATTAAAAATAAACAATCTACTTGTTTCTTACGCTGGGATCCTTCTGATATCTGTACAAAGACGCAAACAAGCTGTTTAAAACAAACAAGATAAAGCGAACGTTCTTCACTCCATTTGTCCTATTGATGACCGACTCTAGCACGTAGACTGTCAGAAAGCGAATGCGAATTTGTATACTGTATCCAGTGTAGACAAAATAGCAGCAGCGATTGTGATTGCCATTTCTATTCGCTTTTGACGCGACATGACACTCTCATTCAACATGTCAACTGTTTAAGCGACTGATCGCCAGTGGGCGGGGCTCATGGTAAGAAGATGACTATTCGTTGATGCCTTACTCTAGAGCAGTGGTTCTCAATCCTGGTCCTGGGGGCCCCCTGCTCTGCACATTTTGCATGTCTCCCTTATTTAACACACCTGATTGAGATCATCAGCTCATTAGTTCAGTTCATGGTTCTCTCTCCTAATGAGTTGATGATCTCAATCAGGTGTGTGAAATAAGGGAGACATGCAAAACGTGCAGAGCAGGGGGCCCCCAGGACCAGGATTGAGAACCACTGCTCTAGAGGCAGTGTTTATACAAATTTTTGTGCCCGGGTGATGTCACCTTGCACCTCAGATCCAAACAAGCCATTTTTGGAGCTTAAAATAAATGCTTTGATTATAATGAGGAGGACGTTTTAAGCTATGAAATTTGCAGGATGTTTTAATGGTACAAATACCTCTTGTATGCTAAAAGATCAAGGCAAATGTCATGACTCCTTTATTAAAATAAATAAAGAGCACCTTTACTAACATAAATTTAAAAAAAAAAGGAAAAATGGAGGAAAATGTGTAAACTGATTTTCTGCCTATCCAAAACCACAAAATCAATACCTACAGACTATTTCACAGACATGAAACCAAGTGTACAGTTTGTTTATGTCACAAACTTCAAAACATCTAGTGAGTATTTCATCCTTAAAAGTGCTTGTTGCATCAACCCAGGACCTTGTAAACATGACTTTCCAGACTGACTGATTAAAATCCCTGTGCACCTTCACTCCAGGAAGAGGTGTAAAGTTAGCCAATCTGATTAGAGTTTGCTAGATTTATGAACAATATGTATGAGATGGTCAGCGAACGGACTGCAGGGAGTTTGAAGATGTGCTGTCTGACAGTAGCTGTGTTTGTAATCAGACTAGCCAAATTCAGACCACAGTCCTAATGAAAGTCATATGTAACCATGTCAAATGGAATGGATTGAAATCTGATTGAAATTTAATTCCCACATAAAACCTGTGTACTCTGACTCTCAGTTGGGCACTTTGATTGAAGCTTATGATTTTCACGAGTGCTTTGGGGTTGTGTGTGAATCAGATGGTCTGTGAATGAACAGTAGGCGGTCCAGGGTGTGCCGTCTGGATAGGAGTAACCTCCGACTACTATCAGTCACACTCTCACATATGTGAACGCATACAAACACACATGCACTTCTCACCTCTCCGAATCCCTTTAATTAGCTTGTCAGTGTATTTTTTAAGCTATCATGTTTGAAATATCATGGCTGTTGCGCTTGTTTTGAAGCTGAGATGAGAAGATCTCTTGACAGTTACTAGAAGGCTGTAATTAGTGTCTAATCGGCACTCTACCTGCAGTTCTGTGCTGTTCTCTCACTGAGATCATAGCATCCAGGGAGCTGGTGGTGATCAGCACTTTTCTGCTGGAAAATGAACACACAAGGCACCATTTAGGAAAGATTCTAAGATCCTAAGACATTGATAAAATGCCCTAGGTAGAAAGCAGTGAGAACATGCTTTAAAATGGAGACTGTTCTTGATTTATCTAAGTTTAAATTATATTTATATTATTTTATTATATTATGATTATATAATGTTATTATATTATTACTTTTTGTAATATTTTAAACATTATGTGTTTACTGTAGCTGTTAATGCATTACTAAAGTGAAAAAAACCAGTTGTAATTTGAAAATTTTAATTGTGCTTTCAGAAATGTGATGGGGTTGAAGGCTGTACAGGTTAAATTGATATTTGTACAAATGTCCATTTTTCAATTATCATCCTAACAGGGTTGACATTTTAAGATCATACTAATATGTGAAATAATTTGTGATAAAAAAGAGGAGACTTGTAAAAAAGTGAGAAAAGATATTCACAATATTTCACAATATCGCTGTTTTGACTGTAATTTTGATCAAAAAATGCTATACTGACCCCAAACTTTTGTACAGTAATGTATATTTGTATTATGCATATAGAGTGTGTAAAGAAGTTGGAAACAATTTGGCATTCAACACGCGCACACATACACACAACACAGTAACTGGATATTTGAACATGGAAAAAAAAAACATACTCCTGTTAAGTTTGCATCATACAATTGGGTTTCAGTGCCACATTAAAAAAAACAAATATATATATATATATCTAAAATTACGAGATTAAAGTTTAAAGTTTTTCTCATAATATTTGAACTTTATTCTCATAATTTTGGCTTTATTTTCAAAATATTTCAACTTTATTCTTGTAGTTTTGACTTTATACTCAAAATATTAAATAAATTATATTAGTAATTTTGACTTTATTCTTGAAATGTTTTGACTTTATTCTCAAAATATTTACTTTATTCATACTCATAATTTTGATTTTAATCTCATAATATTTAAATTTCTTTCTTGTATTGCTACAACTTTATTCTCTGAATTTTGACATTATTCTCAAAATATTTACGTTATTCTCATATCGCTACGTCTTTATTCTCATCATTTTGACTTTATTCTCAAATATTTTGACTTCATTCTTGTATTGCTATGACTTTATACTCCAAATATTTGGACTTTATTCTCGTAATTTTAATTGAATTCTCATAATATTTAGACTTTATTCTCATATTGTTATGACTTTATTCTGGTAAATTTTACTTTATTCTCAGATATTTAGACTTTATTCTCGTATTGTTATGACTATTCTTGAAATTTTGACTTTATTCTCAAAATATTTTGACTTTATTTTCATATTGTTATGACGTTATTTCTTAAAATTTTGACTTTATTCTCGTAATTTTGACTTTATTCTCGTCTTGCTATGACTTTATTCTTGTCATTTTGACTTTTTTTCCGCATAATATTTTGACTTCATTCTCATATTGCTATGATTTTATTGTTGTAATTTTGACTTTATTCTCAAAATAGTTTGACTTTATTCTTGGAATTATGACTTTTTTCTTAAAATATTTCAACTTTAATCTCATAATCTTTGTGACGTGGCCGTATGTGATGACATGAAGACAGCGTTAGATCCAAATGCAAGACGTTTATTAGCGTTCAACGACCAATTCCAAATCACTAGACTGTATTGTAGTATTTGTAGCAGGCAGAGTTCAAACAAGACAGAAACGGTAGTCCAAAAGGCAATAGTCAAAAAAGGCAGGCACGAAGGTCATAACAATGAGGCAAAACAATGAATGAAAAACGCTCAGTAAGGCAATGAGAACGTTACAATCTTAGATCGATTTTTTTTATTTATTTTTATTTTTTATTTTAACCTGGCATTAAAATGCCAATGTAAAATGCATTATTTTGTAGAATAGCTCAGTTTTAGCAGAGTGTAAGAATTCATATAGGCTAAATGATGGAAGCAGAAACAACACAGCCTTATCTGAGAAACATCTCTGATAAGACAGGACTTTTGCAGCTCTAACTGATACAATTAGGCTAGCTTGTGCAAGTCATCTGGGTAATATACCTTTTAATGCAATGCCTATCTATATGGACCCCATTTACCAATTAGTGATCTAATTAGATTCCACACAGTAGTCCAATCTTTCAGTAGCTCATAAACAGGGTGAAGAGGGAGGCATTATACTAAATCAGCTAGAGCACAATACCATTAACAATAGCAGTTATACTAGGGCTTTGTTCACACTACACACAAATCTGATTTGGTTTTCAAATCTGACTGTACTTGATGAAATCAGATCTGTTTGTTCAGTCAGTAGTCAATATCCGGTGTTTTTATGATGCAACCGTCAGCACAATTCCATACTTTTATTCAACAACTGGGAAGCTGTTAATGTAGAAAATAACTACTTCTTCTTATGTCTATACTGACATCTCAACTCACAAGGCAATGAGAGAACATGCAATGAAATAATGCAGATGAATGAGTGTATTTGAATGGTCGACAGGTCTAGGAATGGACCACTTTATACACTGTTATGTATAGTTTCAGGATTTTTCTCCATAAAATGAACTTCCAAAATGCAGTTTAAATGCAGCTTCCCAAATGTGGTTGTAAACAATCCCAGCTGAGCAAGAAGGGTCTTATCTAGCGAAATGATCGGTTATTTTCATTAAAATAATACAATTTAAATACTTTTTAATCTCAAACACTCTTGTTGTTTTACTCCGCCTGAAGTTTGTGTATTCTGGCTCAAGACAGTTAGGGTTTGTCGAAAAACTTCAACCGTATTTTTGAAATGATATTTCAAAAATCATTTCAAAATCATCCTACAAAGAAGATCAAACACCATTAACCACCTAAAAAAGGTAAAACAGCGATATAGGACAATTTTGAAGTTGAGGGTGAACATAAGATGGAGGTTTTTCGACCCTAACTGTCATAAACCGGAAAAAAACAGTCTAGGCAGACTAAGACAAGACGAGTGTTTGGCATCAAAAAGTATATAAATTGTATTATTTTCTTTACAACTTTAGAAAGAAAGATATGAACATCTTGGATGACAAGGGGGTGAGTACATTATATGTGAATCTTTGTTTTGGAAGTGAACTTCTCCATTAACGATGGAAAAAAAAAAAAAAACTATTTGAAGTCTAATCTAACCAAACACCTGGTGAACAGAATAATATAATAATAATGAACTCTGCTCAGTTTAATCTACTTGATGTAACCCACTTAGATTTTAAAGTGCAAAGCCTAGATAAAGGAGGTTCTGAGAACTGGAGAGCATACTGAATCACTATATTCAGTTTATTTTATATTGTCAGATAGTTCATTATTCATAAGTCAATAGTTCATTATTCATAATGGTATTAAAACTGAATCTTATTACCATCCGAGGTGTAATGCAAAATGAAAATGTATTCTTTGCCAGAAGAGACCAAATAACAACATACAGGTTTTAAACAAGTGAGTGAGAAATAAATAATTTCAGATTTATTTATTTATTGGGGTTGTTTAGCTTTTGTTTTGTTTTGTCATAGGTGATTTGAACAACTTTAGTGAGAAGTAAATAATAACAGGATTATGTTTTGTGTCTTGTGTTTGTTTGTTTTGTTCTGTCATACAAGCTTTGAACAATATGAATAAACTAAGCAATTAACAGTTTTGTGTGTGTGTGTGTGTGTGTGTGTGTGTGTGTATTATTGTGTGTGTGTGTGTGTGTTTGTTAGTTTTGTGTTTTGTTTTGTTTTGCTTTGTTTTATTTTTTATTTATTTATTTTTTTGTCCAACAGACTTTGAACAACATGGGTGAAAGTACAATAAATACAAATACAAATACAAATAATAATAATAATAATAATAATAATAATAATGATAATAATAAAGTATAAATATCCCCTTCTTTTTACAGGCTTTGAACAACATTGTGAGAGTATATAAAAACAGTGTTTTTCAGTGGTTTTTTTTTTTTTTTACGTTTTTGTTTTGTTCTATCATACAAGCATTAGACAACATGAATAAAGTAAGAAAAAAAACCTTTTTGTTTGTTTGTTTGTTTTCTCATAGTCATTAAAAAACATACATTAACAGTAAATAGCCTTTTGTTTTGTTTTGTTCCATTTTGTATTTTTTATTTATTTATTTATTTTTTATTTTTTTTCATTTTTGTTTTGTCCTCCAGACTTTGAACAACATTAGTAACAGAAGTAAGTAAATAGTAAACATGTTTTTGTTTATTTCATTTAGTGTTTTGTTTTGTCAAACAGACTTTGAACAACGTGTGAGAAGTATTGTAAATAACAGGTTTTGTTTTTGGTTTGTTTTACTTTTGTCATATATTATTTGAACTTCAGTGAGAAGTAAATAATAACAGTTTTTTTTTTTTTCTTCTTCTTCATTTCTTGTTTTTGTTTTTTGCTTGTTTTGTTCTGTCATACAAATTTTAAACATCTGTCTATCTATCTATATATCTATATATCTATCTATCTATCATACAGGCTTTGACAACAGGGTTTTGTTTTGTTTTTTGTCGACATCCACTGCATTTGAACTATATTTTTTTTTGTTCAGTTCATGCTTTCTCAGGGAATATTTATTGTTAATATGATCACTTTACAACTAACCTGTCCAAGCATGAATTAATGTGACTAAAACGATGACAGATTCAGAAAGGTTGTAAACCTGTAAACGAAATCCTATTCACACCCAATATAAGTCTGTATGTAGGTGTGTGCATTAATGTGTGGGCACTTCCTGTGGGATAACAGCTGAGTCTCAGTGCTGCAGAGGTGTGGCCTGCGCTCTATAGCACTTTAATTAAATCTCCATTATTGATTCAGACTATTGGCTGTGTGCGGATGTTTGCACTCCTGTGTGCACTGGTGCTGTCTGCCATTGGTGGTGGGGGTTGGGTTAGCTCAGTTTAAGAGGTGTAGGGTAAAGATCACCTTTAATCATCTGCTATAGGTGTTCAGTTTAGTTTGACAAGGAAATATGAGAATATCTGTGTTTAACACCAGCTTCACAGCAAATTTTCAAAGCCCTCAATGGAACATCAAAGCGAGTGATGCGTGACAGTCAACCTGCAGGAAACATTCACCGGCTCTGAATCATCACCTCTCTGTGAACATTTGCTTTGTTAATAATGAGAGCATGAAGAACTTCACTTGAAGGTTCCAAGGTTGAGCGTTATTTATAATTCCCCATTCACGCTGGGTTTAGCCGAGATGCAATTATTGCGCGAACGAATTAATTAATCGAAGACATCCCACAAGTATACTCATTAACTCCAGTGTCAACAGGCTTTTCGAGGAGAATGTATATCATTGTTTTTTTGGATTGAGCTAATGTAGGGTCATGCAATTATCGGAAGAGCAATTACACAGTCAGAATCCTGATAAAATCAGCAAACGTGTTTCATTTCATTTACAAAATATGTAAATTTAAAGTGGCATGCAAAAGTTTGGGAACCCCTTGCAGAATCTGTGAAAATGTGAATAATTTGAATAAAATAAGAGAGATCATACAAAATGCATGTTATTTATTTATTTATTTATTTATTTATTGTACTGTCCTGAGTAAGATAATTTACACAAAAGATGTTACCATATATTCCACAAGACCTGTGCGTCTGTTTGTGGTTACCTTGATGATCTACGATTTTTTTATTTATTTTTTAATTTTTTGTGATGGTTGTTCATGAGTCCCATGTTTGTTCAGTTAAACTGAACACTGTTCTTTTTATTATTTTTTATTATTATTTATTATTATTATTATTATTATTTTTTTCAACAAAATAAGAATATTCACCCCCCACAAAACAATCATAGATCATCCAGGTAACCATGCACAGTATTAAGAACCAAACTTTTATTGGTGGTTATTTTAATAATTTAACTTTTACACTACCGTTTAAAAGTTTGGGGTCAGTAAGACTTGTAATAATCTTTAAAGAAGTCTCTTATGCTCATCAAGGCTGCATTTATTTGATTAAAAATATAGAAAAAAAAAAACAGTAATATTGCAAAATGTTTTTACAATATAAAATAATGTTTTTTTTATTTTAATATACTTTAAAATAGAATTTATTCCTGTGATGAAAAGCTGAATTTTTATCAGCTGTTACTCCAGTCTTAAGTGTCACATGATCCTTCAGAAATCATTCTAATATGCGGATTTATTATTAGAATGATCAATGTTGGATAATATCAACAGTTGTGCTGCCAAATATTTTTTGGAACCTGTGATTTTTTTTTTCAGGATTCTTTCATGAATAACAAGTTTAAAAAGTACAGTGTTTATTCAAAATATAAATATTTTATAACAATGTAAATTATTTATTATTAACTTTTAATAAACTTTTAATTAATAACTTAAAACATCCTTGGTGAATAAAAATATTAATTAATTAAAAAAAAAAAAAATGTACTGACCCCAAACTTTTGAGCGGTGGTGTATGTGTATATATATATATATATATATATATATATATATATAATTATTTATTTATTTTTTTTTTGTGGACTATATGTAAACATATTTAATGTAAAATATCTTACTCAGGACAGTACTAAATAATAAATAAATAAATAAATAAATAAATAAATAAATAATCATTTTGAATGATCTCTCTCGTTAAAATTATTCACATTTTTACAGGTTCTGCAAGTAAAAATAAAGTTTTTTATTTATTTTACAGGTTCTGCAAGTAAAAATAAAGGGTTTTTTTAAATTAATTTATTTATTTTAATTAGAACTTGTATTGAGTAAATGTTTATAATGCTACAAAAGATTGTTTATATTTCAGATAAATGCTGTTCGTTTGAACATTGTATTTATCAAAGTATCCTGACAAAGAAATGTATCACAGATTCACAAAAATATTAAACGGCACACTTGTTTTCAACTGATTATAATAAAATAATATTTTATTATAATTGTGATTATAAAGAAAAGAAAAGAAAAGAAAAGAAAACAATTTAAGCAGCAAATCAGCATATTAGAATGCTGTCTGGTGGATCACTTGACACTGAAAACTTGAGTAATGGTGCAGAAAATTCAGTTTTGCTTCACAAAAATAAATTATATTTTTAAATATATTAAAATAGAAAAGGGTTATTTGTATTTGTAATATTTTTCGCAATATAACCGTTTCTACTGTGTTTTTTATCTTATGTAATGTACTTTTGTACATTGTCATTTTGTTGCAAATCTGCAGCAAAAGAGTTCATTAAAACTAGATAATATACACAGTGCTGGGTAGTAACTTGTTACGTGTAATCTGGATTACATAATCAGATTCCAAAAATTAAGTACTTCTAAATTAAGTATTTTTAAAATGCTCATAATCAGATTACAGTTACTTTTTTATGGATTGCTTGATTACATATTCCATATAATTCACGCAATGGCAGTGAATTATTCATGATTTATTGATTTTCCCCAATTTTCCTTTCTAAAAATCCTATCAATATGGTACATTTAATGTTAATCTTAAAACATGTTTTATAAAAAAAAACGTACGTAATCTAAAAGTAATCCAAAAGTAGTCAGAATACATTACCTAAAATAAGTAATCTAGATTATGTTACTAACTACTGAACGCTGACATTTATCCTAAAATGTGACTGATTAAATGTGATTTTTTTTCATAGCTGACAGAAAACAAAGTGGAAAAGAGAGAAGGGGGCAGGACCGGAAAAGGTTCTCAAGCCGGAATTCGAACTCAGGACGCCCGTAGCACAATGGCGCTGTATGTCAGCATGCTGCCCACAAGGCTATCAGCGCCGACTAAATGTGAAATTTAAATAAATGTTTTTCAGAAAACATGACATTTTAAAAATCTCCAATATTTCGTTTTCATGTTTGTATTTCACAGCTCAAACTGATTTAAATCAACATTTCATGTCCATGTTGTCCATTTATTTGGTAAGCATCCATGTAATTAACCACATTTTCAGAAATGAATATCTTTAGGGTGATACAAGACCTTTGGCTTCGTATCGGGGTCTAGATCACCCTGTCAGGGTTAGTTTAAGATAATGACCGTCTGACTGTACATTATCCCTTACATAACCACTCACACTCTGACCTTAAACAGGTTTGTTTTTGACATTTGTTGTCATGCAAAGCTCAACACCATTTGTGTAATTAACTGTACTTTCAAGCTCTGCCCTCCACCATCTGTTGCTGGTTTGTAGTAATTTGAAGCGACTGTACGAGGACTCTTATCTTTATCTGGAAGTTGCTTGGGAATACATTCACAACTGACAGCTAGGTGTGAAATGCCGTTCACTCAACACGTTTTTAAATGCAAATGCTGTTTTTGTATTCTGAACTCTCCTCTTGTGATTTGCTTAAATTACACTATTTTTGGGAGCATCATTAGCTGTGCATGTTTCAGTTAATACATTTATTTCTTTATTTATTCATTGGCCACATTCCAAAGTTGATTGCTGTTGGAGTGTGTATACTTGAAAGTTAAAAAAACAGATCTACACCCATTCAGTGTTCTTTCTTTCTCTCCCACATGCGTTTTGTTGGCAGCACTGAAATGCCAGTAGGCCACTCCGACACAGCGTTGTCTATTGTACTTGATCACATGCCATAACATAAAAACCTTGTTTACCAAGTTGGCACTTGGTACATTTTGGATTTGTGTTTCTTTTTCTTGCAGTGCAAAAGGAGATCAGACATGCAATGTCTTTCCCATGTGTTCTAGTTTGAGTACAATGTGTATAAAAATGAGCATACATATGCACAAATGATCATATGTCAGACAAACTGACACTTGCTCATAATATTCTTAAATATCAGTTATCATAAAAAAAATTAAAAATAAAAACTTGGATAAAGGTAATACAAAAATAAGTACAACTAAAAATGGAGAAATAAATAAAAGAAAAAAAAAAAACAGGAAGAAAACTATACAAATGCTGCTTAATGAAACTGAACTGGCTCTTTAAATTCTTAAACTGTACTGAGCTCATTTGATTTTACTGTTACAGCAATCTGTGCCCACCATTTAGCAATCTATGAATATAGTTAAGAAAACCATGTGCACTGAATAATAATCTGTACTCTTTAGTAAGCCGTGCACATGGTCGTGATGAAATAAGATTATTCGTCCCCCAGTGATAACGCAGAGTGGGCAGACCGATAATGATCTTGATGTGCATTTGCACTTGAAACACATTGAATGATTTTATATTTGAGGACCTTGTTAAAGCAGAAATTCGATGAACTTTGATTTACTTGTGACTGATGAGTATGCCATTGTTCAGGCAGATAAACGAAACTAAATCAAGCAGTTTCAAGTCCCTCGTCCCAAAACACTCTCCAATCATAATTGTCTTTGAAATCTCTTTGTGATATTTAGTGAAATTTACATGTTTGCTAGGGGTGAAAAACGTGGAAAGACAAATAAATATGCCTCCTGGTTTCAACTTTGGGCTCAACTACCATTATATTTGATTTACTGTTGAGATTACTGAATAAATCAAAACTATTTTGATTTAAGTCTACAAGCATTTGCTCTCTAAATACATCCAATCTGCCCTCTGCATATGCCATATGCATAATTAATATGGCTGCATCGTTTAATCACTTGTCAGTATTATTTACACTGCTGGTTTAGTAACGTTTTGTGTTGATATGACAGAATGAATGGTTTCATCAACTTACAGTAACTAAATGTAGTTTTTTTTTTTTTTTAACCTTGAAATGTAAGTTCTGTCATGACTCTTGGAGGGTTTGGCATGGTAATGTACATGACAATCTTAACTCTTAAATGCATGACTGTTAGGCCAATCATTATTACATATTCGGGTCTTTAGTGACCCGGACCTATATATATATATATATATATATATATATATATATATATATAAGCATATTTCGTTATTTTTTGAAACTTAGATGGGTTCAGTTTCAGCAAATGATTGTACCATCACTGTCGTCGTCAGAGCACACTTCCACTGTACATTCAGGGTCTGGCTCATATTCGCGATCTCAACTATATTTGCAAAACTATCATTTTCACTGACTTCAAAATCAATAGTTTGATTGCTCGGAGCTTATTCACCACATCCACTATCAAATAACAGTGACATTTATATTTTATTGCATACAGTAATTGCTCTGCAGTATTTACATACTTTTGTATTTTTTACATATTTACATTTATTTTTGCGCACGGAAAATATACTTACACTATTACACACCTTGGGTGTCTAGCGACCCTATACACTTTTTTTACAAAAAAATGATCAGAAAACGACATTATTCTATATTTTATGTATTTTTTATTGTTTTATTGTTTATAAATAATAGATTGAGGAATAATAAGAAAGCTAATGTCAAACTTAAAAAAAAAATGAAGGAGGGAGAGGGTAGTAAAGGATGTCCCAGGTCGCTAAAGACCCGAGATATGCATTTAAGGGTTAATGTGTTTGGTATTGGCGGAATAGATGTTCTATGCTGTGCGCTACACTGCTAGTGCAAGTATACCACAACATGTAAGAAATACTGCTGCTGCACATATAACATATATAAAATAACCCTCATATAGCATACATCAATCACCCCATAGCAGATCTATATAGGTGGAGCTAGGGAAGGTGGATGATTTCTGCAGCACGCTGCCACTGCTACGGCAAGCGCTACATGAAGATTTAAATGTTGAGCAGCAAACTCATTGGCTGCTGATACAAAAAAACACAATTGGCTGCGCCATGTGATAATGATTTCATCATGTCAAATTGAGTTTGACCTATCGGACTGTGCCATCTAGGGTTGAATGCCGTAACTTTGGATTTATTTAAAGGAGAAGTTCACTTCCAAAACAAAAGTTTACAGATTTTGTGCATCTGTAGTCTGTGCACCTCCGGTTCAATTCAGTTAGGGTAGGTTGAAAAACTCCCATCTCATTTTCTCCTCCAACTTCAAAATCATCCTACTTCACTGCAGAAGTACCGACCCAGTGCTTCCAAAGTTAAAACAGAGCATTTCGGTAGATAAGACTCTTCTTCTTTAGCTTGGATTGTTTAGAGCCCTTTGAAATTGCATTTAAACTGCATTTTGGAAGATCAAACTCAAGTCCACTATATGGAGAACATTCCTAAAATGTTTTCCTCAAAAAACATAATTTCTTTACGCCTGAAGAAAGAAAGACAAGAACATCTTGGATGACAAGGAGGTAAGAAAATTATCTGTAAAGTTTTGTTCTAGAAGTGAACTTCTCCTTAAGTTTGGTGAGCGGGTACGAAATTCCATGAAATGGCGGATTGCATTTTGGCAGCAACAAATGCATGTGTACAGAGACGCAGTGTAACTACAACAGTCCACTCACTTAACTGTAGGGGGCTTCAAAGTCGCAAAAATACACAAAACTATATAATGTTGGTTTAAAGTAATACTACTGTAATACATCTACTGTTACCATTTTACCATTTCTTGTACAGTACCTGTTATCGTTTAGTCTCGTGTAGCCAGACCTTCAGACTGATGGCAGATGGTCTGGGAACTTTGGCAACTTTAAATGGCCAAGGCCCGCCCAAGAGGCCATATGACTGACAGGTACAGCAACCAATCACATTTCGCTTTGTGCCACGTGTAGGGGTGTGGAAATGTCACAATAACAGACCAGTGTGTAAAACTCTCAGACATCATTTAAAGATTTTTTCACATATTTGAAAATCCAGCATTCAGTTGATCATGATAAGCACTCATAGTCACAGTTGTAAACACAACAGCTTTCTTCTTTCGTGAGGGGGTTTGGGGCCACAGCATTTTTGTTTCCAGGCGGAAGTTAAAGAACGCAACACACACGTCTCCTGGAAATCCTGAATAATCTAATGGTTATGGTTGGTCTTTGCAGTGTTTTAAAGGATTAGTTCACTTTTAGAAAAAAAATTTAAAAATAAAAATAAGAAAATCTTGATAATTCACTCACCCCAATGTTATCCAAAATGTTAATGTCTTTCTTTCTTTAGTCAGAAAGAAATTAATGTTTTTGAGGAAAACATTCCAGGATTTTTCTCCAAATAGTGGATTTCAATGGGGATCAATGGGTTGAAGATTCAAATTGCAATTCCAATGCAGCTTCAAAGGGCTTTACACGATCTCAGTCGAGGTATAAGGGTCTTATCTAGCGAAACAATCATCCATTTTCTAAAATAAATAAAAAATGATATACTTTTTAACCACAATTACTTGTCTTGCAGTAGCTCTGCGACGAGTATGCACATCTTCATGCATTGAAATCATGTTGGAAATGTCATGCACAGTTAGTTATTCGTCTGTGTACTTCGGTTCAAAAAAAGTAGGGTAGGTAACTTCAAAAATCGTCCTACATCATTGTTTTATCTTTTTTGTAAAGGGAGTTTGACTTTCTTTGCACATTCACTTTGTAAACATTGGAATCCTGAAATGTTTTACTCAAAAACCTTATTTTCTTTATGAAGAAAGAAAGACATCTTGGATGACATGGGGGTGAGTAAATTATTAGGAAAAAATTTATTCTGGACGTGAATTAATCCTTTAGGGTATTCCATTACTGCTTTTTTCTCATGACTGTTCATGTAATTTTTACATAGTTTTCATGATCATATTTTCTGTTTTCATATTTTCTACAAAATGTAAGAGTGTGTGATGATCTTTCAGTTTGCACACAATATGATCATGAGAACTATGTAAACAAATGTTAATTCAAAATAAATAACTATAACCAGTCTATAACTGAATATTCTTGTTTTGTGTTTACAGTTTAATTTGTTTCTTTTGAGCTTTTTGTGATGTGTTATTTCTAAATTACTTCTGTTGCCATGCATTTTGTAGTATATATAGGGTATCGTTTTTATTTTTTTATTTATTTATTTTTTTTACAGAGACATTAACAGTGCACATTTTCATTCATTCGTTCATTAATTTATTCATATATTTATTCATTTATTCAAATTTTTCAGGTAGTACACTTGTATAATGGAAACAAATGTATGTCCTAAACAAAAACAAACAAACAAACAAACAAAAGAAAAAAACTAAAGCATACATGGATGGATTGGACTGGCAAACAAACTCTCTCTTTGTATATATTCTCTCTCTCTTTCCAATGTCATTCTGGACCGTTCCAGCCCATTTAACCCCTGGTGAATAAAACTATTGTTCACTATGACTGACTTACATTAGTCTACAACAGAAGTCATTTCAAAGGTTAGATCAGGTAGAGAGTTATTACTCTTCAAGGTTACAATTGCATGTACCACTTTTCACAGTGGCTTCCAGGCTCAAAAACAGAAATGAAACACTGCAGAAAAGTTCAAATTTAAATATATTGCAATGCATACATTGTTTATATATTTTAATATTATTTTTAACAAACAGCACACATAGTACTAATGCAGGCAGCATGCAGCTAAGCTATTTCAAACGCATGTTCTTGTCTTGGCATGAAACACTAGAACACATCACTAAAGCACGCCATACATATCTCATTGGAAGCATTCCTTTTGTGAGGATTTTCACATTAAAGTGAGTTTTAAGCTCATTATGCAAATAGACGGTACAAATTAAGCATGCCTACACGAGTTCCTCCATGCACACATCTAGAAAACGACACGTGACCTCTTCCTGGATTACAGAACCTAAAAAGAAAACCCAAGGGGCACAGAAGGTAATTTGTGAGATTTGTTTGTAAAATCTCTTTGATGACCTTTAACGCCTATCCTTGGGTTCAGCCAGCAGACAGCAAATGTTCAAAGAAGCACTCCCTGGTTTTGCTTCACACTGGAAGGATGAATTGCTACTTTTGTCCTCCTGAATATTTCATATACACCTTATCCTTGGGTAAGAGAATGTGTCTCCCGATTTAAACATGAATAAACAGAAGGCCTTCAGATGTAATTCTCTTGTTTAAAGTGTTGGCTGAGCATAGACTTTTATAGCTGTAAGCACAGCAAAGCTAATAGAATTATAAAGTATCTGCCTTAAGAGGACACAAAGGAACAACACACGGTTTTTGAGCTTAAGAAATGCCCAGCCAGCCACCTCAAACGAGTCTGTTAAGACAGGGTCTGCTCTTATGGCCTCAGAGAAACTAGTAAGTGCTAAGCTGGCAAGAAGTTCAAAGTGACCCAACAACGGTCAATTTATGTGCGACGGCCCCAAGGCATTGCGCATGAAGAGAAGAGACGATAAGAAAATGCAACAGTG
Source organism: Labeo catla (assembly GCA_012976165.1). NCBI lineage: Eukaryota > Metazoa > Chordata > Actinopteri > Cypriniformes > Cyprinidae > Labeo > Labeo catla. The sequence goes on from VONZ01000755.1 coordinate 121,560, forward strand.
CCCGGCTGCAACAAATGTGCTTCGCCTTGAGGCGCTCCACCGCAGGGGAAGCTTTGAAGTCCAATGTCAGTGCATAGTGGATGCTACGAAAAACGAATTTAGCCACTTTCGCACCGCCAGTCGGTGGCTTGGGTATTGAAGTTAGAAAGGGTTGCAGGTCTTGAGGAATTGCAGCATAATCAACCTGGTAATTTCACATTTGATGAAAGGCCAAGGGTGTGACTGGAATGAATATTTGACCAGAGGGAATGGAGGAAACAGCAACTATGGGCACAACTAAATGCCAATTATTATCCCATCCTATGTGAGTGCCTTTAAATCCAATGAAATGATGCAAGAATGTTAGAAAACCAATGTTAGAACATGTACAAACCAGATGTCACTGAGATATTACGTACTGATGAAATAGTATGCCTTGATAAATTTACATGTTCTATTTCACCCTAATGTTGTTCCAAACCTAAATGACTTTCTTTCCTCTGTGGAACACAAAAGAATATATTTTGATTTTGACTTGTATCAATGCCTTGTTATATCGTTTAGTCTGTCTATTTGGATTCCCCCTTTTGCCTAGCCCCTTGGATTACGTTTGCCGTGGATCAACCCTCGCCTGCCTTATGGACTACTCTTTTTTTCTTGCCTTCACATTCCTGTTTGCCATTGTCTGACCCTGCCTGTTATGTGACCATGTCTTTGTCGTTGTCCTTTAATAAAAGCTCGCATTTGGATCCGCCCGCTTCACGCATCCTTCACTCCGTAACAATTATCATGCTAATTTATTTAATTATTTACTTACTTAGCTAGAGAGTGAACCAACTCCAGGGTACAGCTAAAAGCAGCCTAATGTTAGTGATTATATGTTTTTAGTCAAACAGCACATCATGTCATATTTTTTTTTTTAATTTTGGTTTTATGCATGACAACAATTTAATAAAAACATTCTAAGTTACTAATTATAATGCTTATATTCCCTCACTTATTCAAACAGCAGCTAAAACAGCAGAAAACGAGCATCAAACCTTTCAGCCTGATCTTACAGCAAGTCGTATGTATTTTACACGGTGGCTAATTCGTACGACCTCACTCATACGAATTTGTACGTTTTTGTCTAAAACGTACAGATATTACAAGTTACCAATACGTATGAATTCGTACAAATGCCCTTCATCTAACCCCGCCCCTAAACCTACCCGTCACTGGGGTCTAGGCAAATTGTGAAGTCGTACGGATTCTTACGAATTAGCCACCTCGTAAAATACATTCGGACTGCTGTGAGATCAGGCTGAAATGTTCAATGCTCATTTTCTGTAGCTGCTGTTTGAATGTAAGCATTATAATTAGTAACTTACAATGTGAGATAGCGTTGAACATTTGCATTATTAAATAACATCATCAGTGACTTTAGTTTGGCATGAGTTTATGCACTTTAAAGGGGTCATGACATAAGAAATCAAATTTGATATAAATGGTCTTTGTACCATTAAAAAGTCCTGCAAATTTTATAGCTTAAAACAACCTCATTATAAACAAAGCATTTATTCTAAAAATGGCTAGTTTGGATCTGAGGTGCAACATATGCATAAACACTGCCTCCAGTGGCATCCACGAATAGCCATCTTCTCACCATAGGCCTCACCTACCGGCGTTCAGTAGCTTAATGGCTGACACTTGAATACGCTGAATGCAAGTGTCGCATTGTGTCAAAAGTGAATAGAAATTACAATCACCGCCGCCTCCTTGTCTACACTGGATACAGTATATAGATGCTCGTTCAATTTCTGACACAGTCCACAAGCTTAAGTCTGTCGTCAACAGGACAAATGAAGTGAAAGAATGTTCGCTTTGACACGTTTGGTTTAAAACAGCTTGTTCGTGCTTTTGTACAGATATCAGAAGGATTTCAAGGGACACGTGGATAGTTTATTTTTAATGGCATCCTGGATCATGTCAGAGGATTGTTTGGACTTTGGAGCATGTCGTTTTGTTAGCCAGGCACAGTGTCATGAAGAGTTCACAAAGAAACATTTGTTGAAAGATGAAGCGGTATTAGATCTGACTGCAGCTGCATCACAAACAGTAAGTAAATTATTTCACAAGGCTTTGTCTGAAAATTACCTCTTTAAAATGATTTTATTTATTTATTTATTTTTTTTTTTGATCATTCTGTCAAAACACTCATATGCAATAGTGAGGGGGGAGGCGTTGATACTGTTTCCTATGCAGTGATGTTAGATGTGCCTGATTACTGAGATGCCTTAAAGGACACGACACTTAAAACAAGTTGTTTCAGACAGAGGGTCACAATGAGGGTTGAAAATAATGTGTTTTTATTATTAGTGGTGCTTGCCACACGTCTATTATTATTATAGATTTCGGACAAACGGCGTGTGTTTGTCACTGACCCATGAAAGAGGTGTCAAATTGTGCAGAATACTGAGGAGAGATGTGCTATGACTTTTATAAGCGATAGGGTGTACAATGTTCATAAAACGGGCAAAAAATCGTGTGAACAATTCCATAGACTTAACATTGTGACCAACATGTCACAGGCCATAGCACCAAGTGAGAATTTCACAGAAAAAGGTGGGTCAAGCATTTGAAGAGGCTGGCAAGCTTTGCAAGAACATACCCCGCAATGGGGTATAAGTTATACCCCTAGGTGAAAGATCCTCTTAAAGTTGCCCCTTAGACATATTATGATGAGGAATGGCCCATGAAACAGCATCTGAGCTCACAAAGTTGTTTACTATGTTAATTTACATAGGATGCATTGAACATAACTCTGCATTACAATGCATGGCTCACTGCAACCATGGGGGTGGGCTTATTACTCAGACAACCAATCAGACTCTCAGGATCATCATGAAGCTCTCAAGCCACGTTCCCTTGAAACCCTTTACAGCACTCTAGCAACTGATCCCACAGACTACCATTATAAAAGGCCGAAATGGACATTTTAGGATCACAGTATAATAGAGAAATGGGGGTGGGATCATTATGGTGATTCGTCATTGGTTGATAGCTGCCCTGAGTCATCGAATCACCATTGTCACTTCCTCACCACACCCTAGCAACCACTATTGAGCACCCTAGAAACCAAAACCCAAAGTGGCGCATCTTCAAATCTGAATGTCATACAGACATGGGGGTTGGTTTATATCATTCATACTGGCAAGGAGACTTTGGTGTATCATAACTGGCAGCTTTCAAGCCACTCCCTAGCAACCAAATAGAGTACTCTAGCAACCATTTAGCAAGTCCTATATCTTTGCATTTGAATATTGTATAGACAAGGGATTGGTTCTTTTGACTCATGCTAGCAAATAAGACTACCAACATGCTACACATGCTAGCAGTAATAGTGATTAGCAAAGTTCTAAAACATGCAAAAATTGTAGATGACTGCTAAAATATGATCAAAAGTGTCAAAATCTGCTAGCATCATGCTAGCAATATGCTATCTCTATCAAGTGTTAAAACATGTTAAGAACATGTTAAAAACATGCTAACACATGCTAGGATCGTCTACCTAAGTGTTAAGACATGCTAATAGCACGTCAGCATCATTTACTGTATTAGCATAGTGGAAAACATTTGCATCTTGTTAATGCTAATGTTTACAATCTTGCTAAAAACATGTTAATGACATGTTAATAGTGTTATCCATGCAAAGCCACTAGAAGGCAAGCCTACAACCATTAGCCAAAAAAAAAGCGTAACGGCTAAAGCTAACGCTTCCGGTCTGGCAGTACATGGGAAAGGAGACCAGAGGCAGTTTTTTTAATAGATGTCAATGCAGGAGAGGCTTTACTACACTGAATAAAGAGGAAACAACTTTTCATTTAATGACTCAGCGGCCTATATGTTAATCTTCAAAATGTTTTACACTAAACAATACTTTTGGATGAACTATTTTTTAGAGTTTAGCACAAAAAAAAAAAATCTGTTTTATAAGTGAAGTAACTGACTTTTTGCAACAGGTGGGATTTAGCTTACGACACTTTTAATGTATTCCTATCCATAAATGGCGATTGAGTGTCGCACAACTCTGACTGAATTTCATTGACGTCAAGGCTGTAATGTGATTGGTTAATAAGGGACATGTGATCCAAGTTAGTGTTACGCTTTCTCCAATAGTAAGTATCTCATCTCCCTATAGTAAGAAAATCTCTGATCCATGTTAGAGTCTTGTTAAAAACATGCTAATCATGTTAACTTCATGTTAACAATGAGCTTATCATATTGGCATACTGATAGCATCATGCTAATCATGTTAACATGTTGGTAATCTCACACTAATCATATTAACATCTTGTTAACAACATACTAATCAGGCTAATTTCATGTTAACAACATGTTAATTGTGTTAGCATGTTGTTAGCATAATGCTAACAAAATTGACATGTTTACATAATGCTAAAATGATTAAGGTTACTATTAGTGCCTATTGTCGAGTTTTGCCACGGCAAGCACCACATATCTAATTATTATCTTTTGTTCAAAAAACTTAAACATTACTTATTAGTAACATTACTTATTATAACGTATTAACATTATAAGTAAACCTCAAGGAACATATTAAAATAATTTAAAACTCCATGTCATCACCGCTTAAAAAAACAATCCCATTATAATCAGTGAAACTGTCTACAGTGTATGATGAATAACCCTCTTATACTTACATCCAAACTTACATCTGCACTTTGTTGTTTATAAAAAAAAAAAATGCAAGAGAGCATAATTCATTCAACAAGCGCAAACGCTAAAAAAAAACAAAACAAAAAAAACCCCTGGTGTTTCAGCAATGACTAATCTGAATGTTTCTGATTGGTCACTGTATTTGTAAACTCAACAGCATTGTATGCGATTGGTTATAATGCATAACACTGTAAAAGGCGGAAAGCAGAAATATAACAGAGCAAAAAGTCCCTTGTATTAATTGGATTATCATCATCATCGTCTTGATATAGTCAAAGAGATCAGCCAGAGGACTCTGACTATCTCTGACTATCGTTGATACATGATTTTGAATGACTATTCTAAATCTCATTGGGGTTTAATATTGTTTTGGACTAGGATTGAAGTGACTCTCATTGTATGTACTTTCAAAATATCCTCTCTTGTGTTCATACACAGGTTTGGAATGGCATGAGGTTGGGTAGATGATGGCAGAATTTTCATTTATATATGAACTATCATTTAGATTTGAGGCAAGTAGGTTGCAATCACTGCCATAGTTTGGGGAAATAGCTTGCAAAACACTTAAATGACCATTTTAGTGCCACATAGAGACTTCAAATTATATCTTTTCGTTTAAGTCTGCAGTGAGTAACAGATTTAATTTAACAAGTCACCCAAGCTGTTCTCAATATAACACACACTGCTATTGTAAAAGCTAATTAGATATAATAAAATGAATCAACTCAATATGCATTGTGCAATACATGTGCAAACTTGAAGCAGTTTCTAAAAGCAAAAAGCAATAGCAGAATCCAGCAGATGTGTTCGTTTTGCGTTTGTAATTTGAAGACGCACATTAAACATGATTGCCTAACATTCACTAAATGAATTATTATTACTATTATTATTCTTTTTATTGCATTTATTTCACAAATACATATTAAATATGTTACACTGAAGTATTGAAGTATTATATATATATATACAGTTATTTTGGATTTTCAATTTTGCTTCCCATTAAACAGCGTGGCTGACATTTTGAATATTGCAAATGATTTTGCAATAGGCAACCATAAGCCGCCAACTAGTTGCTAGGCAACCATACATCCCATCCCCAAATGACTCAAAACGCAATTAGCCATAGACCTTCCATGCATGCAAAGTTTGGTGAGTTTGCAGCATTAGGATAAAAAGTTATTGGTGTTCAAAGTGACGAATAATAATAACTAGATTTAATGAGGTACAGTTTCTGAGGAAAATTTTTGGAGCGCAATATGACTGAGCTTTCTGTGCTTTCCAGTTTCTGGAGTTTGAGTACACTGGCACACAAAGGAGCCTGGCCTCTTGGCTGTATGTTTTTCTGATGTTAAAACATTTGCTAAAGCATTCTGGGTGATTGCTCGGGGCGTTACTAGGGGGTTTCTAGGCCAATATCAAATGTTTGCTTACAGCCCCAAGTGAAAAGAGTCCAGATGTTTCTATGATATTCTGATTCTTTAGATATGTGAAGAGATTTTTTTTTTTTTTGCCTGTTTATTGCATCATAAAAAAAATCGTGTAATGCAACGTTTTGTCCCAGAAACCGATGGCATAATTTAAAGAAAGGCAGTAGACATCTGGATTCCACTGGTTTTCTGATGATTTATAGCAATTAACCAATGATAAACAGGATGTGGTACACAATTATACTAACACTATCCTACCAAAGGAAATGGAGTGAACTGCTTTGGTTTAACTTGGTCAAGGCTTATTAGTAGTTTTAGCTCTGGAAAGTGTATTTTTTATGAAAAATGCATCAAATGTAGTCTAAACATGATCATAAAGCATAGTTAAATGTCAAATTTATGGTAATGAGAACTTCTGAGACCAATTAAAATACCTCTCTTGAGGGAAAGCAGTGGTCCCGCTCAACAGAAATGCTTAGTAAAAAAAAGTCTGTAGAGACCAGATTTTATCTCACATTTACCTCATACGACTCTGTTGTATTACACTCATCTCTCATTACCCTGAACAAGTTTGTCAGTCTGAAAGAAACACAAGTGACTGGGTTGCCAAAACACTTAATCATGACTGTGTTTATGTGATAATGCAACGCTGGTTGATTCTTCTAAATATATACTAGATGTATTATGCAAACAATATTGGAAAGCAGGGACTGCTGAAAGCATTCAATTACTACTGGACCTTACAGTTTTAAACAAATGTATTCATCAAATGATGATGGTATTTACAAATATTTTACAGTACATTATATCTGAATTTTAAATATTAAACTGTTAGTAAATTAATTAAAGTCATCCAAATAATTAGTCATCCAGATCTTTCTTTCTTTCTTTCTTTCTTTCTTTCTTTCTTTCTTTCTTTCTTTCTTCCACAAATGAAGGTTTTTGAAGAATATTGTACATATTATTTATTTTTTTCTCTTTGCATATTGTTTTTTTTTCTATATAAAAATTAATAGTTATCCAGTCTATAAAAAATAAAAAAGATGATCATAAGATAAGAAAAATAAATAATTAAATGAATGAGTGAGTGAGTGAGTGAGTGAGTGAGTGAATAAATAAATAAATAAATAAATAGATGGATAGATAAATTGATAAATTGATAAATAGATTAATGAATAAATGTTTGTAAACTTCTGTGCTACAGTTCATATTCCAAATTAAAATAATTGTTATTAACCATTTGTTAGTATTAGTAATAAGCTACATAATAATAATAATAATAATAATAATAATAATAATAATAATAATAATAAACACGATCTGTTATATAACATAAAAATTAATTAATTAATTAATTAATTAATTATTAACCACTTTTAGTAGTAAGCTACATATTAAAATAATAATAATAATAATAATAATAATAATAATAATAATAATAATCATAATAATAATCTGTTATATAACAAAAATTTAAAATAAATAAATACATTTTTATTAACCACTTAGTTTAGTAGTAAGCTACATATTAAAATAATAATAATAATAATAATAATAATAATAATAAAGATGCAAATATAACATTTAAAACAAAAAAAAACATGAAAAAAGTAACCAAATTACTAAAAAAAAAAAAAAAAAACTAAATAAAAAATAAGTGTAAAAGATTAATCTAAAAAATGTAAAAACATAATAATAATAATAATAATAATAATAATAATAATAATAATAGTACTGGGTACTATAATCCTATAAAATAATACTAACATAATAACAAATATGGCAACTTTAATGTTTTCAGTTGACTGTGACAGTTGATGATTGCTTGTCTATTCTGAATGCAGTAAGTTTGAATGTGCAAATGTGGAATTGCAAATGAGACCTGAGAGCTACAGCATAAAAGAAGATTATGATACATGAATAATGCCTTTTATTTTGGGGTGAACTAATCTTTTAAAGAAAATCTTCACTATCGAGTGCACTGATGCTCATGGGCTCATTAAATTATAATATTAGTATCCTTATCAGGGAGGCATGTGACATCAGCAAACACATTTGCACATCTGCGCCTCGCAATTGAATGATCATCCAAACATTGTTAATTGCACCCAGCTTTACTGAAGTGAAACAAGAAACAATCTGTTGCCGTGATGCCGACAATGCGCTCTTCACCCGCCACCCCTCCGATTTCTGATCCATTAGGTGAATCAAGTTTACAAAACGCACAGTACGCTTCTAAACTGCTCATTTTGTGTGCGCAGCTGTAGATAATATAATCATAATTCAGTAATTCCCTGATGTTCTATAATGCGGCTCTTCTGCAGTTTCAAGTCATGTAAATAAATAACGTTAACGTTTATTATACACACACGGGGGGCTTTCGCTGTTTATTTCACAGCTCCTCCGATGCGATTCATCTAAATGGAGAGAAGAAAGTTCCATACGATGCTCAGGCTTTGGTTCTCCCGGTAATTCAATAAACGCCTGGGCGTATAAGTAGAGAAATCCGTTCTCTCTGGATCGTGCACGAAGCCGCCGCAGGAAAAGACCAGACTAGCTCAAGGCCTGGATTAGACTGTGAGTAAATCACACTGACACAGACTGAGAAAGAGAGTCTACATTGTCTGACGGGAGAATCAATCACTGCAGTGATTTGCAGCTTCTGTGCGAACACACATAACCAGAGCCCTCCTGCCTAAGTACATTATCCCAACTCCGCAATTCTGTGACAGTCCAATCCATATGGTGTGGGCGGAGAAAGGTGAACATCCCGCAGATAAACTACACCAGTGAACAGCTGTCATGTTATTTTACGCTCAGGCTTCTGTGTTCAACCACAAAGCTTTGAACTGACTGAGGCCAATTGTGGTATTGTTTTGGACTTGGTCTTTTGAAAATGTATACTTATATTGCTTTAAAATTAAAAGGAGGGATTCAATAGAAAATGAATGGCACCAATTCATTGCGCAATTTTGTTTGAGTGTATTTGGGTTAGCATCTGATTCACTCAAGAACGTAAACAGATCATCTAAGGCCACAAGCAAGGCCCCCCAAAAAGAGTTAAAATGCAATGCATGCTGCAATTCCCCATCTTCCAGGCCACGTTTGAGTGAATGATGCAGCAATGTACTGCCATTTTAGCTTTTTGTTTGGCCTTTTATGACTTTATTATATTTATTATATGGGTCAGTGTGTATGAGACAGGAAATAACAGAGAGGAGAGAGGGCAGAGAGAGGACAGGCAAAGGACTCAAACTATATGTATAAAAATAAAACAGTAATAAAATATTGTGTAATATTTTTAGATTTTATAACAACATTTTTGTTTTTTGTTTGAATATATTTTAAAATGTAATTTATTCCTGTTATTTAAAGCTGAATTTTCAGCATCATTACCCCTGTCTTCAGTGTCACAACATCCTTCAGAAATCATCCTAATATGCTGATTTGGTGTTAAAGAAACCAAATAATGTTTTATTTTTTTAGTATTAAAAAACAGTTGTGCTGCTTATTATTTTGTGAAAACTGTAATGTATTTTGCTTTATGAACAAGTTTAAAAGAATGCTATTTATTTGCAATATAGTTTTTTATAGTTTTTTTTTTTTGCGACATTATAAATGTCTGTCAGTTTTAGATTAATTTAAAGAAGTCATTCATTGAAAAATCCAGTTTCCTAGGCACTTTTGATTTATAAGATGTCATTGTACTCAACCCATTCAGGTTTCAGAACTCAAAACTTCCCCATTAGTACAAAAACAGCTTCTACTGAAACCCTAAATTATTCCCTTGTCATCTGAGATGTAACTTAAAGCTTAATAAAGTGTTGGGAATAAGTAAATTATTTATTTGAAAAACAACTGTAATTTTCTGTAAATCCAGCTTCCGGGTGAGCGGATTCTCCGCAGTTTTCTCGCCTCTGTTCTATGCCTATAACTCGTCAGAATTTTAGCGCATGCTCAGTGTTTTGCTGGCATGTGGCTAATTTCATGCAAGAGGTAACCCACTGAGCAAAGGTACGTCCAAACGTACTTTGTTGGACGTTGAATTGATATCCCCTAAAAAAGCAAGAATGAAAGTTTTTACAATGTAACACGTTCTCACTCCCAACTCGTCACATATTGACGCTTGGTCAGCACCCTTTCGTGTCCTTTTTTGATGCTTAAGGTACCCCCAGGGTCCTCCACTGATTTCAGTTTTTTTGCCTTAATTTAATGGTTTGCATGCATTTGTAAAAAAAATATATAAATCATTTTATATAAATGTATACGTTCACCCTGAACTCCCACTTTTGAACAATATAAAACACTTAACAGGCAAATATAAGTACAGTCGCAGGTGTTTATTGGAGAAACTGACCATAAACAAGCAGTATAAAAGCATTACAAACAAGTCGTGTTGCATTCTGAGGCTTCTGACGCCATATGATATCTTTATGCAAAGAAGAGAGTAAAACATAAGGTTTTAATCGCTGAAAATAATCCTGCTCTGTTAACGCGCTCACATCTCATTCAAAAAGATACTGCCGAACATTAGCATGACGCCAAACGGTCATGAGACACACAAAAGCCAATGGCATTTCACAAATAAGGCTGACATAACGTTTCTTACGGTGGCATTTTTTAAATTTATTTACTCCAAACAGACTGAGCTTTATAGCTCAGGGGTACCTAAAGGGGTACCCCTAAAAAGCAACGTCAAAGGGTCCTAATAAAGCGTCAATATATGACGAGTTGGGAGTGAGAACGTGTTGTTAAAAAAGTCACTGCTCACCACTGGAGTAAACATGAGAGAGATGCAAACACAGGATTATTTAAAAGGAACCCCAAGTTAAGACTTACATGGCTTAATATAATGTAAATGTAGAAAACCCATGAAAGATTTATGTTATTTGAAAAATGCACATCGTTTTATACATATTTTGGACTATTGGGGGCACCATTTTTTCGATGACGTGAAATGGTTGCACTCTGTGACGTACTGGCTATCTGTTGCTATTTTTACTGCCACAACTCAAAATACACAACTTGGAAAATAAAATACTAATATGATGACCACAGCTACTAAAAGAGCTTACAGGTGGCAATGGCTTAAACCAAATGCCGTACTGTCAATTTTTCCCCACAAGGAGTCTAAACGCCCCGCATATCGAGTGAATTCACACTGACAAATTCCTTAAGTGGCTGTGGCGTCATGACAGACATCAGCATGTTTAAATCCTGCCAAGATGGCATCTAGCATTTCTTGTCTCTGCCGTTTGTAAGCTCTTTCAGTAGCTGCGGTCTACTAAAGTCCTCAAAGACATCAGGGCTAAAGTGGAGAGAACAAAGATGCATGTCTTTAGGAAGTTTTATACATCCACAGGCATCTTCTCATTATTTTCTCCTCTTCTTATCGGCAGGAAAGCAGACTTACATACAATTTACATACAATTTATATACTTTTTAATGTCAAACGCTCGTCTTGTCTTTCTCTCCCTAAACCCTGTGTATTCTGGCTTAAGACAGTTAAGGTATATTGAAAAACTCCAATTGTATTTTCTCACTCAACTTTAAAATCATTTCAAAATCATCCTACATCGCTGCAGAAGTTCCAGTGCAAAGTGAACATGCAAAGAAGGTCAAACACCCTAAACAAAGGTAAAACAGCGATATAGGACGATTTTGAAGTTAAAGGGAGAAAATACGATATGATAGATTTTCGACATACCCTAACTGTCTTGAGCCAGAATGCACAGAGTTCAGGGAGAGCAAGACAAGACGAGCGTTTGACATTGAAAAAAAAGTATATAAATTGTATTATTTTTATGAAAATAACCGATCGTTACGCTAGATAAGACCCTTCTTCCTCAAACTAAGGGCACCATATCAGTCCATTATATGGAGAAAAGTCCTGAAATGTTTTTCTTCAAACAAAACATCATTTCTTTACGACTAAAGAAAGAAAGACATGAACATCATGACAAGGGGGTGAGTACATTATCTGTAAATTATCTAAGCTATCGTGGGAGTGGCAGGAAGCTGAGAATGGCTTGATTTGAAAAATTTGATATTTCTTATAAAGATAAAAAAAAAAAATCCCACTGGATGGATTTTTATCATTATAGGGTGGTTGTGTACACACACTACCAGGACACATTTCTGTTCAAACAACATGTAAAAGCGAGTTTTGCATCCGATGACCCCTTTAACAAAATGTATAAGACTAATTCACCTACATAGAAAAGAGGCTGTGTTTGTTCTGAGCGTCAAGAGATACAGCGTCTGGTTAAATTGGATTGAGCCTGTTTCGTGAATAAGACGCAGGTGTTTACGATGAAATAGCATGCAGTAGAATGGTGCAACTGTTTAGTGAATTTGCCCCATGGTGTCTTCAATTCTAGCACCAGAAACCCTTGCAGGGAGAACAAGGATAGGTTTTACAAGAGAGGCAGTATTACTCGTGTCTTTGCAGCAGGAGGAAGCCGAAGACGCTGCGGGATTAGAAAGACATGCAGGCGCAGTTTGAGATGAAATTCTGAGGAGGCTCTGTTTCTCACAATCCACAAAAGAAGGCCATTGTTCATTCCCCTCACGTGCTAAAAAATGTGAAAAGATTGATTGCCAGAGAGGCAGGCAACCTTTTGGCGGCCAGCACAAATAGCTACGAATTACAGAGTGCTGTGTAAACGAGAGGAGAGAGATGAAGAGAAAAAGAGTGCGTGTGTGTGTACGTGAGAGAGAATGCGGACCAGAAAAGAGATGAAAGATGAAAAGAAAATATTACTGAATAGAAGGTAGCAGAGCCTAACAAACTGTAAATAAACAAACTATTTCATGTAATTCACTCTGACTGGTATACCATTTTATCATTATAATATAAACGTTAACCCTGTGAGATAAATACTAAATAATGAATAATAAAACACTCAAACAGCAAAGGACTGTAATGTGAAATACATTATTCATAAATAATGCTTTTATACAAAGTTTCCACACAAAACTCTGGAACAAATTGGTTAATGATGTCTATTTTTTGCAGTATATTCAAGGATATTCATTGAAATCTTGAAGATTTGTAAGTGTGATGCAAAAAGGCAGTAGAAGTAAGATCAATGTTTTCCTGAATTGAAATTAGACCCATCTTAAATCATAGCCTACTCAAAATGAGTTCAATTTGCTGAAAATTTACCCACCCTCAGACCATCCGAGATGTAGATGAGTTTGTTTCTTCAATGGAGTCTTTGATTTTGAGAAATTTAGCATTAAATCACTTGCTCACCAATGGACCCTCTGGAAAAATTCCCCTGTTGTCTTTTAACATCAAAACAACATATTTGTTTAGAACTATTATGTTCTGTTTTTGCTTATAAACTGTGCTTGATCAGTGCTTATTTATCTCCTTAGTCAGGTAGTATTTAAATGACTTTTTAATATTTTTTAAATAACCCTGTTGAAAAAAAAAAAAAAACAGCATATGCTGGTTAGGTATGTTTTGAAGCATGGCTGCTGGTTTGAGCTGGTTTAAGCTGGTCCTTAGCTGGTCATGTGCTGGTCCTAAGCTCTGGACTCTGGACTTCTCTCGACCCATTCACTGCAGAGGATCCACTGGTGAGCAAGTGATATATATATATATATATATATTTTAAAGCGAAAACAGGTGACAGTCAGTCTGTTAATTAATGATTATACTTAAATGTCAAACAAAAACAGCTGCTGAGGAATTTAAGTTTAATAATTACGTGATTTAGGATGTATAGCATCCATTTAACAACTATTGTTACCTTAAAGATGGAAAGTGTATGCATAAAATTTACTTTAAAATCTCTCTTCTGTCTCTTGATTTCATCTGTCTATTTCTAAACCATTTGTCTGTAATAAATACGATTATGAATGTACTATTTTTCACATTCACTTAAGTTATTCAGTTTAAATTTACTTACCCTCAGGCTATCCAAGATGTAGTCCAGAGCTTAGTCCAGAGCTTAGGACCAGCACATGACCAGCTTAAACCAGCTCAAACCAGCAGCCATGCTTCAAAACATACCTAACCAGCATATGCTGTTTTTTTTTATGTACTGGTACTTCTGATTGGGCTGAAGCTGAATTTAGCGAGTTTGAAGTAAAAGTATTTGATGGATGTATAATATGTGTCAGGAGCATTCACTCAGTATCATTATCTCATTTTTGACCAAGATGACTTTTAGCTGGTTTTGCTTCTGAACTCTTCATATACAATTTAATTATAATTAAACAATTATGCAATTGCAAGGGCCTCTTACTTGCTACAAAGTATGAGCTCAATCAGTCAGATGAGTGAAAGCATGTAGATTGCGTACAACACGTTTTTCTAAGAAATTTTGATCATGATAAATGCCTAGAAATTTGTGTATAAAATATGATATAGACTTTATGATTGCAGATAGACAAATATAATTACATTGATCCTTCATATACTGTAAACTTTTTTACTATTGATTGTTTCACAGCCTCATTTTCAGCATTAGGGAATAAGTTGCATGTAACTAAACATAATTAACTATCTAAATAGTTTCACACACATACAGATAAGATTGATTTATTTCACAAATTGCATTGACTGCTTTAAATTATGAGACAATATGAAAATATTGACATAAAATATGAGTTTTTAAATATGATAACTGTATGTGTATGTGCTTTATTTTTTTAAGAGTAACTTTTTTTTCAAGGCATTGTTAGATGCCAGTATTCCCTGTCATAGTTATGCAAGGATTTGATTTCAAAAACAGTATCATAGCCATTAAACTATATCTTATTATTTTAATTCTGTATTTAATAATCTTAAAGTAAAAAGAGGTCCTAAAGTTTGATTTTGTGGTGGATGTCCTTTAAAATGTACTTATTATAATTTTAATTCAAATGATAAAGGATATTGAAAGTCTCACAGTAATCAGTGTTGAGTACCTTTGTAAGATTAACCGTGCCTGCTATAAATGTTCCAAAATAATTACCAGTTAAAGGGGTCATCAGATGCAAAGTTCACTTTTTCATGTTGTTTGAACATTAATGTGTGTTGGCAGTGTATGTACAAATCTACCCTAAAAATCCATGCAGTGGTTTTTAATTAATCTTTAATTAATCCCCTATTTCAAATCGAGCCATTCTCAGATGCCTGTCGGTGTGGCGTCACAGCGACAGAGGCCGCTCCCACGATAGTTGATTGACATGAGCGTCTTACCTCAGATCAGCTGTAACTAGTTACTAGTTAGCAAGTTTAGCGGCTAAATGCTGCTAAATGCAGCAAAAGTAAACAGGCTTGTCACTCCACAGAGAGAAGAGAGGGGCGGGGCAAGCAGAGCTCATTTGCATTTAAAGGAACAATCCCCTCAGAATGGGATGATTTTTGCAGAGTTCATTTTGACATGGTAAAAAGGGTGTTGTTTTACGCTACCATTGAGAATTTTTAACCAAAGTATATTATAGACTTTTCATTAAGACCCTAAAGAATCATATCAACTTGCGGAAAATGGGCATCCGATGACCCCTTTAAAGTAGAAGTCCACTTCAAGAACAAAAATTTACAGAAAACGTACTCACCCTCTTGTCATCCAAGATGTTCATGTCTTTCTTTCTTCAGTCATAAAGAAATTATGTTTTTTGAGGAAAACATTTCAGGATTTTTCACCATATAGTGGACTTCTATGGGGCACCAAGTTCAGACTTCCAAAATGCATTTTAAATGCAGCTTCAAACGATCCCAAATGCAGTTGTAAACAATCCCAGCCGAGGAAGAAGGGTCTTATCTAGCAAAACAATCGGTTATTTTCATAAAAATACTTTTTAATGTCAAACACTGGTCTTGTCTTTCTCTGTCTGAATTCTGTTTTTTATTGGTTCATGACAGTTAGGGTATGTCGAAAAACTCCCATCTCATGTTCTCCCTCAACTTCAAAATCATCCTATATCGCTGTTTTTCCCATTTTGTTAAGGGTGTTTGGTCTTCTTAGCATGTTTACTTTGCAAAGACTGGGTCGGTACTTCTGCAGTGATGTAGGATGAGTTTGAAATGATTTCTGAAGTTACAAATGCATTTGGGATCGTTTGAAGTCGCATTTAAACTGCATTTTGGAAGTTCAAACTCAGGGTACCATGGCAGTCCTTTATATGGAGAAAAATCCTGAAATGTTTTCCTCAGATGTTTTCCTTCTTTACAATTGAAGAAAGAAAGACAGACATGAACATCTTGGATGACAAGGGGGTGAGTAAATTATATGTAAATTTTTGTTCTGCAGGTGGACTTCTCCTTTAAAACATTCATTAGAAGTTTAGTAAAATAAAGTAAATCAAATCAATTACAATATTTTAATAAAGTAATTGAAATAGTTACAGTACTTATTACATTTTGAATATGGTAATCTGTAACCTATTATATTTCCCAAGTAACCTTCCCAACATTGCTTATTTTACAAAATCTAGAAGTTCTTAAACAAGAAGTGAGGAAAAAAGTTTTAATCCACAGCTGAAGAAGTCCCTATAGAGGGACAGAGGAATGTTTGAGTTGAAATGTTCCCGTAAGAAGAGAGTACTTTGTGAAGGATACTCTCTAATCCCTGTCATTTTACAGCACTGCTGAGAAAACTCCTCTAACCCAAGTCTACTGGGTTTAAGGCCTCTACAGACTTTTTTTTTTTTCCCACCCCTTCGAATGTTGGGACAGGCAAATGATAAGCTATTTAATTAATCTTACACCAATTTACTTGCAAATGGAATTCTGACTGAGGGAATGAAGAGGAATGGAGCTGACATCTGTCCTCCGTGGGCTAGTATTCACTGATGTCTCATCCATTTGATTAACATGAAGACTTAAACGGGCACTGGAATTTCCTTTGTCCTCTGTGATTGTCCTCTGCAGGTGGAGCAGTGCTGTGATAGGCTCAATGTGGTATAGCATCTAACCTTCAGGGGTAGAATCTCTTGAAGTGGAGATTAAGATCGGAATGATTGCCTCTGGCAAGGAGTCATTTCAAGTACCTATCACGTCTGCCATCTCAGTGAACTTTTCTGCAGAGGTCGATTAGCACAAATAGTGGAGGGAGTTGTCAACAAAATAGATTCTAAAACATCTGAGGAGAAAACCGGACATATCTTGGAGAAATATGGAATTGGTTTCAAATGCATTGCTATTTTTGTGCCTTTTATTATCAATGTTTCATTGATTACAGTATTATATTGCATAAAGATTTAGGGATGAATTTGCAAAATGGATCTGCTGCTGTAGCACATGGTATTTTAGCACAAAACAAACATTTTTATAACTTTGGAATACTTTTTAATTAAAAAAAAAAAAAAATCTATTAAACATATTTAAATTTTGATTTGGGGTTCAAAAGACAATTAATATTCAGAAATATTATCAATTTGATTCAAATGAGATGAAAACTTGAACTGAATCAAACTGAATGTTTATTGTCTCCGGTAGAGCTGCATTTGAAGTTGTTATAATTTATGAATGTTGCAATATTGATGCTGTTATTGAACTGAACTGAATAAATGCTGAACTAAACTGAGATGAATAATGCACATGTGTCTTCTTTAGAGCTGCCTATAGCTAAATTAATATTACTAAATGCTAATACTAAATTAATAGCGACATTAATATTTCAGTGCAACATTGCAGTGTCAATGTTGTAAATTTTAATGTAATTTTAATGCAAATAATGACACTCGTCTTCTGTAGAGCTGCTTATAAATGAATTTAATTCCTTTCATAAGTCAATTTGCAACACTGACACTGCTGAAATGGTGGAACACTGAACTAACTTGAGCTGAATAATTATTTTCTTCTGTAGAGCTGATTTATAGCTTTTTTTTTCATAATTGATGAAATGTGCAACATTTGCAACAGTTCAGTATTATTGAACTGAATTGAATAAACATTTAACTGAACTGAATTGAATGTCACGATTATCTTTTGTCGAGCTGCATATAGCTGAATTGAATTCATTTCTTAATTGATAAAATTTGAAATATTAAAATTTCAGTGCAACATAAAGGTGTCAGTGTTTCCAATTTTAACATTTTAATGTTGCAAATAATGACACGTCTTCTGTAGAGCAGCCTATAGCTGAATTGAATTAATTTCATAATTGATTAAATTTGCAACATTGATGCTATTTCATCTGAAATTATTTGACACCAAACTAAACTGAGCTACAGAATGATACTGTTTTGAATTGTAACGCCACGCCAGCAGAGGAAGCCCTCACCCATTGACTGCCTGTTGCTGCTCCCTCTGCTGCTTCTCTGGTAACTTCCTGTTTGGAGGCCTAAACCAAACAGGCCCCGCGAAGTATTGTTTTGCCTGTGCGGACTCTACTAAGCGTTTTCCCTGTTTCATTGCCACGGTTTTGTTATTTCCATGGTTTTGTTTTATAGTCATAGTGTTTGTCTCGTTTTTCGCCATAGTTTTGCCTCGTTCATTGCCATAGTTTTTGCCTAGTTTCTTAGCCTTGTTTATTTGTTACTTTTGGACTGCTCATTTGTATTTTGACCTATTGCCTGTTTAATGGATTACGCTTTTGTCTTGCCTTCGTGTTATTGTTTGTTTGGAGATCGACCCTGCCTGTCTTGACTACACTGTGTTAAATAAAGCTCGCATCTGGATCTTACACGCTTCCCATGAGTCCCGTTACAGAATACTTCGCCTACCAAAGATCCAGCGGCTTTTAGTGCACAGATCACCATGGATCCAGCATCATGACTCTTCTGCCTCCGTCAAGGTAATTGTAACGGAGAGTGAATGACGAGAGGCGAGCGGATCCATACGCAAGCTTTTATTGATATTTCCAGACAAAGACATGGTCGTACAGGCAGGGTCGAGACGGGAGCAGACAGGTATATCACAGGCAGTCGAAGAGAGTAGTCCAATAAACAAGAGCGATAGTCCGAAAAGGCAGGCGGCGTAAGGTCGAAAACGGGATGGGCCAGGCAAGAGAACTAAACACTGGGAAACAAGGAAACTAGGAAAACGCTAATGAAAGAAATACAACAACACAACAATCCGTGAAGTGCACTGGGAAGGACCGGGGCTTTTATAGAACGCCTGATTGGTCACGGGGGCTGACGCCATCAGTGCGGTGGAGGATGGGAGATGCAGTCCGGAGTGTGGTGCAACAGTCAGAGTGTGTAGGTGAGGTGAGAGTGACATCTGGTGGTGAGCGGACAACGGGACACCGACCAGATTCGTGACAGTAACCAGCCAATTGAAAATTATGTTATGGATTTCTGTCAACTCAGTCACATGGTGGCCTTTAATGATGTGGCTCTCAAAGACATTTTTAGAATGGGACTAAATGACCCCGTTCGTTCTTACCTGCCGGGAGGAAAAATTCATTGGTCTCTGGAACGATATATTGATTATGCTCTGCTGTTAAGTGGATCATCCTGTTGGGATTGCAGATGAGGGACCCCGCAATCCATCAGTAACCCTCATACCACAACCTGCTCACGTCATGTCAAGCAAGCCAGAGACCTCTCACACCAAGCCTGCTCATGTCACGTCTACCAAGCCACAGTTTGCTCATGCCAAGCCTACCAAGCCAGAGCCTGTTCACGTCATGTCCTCCAAGCCAAAGCCTGCTCAAGTCATGTCTACCAAGTCAAAGCCTGCACTCGTCACGTCCACCAAGCCAAAGTCTGCTCACGTCACTTCTACCAAGTCACAGTTCACTCATGCCATGCCTGCCGCTCCAGGGCCTGCTCACGCCATGCCTGCCCGTCCAGAGTCTGTACCTGTCATGGCCGCCCTCCCACAGCCAGCTCACAAGATGGCTACCATCTCCGAGCCAAGTCAAGTTGCTGTTGTCCTCCCCGAGCCAAGCCAAGTTACAGCAGATCTTCATGAGCCAAGTCAAGCCACAGTTGATCTTCATGAGCCAAGTCAAGTTACTGCTGTTGTTCCTGAGTCAAGTCAAGCCACAGCTGCCCTTCATGAGCCAAGTCAAGCCACAGCTGATCTTCCTGAGCCAAGTCAAGTCACAGCTGACCTTCATGAGCCAAGTCAAGTCACAGCTGGTCTTCACGGGCCAGGTCCGTGCAGAGGAGGTGGGCCTAGATCGTGGAGCAGCAACAGGCAGTCAATGGGTGAGGGCTCCCTCTGCTGGCGTGGCGTTACATGAATAATGTCACTACTGTCTTTTGTAGAGCTGCTTTATAGCTAAATTGAACTAATGATAATTGATGAAATTTACAACATTGACAATATTATTGAACTGAACTGAATCAACATTTAACTAGACTGAGTTAAATAAGGTCTTCTGTAATTGTCTTCTGTAGAGCTGCTAGCTGAATTTAATTCATTTCATATTAAATTTGCAACATTGACACTCGTATTCAACTAAACTGAAAGAAAATTGAACTAAATTGAGCTTAATAAAGATACCATTGTCTTCTGTAGAGCTGATTATAGCTAAATTGAGCTTTTGTAATACTGACAGTATTATTGAACAGAACTGAATCAACATTTAAATGGACAGAGTTAAAGACACTATTGCTTTTTTTAATACTGCTTATACCTGGATTGAATTAATTTCATAATTGATGAAATTTGCAATACTGACACTGAATCACTAAACCAAACTGAATCAGCTTCGAACTAAATTGAATTTAGTAATGACTATTGCCTTCTGTAGAATTGTTTTACAACTAATGAATTTGGCTAAATTAACATTTAAATGACTTTAGTTGAATAATGACACTGTTGTCTTATGTAAAGCTGCTTTACATCTGAAAACAATAAATTGACACGTAATTGATGAATTTTGCAACATAACACTTTTATCTTCCTGTTTATTAAAGTAAAGATGCTTTGAAATAATTGTTTACTGCAAATATGACATTCTGAAACCAGCCAGCATGTGATCAACATTGTTTTAAGAAGTTGAAACTGTTTAATCCAAAACAGCTGCAAGAAGGTTAACACAACACTTATACATCAATGCTGAAAAGATCTGTACAAAAAAAGTAAGACGTTGAAACAATGTTGCAATATAAATGTTGATTTGTTTTACAAAATCAGAACAAAATTCAACAGTAGGCACGTTTCCATTACCCTTCAAGATTGAAAATACGACTAATGGAAACGCTTCAATTTCGCAAAAACTCCCATATATCGCAAAAAAGTTTACGCTCGCATGAGGTGGTTTTTCAGGCATTTCGAAAAAGGAATATTTCGCAAAACTGCAATGGAAACGGCTTTTTTCGCATTTACAGGTCACATGGCACATGTAAAAAGTCATATGATTCCATTTTCCAATCAAATAAAGCCAAAATCCATCCAAAATCCGTTGTCGTGACTTTTTAGAATTACGTTTTCGTCGCATAACATCGGTTAATGGAAATGTTGTCATTTCGCAATACTTTTTTATATAATAATCGCCAAAGTTTTGCCCAAATCTGTAATGGAAACGCGCCTAGTGATTCAACCTTGATCCATGATGTTGATTTAACCATGAATAAAGTCAAAATGAAGACTTGGAAGTGTTTCCTCAGTAATACAAGCCATACAGATGAATAAATCAATAAATATAAATTACCTGAAATGGAATACAAGTGATTCTGGCTTGTTAAATTGGTCTGTGGGAATGTCTGCACTGAAACCAATCTAAATCTGTCAGCAAAATCAGTGAAAGCTGAAGGCAGAGCAGCAACACCAGCTGCTGTAAGATCCATACAGTTATCTGGGTCATGCATATGTGTGCCCCATCCACAATGTGTGCACTGCCCCTGAAAGAGACAAACTCTTATAAGGGAGTTTATTAATGGGTTTTGTAGAAAACCACCGTAAATCAGATATTTCCTTTGGCAAAAACAAACAAATTGCTTGTTGACCACAGGCAGTGGAGGAAGAGCGATTGGAATTCCATCATTCTGTTGTTTTGTCGGTTGTTGTATTGTTTTAGGTTTTCCTGATGGAAATACACACTCCAGGGGTACTTTGCTTTGTCCTCACTGGATTATATATCTACACTATATTAATGCTATATTAACCTGAGACAATGCCATATAGGGTTTGATTACAAACTAAGATGATATTTGCATGTGTAAAAATGTCTTGAGATTAGGAAACCTGGTCAATAGGAATGAAAAGACTAGATGAAGTGAAATTTACACACACTTAAAAAAAAACAAAAATACAAAACACGGATCAGAACTCCCAAAGATCATATTTTCATGCCATTTCAAGTCATATTACATAAAGTGGTTATATCTAAGTAAGTTGTTTCCTTTTTTAAATAACTCTTCCCATTGATGCCATTATATTGTTCATTTAGACTGATTTGTCAATGCGAAATGCACAGAAACTGAGGAGGTGGGATTTATTGCATGAACCAATCACAGCCGAACAAATGACCAGTCATATCCAATCATATCATGATGGAGGCATTGCCT
This sequence comes from Labeo catla, assembly GCA_012976165.1. Lineage (NCBI taxonomy): Eukaryota > Metazoa > Chordata > Actinopteri > Cypriniformes > Cyprinidae > Labeo > Labeo catla. The sequence continues at coordinate 144,092 of VONZ01000755.1, forward strand.
CCTCTCACATGACTTTCCCCAGTGGTGGACGAAGTACACAAACCAAGTACTTGAGTAAAAGTACAGATACGTATAATAAAATATTACTCCAGTAAAAGGAAAAGTGCTTCTTTTTTTTAATTTTACTTGATGGGGAATACAAAAGTACCCGATTTTTATGTACTTACGTAAAAAAGTACTGATGGACTTATTTTGCAATTTTATATAGGCTACTTAAATTTTATATTAGCACATATTTTTTAGAATCCTACTGCTCAAAATACCTGGGATTTTCCTAAAATAACCATTATATGGAGTAAAAATACATTTTTGTTGTTGATATGGACTATGTTGATGGGAGTGATGTAGTAATATTCACTGTGAAGCTTATACTGTGATGCACCTGATTGACCACCTAATTGTCACCAGTAAGAAAAAAAAAAAGTGTTTTAAAGCTTGTTGTTTTGCATAATGTCACAGTTATACACAGTGTTGGGGGTAACGCATTACAAGTAATGCAAGTTACGTAATAATATTACTTTTTTCAAGTAACTAGTAAAGTAACACATTACTTTTGAATTTCTAAAAAAATATCTGAGATGCTTTTTCAAATAAGTAATGGCAGTTACTTTTTCCCCCTTTATTGACTGACAAGTCTCCTGTCAGGAAACTGGGGGTAAACATGATGTTACTGTATACTGTAACTGTATATTTTACTTTATCTCACTCACAAAAAACAGATTCAGTATTCCTCAAAATGAATAAAAACAGTGAAATGCAAACTCAGAATATGACGCAACCCTGCAAAAATTAAATATGTTAAATAAAACAAATATCCTTTATGCATTTAATCCCATTTTATTAACCAGTGTCTTTGCTGCTGACCTTCGATGATGCATTCATTTCAGTTTTGGTGTAAAAGGGCTTTTACATTAGAATTGTTTTATAATAAAAAAAAAAACAAAGAAGCAAGTCCTGTCCAGATTTAAAAAGTAACGCAAAAGTAATGCAACACATCACTTTCCATAAAAAGTAACTAAGTAATGTAATTAGTTACTTTTTCAGGGAGTAATGCAAAATTGTAATGCATTACTTTTAAAAGTAACTTTCCCCAACACTGGTTATACATGACATGAGAATGAGGCCTGAAGTTAGCAAGAACATTTTAAGGAAAATATAATTATATTCTAATTCTCAAACCTTGTCTGTGGTGTAAAAACACCCCTGGACAAATGCCCCTAGAGGCCATCACTTTCCACTTTGATAATTACTGTAGATACCATGTTCTGAACATCACATCCTTTCTTTTTTCCCTCAGATGTAATCTATCCAATTGGTTGAATAAACATATGATCTTTATATCTAAAAATTACTGTAACTTAGCACCAGCAAGCTTGTTAGCTAGACAGTTAGCATTAGCTAACAATATTTATTTATTTTCAGTATGGTTATAAATACACATTCATAGTTGTCTACTCGGCTAGTTGATCCAAACAATATAGAAATGTACACTGCTGATAAACAATATAAAAACAGACGTCAATGCGTAGCATTAATACAACTTACAGCACCGGGGAATATGAACATACATGAGTTATTTTATTTAATCTGTGTTATTTTAACTTTTCGTTTTTTGACCTAAAACATAGAGACACTGATGTTGATGTGTCTCAAGCATTTCAGTGGGCTTAAACAGATCAACCTTTACTACACATTTAATTCACAAACAACATACAGTTTTGACCTAAATATGATTTTCAGTTAAAATAATTAATCCTACAATTCGACATAGTAGGCTTACTTACTTTTCGCAGCATCAGTGCTCACAAGATCTCCCGATTCTTACTTGTGAATTCAGTTCACTGGAGACTCGTTCTAAATGGATCATTTGAATCAATAAGTAGCAATTCGTGAATGAATCGTTTGGTGCGATTTGCGAATTGATTCAACAGATTCATTGAAAAGAATCAGTTTGTTTATAATCAGACACCGCTTCTGCGTGTTGGAGCACATGATACATTATAAGGTGTAACGATATGTTTTATAAAAATTTAGTTAAGTAAAAAGTACGATTTTACACTTTGGAATGTATAGTGAAGCAAAAGTGAAAGTTACTAAAAATAAAACTGCTCCAGTAAAGTACAGATACTTTAAAAATCTATTTAAGTACTGTCCACCACTGACTTTCCCCCTTTTATTCATTATATATATGTAAAGACAGAAAGAGAGAGACATGGTAGATTATGAATTTATGGAAAGTAAAGACTATTAATCGAATTCCTTTGACTTTCTGTTGACCTCTGTTGAGTTGAGTTCTTTTATAACCTTAAAAAGATCAAGAAGCTTACACCTCCTCAAAGGTAATAGATCTGAGCTCTGATTCTGCTTTTTTTTTCTCTCCCTATTGCAAGGGACTGTTATTTTATTACATTCTTAAAGATATATAGTAACCACCAGACCATGCTAAAGGGCAAAATGTCCTTGATGATCAAAAAGGACAAATACAATCTAAAGTGTGTTAAAGGAGTAACAGTCTTCAGAATTTCTCCTTTGGTGTTTCAAGGGGAACAAAATGACATGAGGGTGAGAAAATGATAGAATTTTAGGTGAACTGTCCCTTTAAGGCAGGAGCAGTAGCCTACTAGTGTAAAAGCCCCATAGAATACGGAGTTTCTGACAAGGCATTTAGACCTTCTCCTGCACTCCTTCAACTCACATGGATTGGCTTACTCTTCATGCATTATTAATGGTTCTGGGTCAATGTTCCTGTCTTAGAGACATGGGGAATGAGTCCGAATTCCAGTGACTGAAGAAAGCTATGTTAAAACCCAGAATGCATCACATTGGAAATCTTTCTCGGCTCATAATGGGAGCCTGAACAAGCAGAAATGAGAGCGAGGGGACTGCAGCAACTTCCTGAATACTGTATTCTCTCTTCACGCATGATAATCCGCAGGTCATTATCCAGTCTTTAATTCCTTTCAGCTGCTTTCAGCTTTGCGGTGTCTTTATTATCAGTGATTCACATTTGACGTCCATACTATAGCAATGTGAACAGATTTTATATTCCTCTTTTAAATTTTACTGTATTGGAATTGTACTGGTGGTTTAGTAATCAGACTAAACCAGTTTTGTTTAGATGTTCACTCTACTTAATTGTGTAACAGATGCATTCACTCATGTAGCAGAGAAAGTGACAGGCTCTCCATGTGAGGTTCAAAGATTTGACTGAAGGCTACTCACTCCATAGTGTAAAAAAAAAATTGACTGACAGCAGGACTGTGCTGTAGAGATAAGAGAACAGCTCAGGCCATTTGGGGGGACTGTCAGCAGCAGAGCTTCAAGCGGGTTGTGACATTTTCAGGGAAGTCCTGAGTCTCCAGCGCCATCAAAAGATGTCAGGATGGCTATAATAACAGATTCAAGAGATGGATTGTGACAAGTCAAAAATCACCAGCGTTTAACACTTTTTTCACCTTAGCGTGTTGATGGATAACTTCCTGAAGCCCGTCATTTGATATTAGCCAAACAGCAGTTAACATACAGGCATTTAACATGCAGTTAAGTGTCCAAAACCATTACATTCAGATCACACTTAAGCATATTCTTTTAAATATATTATTTACTTAATAAGTACACTTTTTTAAAAGTATGCGAAAGTGTATTCTTTTTTACAAGGGTAGAAAGGATGCGCTTTTTGCCAGTTGACAGTGAGTCAATGCAAATACACACAGCACAGCGCTATTTAAGCACATTTAGCACCTGGTAAGCTGGATTGTGTGTGATTAGCAAATAAGATAGTGACTGTTTAGTGAATGTAATGTCTACTCAGTGACTTTATAATGCTGCTCTCATGGTTTGGAAGAGACTGAAAAACAATTCACTAGTTTCTTTAATAAGGGGTGAAGATGAATATGGAAATACTGCTGTAAGTCATTGATGAAAGTATACGATATATATTAGGAACCGCAAATTAGAGAACAGGGACCCTTAAAAAACACTAATTGGTAAAATGCAAGTTTGGAAAATAATAGACAAAAACTAAATAGAATGTGCGATGATTCCAAACTTGTGGAAGCTTGTTTTCGCCCTGGGATACAAAGTATTGTGACTTTTTATCTCACAGTTCTGATTTTTTTTTTTCTTCTCACAATTTGTAAGGGTAAAAATAAACAAAAATCACAATAATAAAACCTTACATACCAGAAACAACAACAAAACAGAATTGTGAGTACTGTAAATTAAAAATTATGTGAAGAAAATTACAGGATGTAAACTTTGCCAGAATTTCAAGATGTACAGTAAACTCTTATTCTAAGATGTAAACTTTTGTAATTAAAAGATGTGAACTCAGAATTCTGAAGTTTAAAAATAAAAGAAAGTCAGAATTGTGAGATATTGCTGTAGAAAGCACACAACGCAGGAGTAGAAATAAAGTTCTAATAAATCCATAGGCAGGAGAAACACAGGAGACACTGATACTGGAAATAAGGAGCTAGGGCAAAACACAGGGCTTAAATAATAGGAGAGGACAATCAGGGAGAAACAGGAACAGGTGTGGAACTAATTAACAACCATAGAAGTCCTGAGTCTCCAGCACCATCAAAAGTTTGAGCGGATGGTCAAACTGATAGACAAGGAAACTCAGGAAAACATGTACACAGAAAGAGAACATAAACGTGACATATCACCCCCCTCCCAGAAAGGCTTATGCTCATGCAAACAAACAGTCCAACAGAGGAGGGAGGGTGGGAGTTCAGGAGATGGGCGTGGGGCAGGCAATGGGAAAGGGGCATAGCTCATAAGGCCAGGGCAGAGTAGATGGACGTAGGAGCTCGGAGCAGGAGGAACCTGATGGAGATCCAGAGAGAAGCCAGGATGAGGCCCAAGGGCGAAGTCGAGGGAGGGAGAAGGTGGAGAAGGTCTTAACCTTGGGGACAAGACCCTGGGGACAACTGACAGAGACGATGGAAGAGGAGCCCAGGATGGAGCCAAGCAGACGGAAAGCCAGGGTGACACTGAGGATCTGGATGGCCAAGGCGGAGCTAAAGGCACAGGTGACCAAGGTGGAGATCCGGAAGATCGTGGCGGAGCCGGAGCAACTGAGGATGAAGGCGGACCTGGAGGGAAGAAGGAGCCTGACAGAGTAGCCTCGCTACAGAGGAACGTAGTAGCGAGGCAAAGCTGGAGGAATGGAGTCCCGAGGCAGCGGATGGTCAAGGACTGACCAAGATGGGCTGGAAGGACGAGCTGGTGGAGCTGGTGGGCTGACAGGCTACGGTGGAAACGAGGGAGCTAAGAGCCAAGGCAGAGCCGATGGGTCGAAGGGTCGAGGTGGAGTCCAGGACTCGGAGGCTTGAGGTGGAGAGGCAAGGGGATCCTCATGCCTAGGCGAAGCTGGAGACTGGAAGTCCCGAGGCAGATCCGAGAGCCCAGATAGCACTGACTGAGGGTGAGCTGAGGGGCTGACAGGCACCAGCAGAGACAGGGCTGAGGAACTGGCTGGGATTAGAGGTGACAGGAGAGGGAGTTTTCTGGGAGCTTACGAGTTACACGGAGCTTAGGAGACACAGGAAATCTGAACTGAACCAGCGGAGACTCAGGAGAGCTGGACGGAACCAGTGGTGACATAGAAGACACAGGAAAACTGGGTATTACCTCCACAAACCAGTCTATCAAATCCTCTTTAAAGATGTCCATTAGTTCCTCTAAATAATATCCAGAGGCCAGTTACAGCTCACCCTCAGTGGCAGGAGTGTGGGCGGGGCTTTCCTCCAAGCCCTCGATCTCTACCAAAACTGCAGGAGCAGAAATAAACAAGAAAAGCCTTTAATAAATCCACAGGCAGGAGAAACACAGGAGACAGACATCAAAATAACATCAATACCAGAACTAAGGAGCTAGGGCAAAACACAGGGCTTAAATAATAGGAGAAGGGCAATCAGGCAGAAACAGAAACAGGTTTGGAACTAATTAACAACCACTGAAACTGATTGAAACAAGGGAACTCAGGAAAACATGAACACAGAAAGAGAACATAAACATGACAGAATAAACTCAGAATTCTGAAGTTAAAAAAAAAAGTCAGAATTACAAGATGTAAACTCAGAATTCTGAAAAAAAATAAATAAATAAAATCTGAATTGTGAGATATACAGCAAACTCAGAATTATAATGTAAAAAAAATAATTACAAGATCTTAAAAACTTAGAATTCAGAGGAAAACAAACACAAACTTAGGATTCTGAGATTTAAAAAAAACTGCATAGAACTGCAAAATGTAAACTCAGAATGACAAGAGGTAAACTTAGAATTCTAAAGTAAAAGTCAGAATAGTGAGATATACAGTAAACTCAGAATTCTGAGGTAAAACAGTAAAAATTAGAAGATTTAAATTCAGAATTTTGAGGTAAAAAATGTAAGAATTACAAGATGTAAACTCAGAATTATGAAGCAAAAAAAAAAGTCAGAATTATAAGATAAGAAAAAAAAAAATCTGAATTGCAAGATGTAAACTTAGAATTCTGATGTAAATAAAAACCAGAAATGCGAGATGTAAACTAAGAAATCTAAAAGAAATGCAAAAAGTAAACTAAAGTAAAAGATCAGAATTACAAGATGTAAACTTTAAATTTAGAATTCTGAAGAAAAAAAAAATAGAATTGCGAGATATACAGTAGAGTCAGAGGTAAAGTGAGAATAACAAGATGTATTCAGAGGGGAAAAAAAGTCAGAATTGCAAGTTGTCAACTCAGAATTCAGAGGAAAATGTAACCTGTAATGTAAAGAATTGTCAAAAAAAAAAAAACAGAAATGCGAGAAGTAACGTCATTTATGAGATATGTAATCTCTTTTAATATTACTATGCTATTTTTTCCTGATTTGCAAGTTTATATCATACAATTGTTATAAATCAGGAAAATAAATAGTCTTGTGGGATGAAAAAAACAAGCCTTTCTCATTTATGTACGGAAATAAATGAGAAAAAGAAGCTCCCATAAAAGCCTGGCTAATAAGAAAAAATCATGAAGTATTCTTGTTAATGAACACCAATTCCTGACACAGCAGCATTTGGCAATGCCACAACCTGTGACAGAGCGCAGAACATACACACAGTGTTAAGCTGAGAGTCGGGTGACAGGGGGTTTTGAGGACGACAGTGAGGGCTGTCAAAGAGATGGACAGCATCCTCCACTTAATATAACCTTATCATCTCTGGAGCAGGCAGCTAGTCAAGCCTGGCAGAACCAAGCACTGGGGCAAGACCTCTCCCACCGGACACACATGTAAAGAACACAGAGTTCACTTAGAGCACATCAGTCTTTAGTGTGGTTAGTGTATGTTAATGAATCTGTTTGGCAGACTGGATAGGTCAAAATGCGAAGGAAGACTCCCACTGATGGTGGTCCTTTCATTTGAGGGCGTTTTATTCAAAGTCTTGATATGCTTTTGTATATCAGCTGACTTTAAATAGAATCAAATTAATAAATGCTGGGAATGAATTAATTTGCTGGTGCAGGAAGGTCAGCCTCAGCCGAATGAGCCGGTATCTATGTGTGTTGCGGCGGGAAGGCAGGACCTTTCAGGCTCTGACTCAGTGTGTGAGTAACAGCTCACAGGCTGTAATGGGCAGCTGAAATCCTTACAGAAGATTCAAGGCCTGCGCCGGGTTCACAGATAACAAGAGACTCGGGAAATGTCATCTCTATATGCCTCACTGTTTACACAGCCAGTCGTGTACAAAGGAAACAGGAAGACCTTCCCTAGGTTGATCTTTTATCGACTTTTCTGCACTGTGGTTAAAATGCCACACTCCTTCCTGAAGATCTGATATTTATCATTTTATCAACCCAGAGTCAATAATTCATCTTGTCACTATTGTTATATGTGGATGGAAGCTGGCTGCTTCCACAAATGCTTTTACGAATGTGTGTGTTATAATAATGTGTTTAATACAAATTCCATTATATTCTGTTTAATTAACCCTCGTGTGCTGTTCGATCTTTTTTTTTAATTTTATTTTTTTTTTTACATCATCTGAATAGTACAAATCTAGTACAATAGTATAAATAGCATAAACAAACAAACAAATAAAGAAATAAACAGAAATAAATCAGACTTGTACTTGTACATTTTGGTTCAATTTCATTTAGTGAACATTTTTGGTACTGCACCAAAACTATGTATTTATTTATTTATTTATTTATTTATTTACCTCAAATTTTGAACATAACTTGTTTAGATGTAAGTCTTTAATATTCACATAAATTTAGAGTAAAACGTTTTGGAAAATACATATTTTATAGAAAAATGTATATTTTTTTTTTGTGAGTGTATTTTTCATAATAATTTTCAACTTATATAACCAGTATACATAGCATTAATCTGCCAAGTGTCTTCTTTAAAAAAAAAAAAAAAAAAGTGCAACAGTTTAAATTGGAAATTGCATAAATACATAAATACATAAATATAATTTTGTAACATAAAATCCCTTAAAATACAATTTTTTTTAACAATAGATAGATAGATAGATACTGACATTATATATATATGTATATATATATTATATTGTTTTTCACTCTCTGAAATGTCTGTCATCTACTGCAAAAATGTAATGCATATTTTATATATATATCAATCATTAATATTTGAAGACTATTCATATGCATTACATTTTTGCGGTAGATGACAGACATTTCAGAGAGTGACTGCTAAGGTTCACACGCCAGCTTTTGGTGAAATAAATAAATAAATAATAAAGTACAACATTTTAATAAACATACCACCCCTGTTTCTAATAGAGTTTAGCTTGATGTTTTTATTTGCTATTTACTAGCTAACCATTCTTTTAACAACTTAACATCCCCCATCTCTACCATGCCATCCCAGCCCTGGAGGAAACATTTTGCGCTTTGCCCCCGTTGCTCATGGCAGATGTCAACACTGACTACATTACCAGTCAGATGTGGTTTGCTTTAAAGAGTCTGCTTTGACGGCGGATGTCACAGTCGTAAGAGGCGGCATGACACATCTCTCTCTCTCTCTCTCTCTCTCTCTCTCTTTCTCCTCTTAAGACTTTGCCCTTCATTTCATACAGCCATATTTTCAATCATTCCTTCATTCTGCTGCTCAGACCCAGCAGGGAGTTCAGCGCACCTCTGGGAACACCTTAATGAAAAAGTCCAACACTCAATGTTTTCACTTAAAACCAATGATTTCTCACAGGATGTCAATCAAGTGCATCCAAGTGAGTGCTTTATCAATATATAAATTGTCAAACAATGTTTGTAATGGCCAAACCACTTTTATAAGCATTTCCAGTTGCCCTGAACTGAATTCTACCAGACATTCTCACAATTACAGTCAAATTTATTACATGAAATGAGACATTACTGAATGTTCATTGCATCTAAGAGAAAAAGTTATGTGAACTCAGTAACTGATTTTATTAACCAGAACTCATTGAATGAGTTCTTGTTCCCAGCATGCTTTGTATGACTCTGTAAGCATGCTTTTCAGACTCTGTAAGGAAAGGAAATGTTAACATTAAATGCTATTTTATATGTTTTTGCACAAGATTAATGCAAGGGAAGATTTGTTAGCGTTTATTGTTGATATGTTGGGATTTCAAAGGATACTACTTTGTTTAAAGGGAACATCGGATGCCCATTTTCCACAAGTTGGAATAATTATTTAGGGTCTTCATAAAATACATACTTTGCCTAAAATTCCACAAAGTTTGCAGAAAACAGCATTGTTTTTACCTCGTCAAATACAGCTCTGTTCACAGCGACCTCTTTCGGTGCATGGCTCTTTAAATGATAATGAGCTGCTGCTAACTCCACCCATCTCTTCTGTTGTTTGTGTATTTTGCGCTCCATTACCATCAAAAGCCTAACTAATCCACTGCATTCTCAGTAACTCTGATGTCGGGAGAAAATTAAGACTTATGTTCACATCCAACTACAAAACACCTGCATTGCTTACGAGACATTGTTGTCGCTACAGCTGCTCGAGTGCAGAGAAAATGGCGGACAGTGTACAACTGGATGAGGGAGGAAATATGTATACAGGTTTATATACATTTTATTTCATTAATAAAGTCTTTATTGTGTTGTAAATTGTATTTTACGCAACGCAACATAAGGATGAGATGTCAGTCAGCTGCGTCAGCAGTGGTTGTTTCGCAGGATGTAAACATCTTTTGCCTCGCATAAAACAAATAGATTTTATCTGTTATTGTACTGAGTTTAATTTAGTTTGATTTTGAAAGATGTTCTCTAATGTCAGTACTGTTTGTTTATGAGCAGGTTTTGGAGTCAGTCACAGCATCTTTCAGCTACGAGTAAAACGCGAGGCCACGGTCTGAAGTTCGCAGTTACCCCAGCAAACAGCAACCCTTCACTAGGTCAGATTTCAGCAATATACCGGCACGAGAATTAGCGCTATTTCAATAACTGCAATTTTAATAAATTCCAGTCCATTTTAAGCCAGCGATATAATAATTTTTACACAATAGTTGACTTAAATAAAATAACCAAGCATGTTTGGTAAAACATTTAACCCAACCAGCTGGGTCAAAATAACCCAACATGTGTTCTGTCCAATATTTACCAGTCCTAGATTGCCAAATAACCCAAGTTGGGTTGTTTTTAACCCAGCATTTTTTTTTAGAGTGCATGTAAAAGTGAAATTTGCATCAAATGTCCCATTTAAAAGTAGTAAATTTGTAGTAAAAGTATATTAAATGTTTCTTGTTGTATTAGCATGTGTGTATTTCAGCCTACCAAGTTACAAGCTAGCAGGTAATATAGTAAAATAGAGTCATTGTTAAATATTTTTAATCAATTCAGTTAAGTTTCAGATGCATAAAATAATTGAGTTTAATTGCATTATTATTTTATTGAACTCTAGTGAAATAAGTTTATAGAACTGGTTTTTAAAATGTTTATTAAATGAATTGAGGTTACTTGTTTTTTCTAAACTGTCCAGAGTGGAGAAATGTCAGTAAAACACTAAAAACGTTTTTTTGTTTTTTTTGCAAATTTGTAAATAAAGAATTATTAGACAACATTTCACAAGAAAATACTATTTCGGTTTGTAAAAATGCATGTTTAAGTGTTTGGTTAATATAAATAAAAGTTAAATAAATAATTTAAAGTGAAAATATTGTTTGCAAAAGGGACAATACAAATACTGTTTTTACAGAGGAAATTTGGGAATCTCATTTTTGTCACTCAATAATTCAGAAAATACTTAGAACAGACAGAAAACACCACATTTTCACAATATTGGGGGAATAAAATTTTGTATATAATCAAGCACATTATATATGAACAAATCCCTCTGCTAAAACCTTCAGAATACAGTGTGTGTGTAAGTGCTACCGAAGTGGCTCAGTATAAGAGACAAATGTAGTTGTAATTGTAATTGAAATCTTTTGACATAAATAGATAAAGCGCTATAAAAGAGACACTTAACAGTGTCTTTTGGATTTATGAAAAACACTATGGAAAAAAAAATCTCAAACTTGACAGGTGTCACGGCGTGGTGTGCGGGAAATGAGGAGTATGACGAGGAGGTCCAGAGTATGCACGTTTATTTAACAATCCACACAACGAGCAGGAACGGACAGGAACAGCAGGGAATCCAACGAGAAAACGAACATAAACAGACCTTGAAATAAACGGAGTGACAACAACAGACACGGAGTAACTAACAGAATGACAATAACAATAACCGACAACCAAACTGTGAAAACAACCAAACTTATATACACAGACCAAACAGGGGGAGACAGGTGCGAACGATCAAACAGTGACAAAATAATTGAAAACGGAACAGGAAGGACCAAATAAGGGCATACAAGGGGAAAAACACAAAAACAGTCCACAGGGGTGTGACAACAGGGGCATGAAAAAAAAAAAGTGGTTTTGGCTGCAGTGTCTCCCCTTAATTGAAGGATTGGAGTGGTGTGGATTACTTGTGGATTACTGTGATGTTTTAATAAACTGTTTGGACTCTGATTCTGATGGCACCCATTCACTGCAGAGGATACACTGTTGAACTGTGTTACACACAGGTGTAACACAGTTGAACTGTGTTACACACAGGTGAGTGGGCTATACAAACCACTTGTAGTAACACACTTATGTACATTAGGCACTTTCTATAAACACTTGCTGCTACAAAGACTCAATCGGATTAGCTGCTTCCCTCAAAATCTCTCTTCTGCACAATTTAATGCACAAAATATCTATTTGGCACAATTTCATGTACAGATGTCTCTTTTGTAAAACGTCATGTACGGTATTTATGTAAAGTTTTTGTTGTCTCAGTTTTGTATGTGTAGTCAATTATTTATTATAGTTACAGTATTTATAGTATATGTATAGTTAAATGGTTAACTGTTGTATAAGTCTGTAATTGCTTTTCTTATTCGTGTACTGTTGTATGTTTATATTATGGTTAACTAGTATGTAGCACCGTGGTCCTGTGAGACACGACATCTCGTTCTACTATATGTCCACACATGTAGCAGAATGACAATAAAGCTTGACTTGACTTGACTTGACTTGACTTGAACAATGATGTAAGAAATTTTTCCAAATCTGTTCTGATGAAGAGACAAACTCATCTACAATTTGATGGCCTGAGTCAAATTTCATTTTTGATTATCTATTATAGTCACTTTAGAATTAAAAACATTTCTAGAAATCACTGTGTCAAGCATCGCATTTAATTACATTTTATTTTGTATTTATCGATTAGGTGTGTGTGTGTTTTGTGTGTTACCCTGGTGTTTTCATGCTCTAGTATTGACTGTGCTTATTGAAAGGTCACTTATGGAAAGGTCAGCTTTAAATCATCATATGGTGTTTTGTGTTTTGTTTTGCAACCTGTATTATTATAGTTATAAGAACATTTTATATACAAAGCAGATTTTAGTAGCTCAGGTAATGATAGATCATCAAATTTTTAATGAAGGTCAAATGCTTCTGAAACAACAATAAAAAAAAAAAAGGAAGAAAAATGAGAAAATGCGTAAAATCAATACCCGACTCACTCAAATATCTGCATTCTGTCACAGAATGCAAATCATCGGACAAATATTATCATAGCCTGTAGCCATCCGCAAATTGCTATCGCAGGGTGGGTGTCAACAAGAACAAGGACCTCCTGTTTGATTCTCAGATGTCAGTAGGACGCAATGAAAATTTACAGTGGGTGAGTTAATACATTCCTGACCTGATGCATCATTGATGAAGTGTCACAGAGGCCTGGAGGAATGGAGACAAGAGATGTTGCCATTTTCAAGCATTAGTCTGTATCGAAGGATAACAAGGGCACTGTGTGTGAGATCACTCCTCATCTCAATTAATTGAGTTTAATGACATTAATTTAGTTTGATACATGGCAGACTATTGCTGGCACTGGAAAGCAGCAGAGGAAAGGTTATAAGTCGTCCCCAGAGGAACACGGGAAAGTCTGTGGTGACCAATTCTGTCATATTAGCATTTTTGGTGGATAAGTAGTCAGTGAAAAAGCTAATTATGACTCAACAGCTGTTCAATTTGCAATTGATTGACTTAATTACTACATTCAGTGAATCCCTATTTTTTAACATGTGGTGGTCCTATTAATTTTCCCAAATTAAAATTGGCAAACACTTAAAGCTGGAAGTCCAAGTCTTGTGCATAGAATGATGTTGATTTTTAAATTGTGCTTGAGCAGATTCCTTATATAAGGCAATATGTCTCCCATGCTATTCAAAGGGTCAAAGGTCACAAGATTAGAGGAAAGTTTGGCTTATTTGGCTTACAAACATATAGTCTGGCTGCATTTGAATATTCTTTACCATTCTCAATTGAACGATTATTAAATTAATATTATTATATTATTTTGCTCACCCAGGCTGCTTATTTGAAAAAATAAAATAAAATAAAAATAAGCAAAAGTAAAAACGGTAATATTGTGAAATATTATTGCCATTTAAAATAACAGTTTTCTATTTGAATATATTTTAAAATGTAATTTATTCCTGTGATGCAAAATTCCAGCATCATTACTCCAGTCTTTATGATCCTTTGCATGATCCTTAGTATGCTGATTTGGTTTTTATTTTTATTTTTTTAAATCAAATAAATGGAGCTTTGGTCAGCATTGGTGAGGTTTATATATAACCTTTTTTGTCTAAATGCCATAAGCATAGAAGTAAAGATCCTTCCATCAGCTGAAATACCCAATAAATAATAAAGACTTAGAGAACAAAAGGGATCATTCCTGAAATAAAATCATTTTACTTTGAGCCAAAGTTTTAGAAGCTGCTTATGATGGACTACCATTATTTAATGCTTAGTCCTACAGTATATGCAAACAAGAGTCATATACCTGCCAAATCCATTAATAATACACAATAATAAAAACAATAAAATATTTTATTTATTATCTATTATATAAAGAAATGGCATGGCTTAGTGCACTAGGCACCTTTTCAATGTTTTGAACAGCCAAGCATGTGTGGCATGCTGTGGATTGAGAAGATCATTTTGACTCATCATTAAAGAAAGAAAGAAAGAAAGAAAGAAAGAAAGAATATACAGTCGGTTAAAATGTGATATTGTGTTTATACCACAGTCCAACAGTATAAGTCCGTAAATACATAAGAAACAACAAAAGACTGTCTTTAAAAACAACCTTTTGTGTTCCACCACTGATTCAGATCTCAAGTTGACAGCTGAGCACAAGCCTCCATTACTAATTTGAAAACGTCACTTTAGAACTAGCAACGAAGGAACGTTGAGTTGCTTCATTGTATTACTGTATTAAAATCTCACTGTATTATGCAGAGTATTATGAGAGAGAGAGATGGACTGAGCGAGTGTGATCACCTGCATCTGATAAAGTGTTCATTATTCAGCTCAATCTCATATTCACAATAAAACATTAGTTTGAATGTCCACTGAGGAAAGCAATATCTTTGTCATAGATACCCCAGCCATTGCTAGATAAGATCCTTCTTCCTCGGCTGGGATTGTTTAGAGCCATTTGAAGCTGCATTGAAACTGCATTTTGGAAGTTCAAACTTGGGGGCACCATTGAAGTCGATTATATGGAGATAACTACAGATTTTTTTTTCCTCAAGAAATTTCTTATGGACTGAAGAAAGAAAGACACTAACATCTTGGATGACAAGGGGGTGAGTAAATTATCTGTAAATTTTTGTTCTGGAAGTGAACTTCTCCTTTAAGGGTGATTTCAGATTGCAGCGCTGCTCTGTGCATTTGTTGGCTGAGTCTTGCAAGGTGTTGAAAGTAAAAATATTGTTCTTGTTTACAACCCTGTTTCAGTTTATTTCAATATAAATGTCTTTACTGCTGACTCACTCATAAAAACAGTCTCTTGTTGGTATCTAGAGGTGGAACAATGTAACTAATCACCATCACAAACACAGACCATTTCTCAATGCTAAATACACACATTGTTCACAAATCTGTCTAAATCTGTGTTAGTGAGCACTTCTCCTTTGCCGAGATAATCCTTCCACCTCACAGGTGTGGCATATCAAGATGCTGATGAGACAGCATGATTATTGCACAGGTGTGCCTTAGGCTGGTCACAATAAAAGGCCATTCTAAAATGTGCAGTTTTATCACACAGCACAATGCCACAGATGTTTTGAGGGAGTGTGCAATTGACATGAGGAATGTTCATCGGAGCTGTTGCCCATGAATTGAATGTTCATTTCTCTACCATAAGCCTTCTCCAAAGGCGTTTCAGAGAGTTTGGCAGTACATCCAACCGGCCTCACAACCGTAGACCACGTGTAACCACACCAGCCCAGGAACTCCACATTCAGCATCTTCACCTCCAAGATCGTCTGAGACCAGCCACCCGGACAGCTGCTGCAACAATCGGTTTGCATAACCAAAGAATTTCTGCACAAACTGTCAGAAACCGTCTCAGGGAAGCTCATCTACATGCTCGTCGTCCTCATCGGGTTCTCGACCTGACTGCAGTTCGTTGTCGTAACCGACTTGAGTGGGCAAATGCTCACATTCGATGTGCATCTGGCACTTTGGAGAGGTGTTCTCTTCATGGATGAATTCCGGTTTTCACTGTACAGGGCAGATGGCAGACAGTGTGTATGGCGTCGTGTTGGTGAGCGGTTTGCTGATGTCAACGTTGTGGATCGAGTGGCCCATGGTGGCGGTGGGGTTATGGTATGGGCAGGCGTATGTTATGGACAACGAACACAGGTGCATTTTATTGATGGCATTTTGAATGCACAGAGATTCCGTGACGAGATCCTGAGGCCCATTGCTGTGCCATTCATCCACGACCATCACCTTGACCATGTTGCAGCACGATAATGCATGGCCCCATGTTGCAAGGATCTGTACACAATTCCTGGAAGCTGAAAACATCCCAGTTCTTGCATGGCCAGCATGCTCACCGGACATGTCACCCATTGAGCATGTTTGGGATGCTCTGGATTGGCACATACGACAGCGTGTTCCAGTTCCTGCCAATATCCAGCAACTTCGCACAGCCATTGAAGAGGAGTGGACCAACATTCCACTGGCCACAATCAACAACCTGATCAACTCTATGCGAAGGAGATGTGTTGCACTGCATGAGGCAAATGGCATCACACCAGATACTGACCGGTTTTCGGACCCCCCTAATATAGTAAAACTGCAAATTTTAGAGTGCCCTGTTATTGTGGCCAGCCTAAGGCACACCTGTGCAATAATCATGCTGTCTAATCAGCATCTTGATATGCCACACCTGTAGGGTTCGGCAAAGGAGAAGTGCTCACTAATAAAGATTTAGACAGATTTGAGAACAATAGTTGAGAGAAATAGGCCTTTTGTGTAAAGTCTTAGATCTTTGTGTTCAGCTCATGAAAAATGGTGGCAAAAACAAAAGTGTTACATTTATAATTTTGGTCAGTGTCCAGTTTTTACATACTACTATTATTTATATGAAATTTTATTTATTGAATAATAATATTTAATAAACAAGAACAGCCATCACTACAGAGACATCACAGCAATCAAAACAAGTACATTCTCACTCAAAAACTCTTAAAACTACATTCTGTGACACAAAAACATTATTACTTTTAACACGATAGTGGATTTGGGCGTCCGCCATGACACTCATTGTAAGAAATACCGCAAGCGGAGTGATAAATACAGTGAAACGCTTGGAGTTTCGATATCACTAGAATATCACAAACCTCTCAGCCAATCAGATTCGAGGACCAGAAAGAACTGTTGTATAAATATATATCCAACGAATCATCCCTTAATTCACCCACTGCTCCTGGTATCGTTTTTGCTGCTGCTGATTTGCTCTATGCCTGTATTTCACAGAGATGTCTTAATAGAGAGCAGTGCATAGATGAAGAGCGGTAGGATGCTTTGTTTAGCTGTGTGGGGCTTCAGTGCTGCAGTGTGTCTCATGGTGAGTCTCATGCTGAAAGCTCATTCAACAGAATCAGACAATAACAGCCCGAGCTTTAAGACAAAATGAATAAAGACAGACCTTGGCAGGCTGAAAGAGAGAGAGAGAGAGAGAGAGGTATGGATAGAAAGAGAGAATGAGAAATACTGGACGGTAAGATCGCCTACTGACTGTATGAATGTCCTTGAAACAAACTGAGGTGAAAGAGGGACTGAAAAATGGAGGAGGGAAACAATAGGATGGAATTGAAAAGCAGACGACTACTGGGAGAAGAAAAAAATAATTCCCGAAAGCAAATACCTCTCACTCGAGCTTCAACGTAGCAATATTTAAAGGGATAGTTCACAAAAACATTTAAATTCCTGTCTTCTATTGTGCTTTTTCTGTATTTTTGGCCACCGTGAATTATCATTTCATGGCAAGACAAGATTCTTCTTCTAAATGAATGAATAAAAAAATAAATAGATAAATAAAAATAACAGATTTCGAGCAATGTAATTAAATGAAGTCGGAATTAACATTTTAATATGAACTATTGCTTTCAAGACAACATTTCCTAACGTCAGTGAAAGCATGAAAACAATAAACCGAACACTTATTTTATATCAAACCACTAACTTTTGAGTTTCAAGGGAATAGCTGAAATAACGGTGCAATGCACTTTTATGATTTCTTTCACAATCTCACGGTCAGTTTAAATATATATATCAGTCAATACATCTGGTAAATTATTACGATCGATAGTGGCCGCTTCATATCATTCCCACCCATGAAACTGACAAAAGCCACTCAGGGACTTTTGCCGTCCAATGAAAGAAATGAAGAGCTCTGTCTTCTCCGAGCTCGGCACGCGGCAAAGCATTATGGAAGTCAGTCAGCTCTGATGAAAACACTTTTACTGAGCCCAGCCCTGAACCATATAATTTGCTGTCAAAAAAAACATGGCCATTAAGTTTAATTGACAGTTGGTGGAGTTGGTGTGGCTGACTTGAAAATCATCATGCTATGCCCCAGGAGTGAAACAAAACAAAAAAAAAAAAACTTATATAATCAGATTTCTGACAGGGTGAGAACATTTTCCCGCCAAACTGTCTGTCTGTAACTGCTGTATTTCATTTGACAGTTTCAACCATATTATGTCAAAATTAAGCATAATTGACTTTTCGCCTAAAATATTAAAGACCAGCCCTACCTTAGTGATTGTTGGTTTATATATGAACAGACAAGGGTTAGCTATTTTATAATCCAAATATATGTAATATGTCAGTTTAGACAGTATTATTATTATTATTATTATTATTATTATTATTATTATTATTATTTTTATTTTTATTTTTATTATTATTATTATTATTATATACAGGTTTTTGGTGAATATCTGCATTTAGACATTAAATTAGAAATTATTAGTGACATTAGTAACATTTGTGATATTATAAAGTCAACAATGTCAAATACTTTGGTAATTAATAATAATAATAATAATACAGTCCCATTATAAAATTATTCTTATTCTTATTCTTATTCTTATTAAGCAAGTCTGTGGGGAAAATTTGCTTTATAGACACTTTATAGAGAAAATTCACACAGAAATTTGTGTTGTCAACTAATTTCAATTAATTTAAGTTATTTAACTTATGTTTTTAATAATAATAATAATAATAATAATCATAATATTGTTATGACTAACTGTTATGTGTTGTTGTTGTTGTTGTTGTTGTTGTTGTTATTATTATTATTATTATTATTATTATTATTATAAGCAAGTCTGTGGAGAATTTAAATAAATGTAACTTATTTAACTTATGTTTATTTTTATAATAATAATAATACTTTTATAATGGAATGTATTATTATTATTATTATTATTATTATTATTATTATTATTATTATTATTATTATAAAGCAAGTATATTTGCATTTAGACATTTTATAGAGAAAATTTGCACATAAATTATTGTTATTAAGTCTACTTATAATTATTATTATTATTATTATTATTATTAAGACAGAAATTAGTGGTATTAAGTCAGCAATGTTTTTTTGTTGTTGTTGTTGTTGTTGTTTGTTTGTTTGTTTGTTTTTTTGTTTGTTTGTTTGTTTGTTTGTTTGTTTTTCTTTTCTTTTTTTGCTGTTTATTTGTTATTATTATTATTATTATTATTATTATTACATACAAGTTTTGGGGGAATATGTGCAGACATTGTACAGAAATTGCTGATATAAAGTCAACAATGCAACCAAATACTTTGGTATATAATAATAAATAGTATAAATAGTAAAAAATAATAATGATTACTCTCAGTACTGATTACTGAAATGTATTTATTATTAATATTATTATTATTATTATTATTATTAATTTACACATTATTTTATTTACACTAGTATTTTTTTTTCTGTGGACCCCCTAGAACCCTCTTGCATTCTCCTTATTCAAAATTCTTTATACATAATTTTTCTTAAAGTAAAATATATATATATATATATATATATATATATATATATATATATATATATATATAATTTAAGGTGGTTGCATTTATTTATTTATTTATTTTTGGCTTCTGATTGAAAATCAAAAGTTTTTTCACTCAAAGCATGGTTGAAAACATGCCTTCTTGACCTAGATGTGTTCTTTGACTGTAAACGGATAACAAATCTTAAGCTGACAGTGCTAAGATAACTAAACCGAATAGTGGTACTTTAGGATCAGCAGTTGTCCTTATTGTGATACTTACAGAAGCAGAACTATCAGTCCACACAGTCCCTCCATCAGAGCGACAGAATGCGATGTCCTCCCTCTGGATTTACTGTTTCACACTCATACTGCCACAGAAAAATATCCATCCAACTGTCCCCCCCTCCATACATCTTGCTTTTCTTATTCCCACGCTCTTTTTCTGGGCATTTGCACAGATCTTTCTGTTCTTGGGCTGTGCATTTGCACAGTGACATTAAAAGCACAGATTTAATATTATCAAAAGGGTTTCTGTTTACTAATGTTATTATATGGATATGGAATTTACTAATGTTCTTTACAGGGTGTTGTTTACATTTGATTATGTAATGTGTTTTACAACCAGTAATAATTATCATCTAAAATGCGGCATTGGCCTTGGTCCTGCAGTGAGTGGGTGCTTTCATTGTTTCAAACACAACCTAGCTTATGTGTCTCTGTGGTGGAGAGACATTCAGTCCTTGACAGGATAATCTGCATGGTGCAATTTTTCAGAAAGGCACAAAATGGAACTCTGTGCACATTGTGCCTTATGTTTTCTGTCATGGCTTTGTGACCTTGTGTTTGAATTTGTTTGCATGAGTCAACACAAGCTCGTGTCCAGTGAGCAGACATTTGTTTTGCAGCAGAAACATGGCCTGGGTCCACATGGGGAAAGGACAGCTTTGACAGGACTTTCACCAGGTGAGTGGACTCAAATCTGCCCCCACTTACTAAAAGCTTCACTATGAAAGACTCTAAAGAATGCTACTTTTATCTTCAAAGAAGCAAAGCCAAAATGTATTACCATGTAGCATGTAGGTGAAACATAAGCTCTTGGATTTCATCAAAAATATCTTAATTTATGTTCTAAAGATGAACAATGGTCTTATGGGTTTGGAACGACACAGTAATTAAAGTTTTCATGGGTGAACTATCCCTTTAATAAACAAATGTGAAATAACACTGCATAATCTTCACTGTATAAATTAACTCTTGTGCATCAATAAAAAAAAGTTACACATAGGTCCATAAGGACAAACATGTAGATGTCAAAAAAACTGTCATAAAAATTTGAAGCTTGGGAGCACAGATTTAAGTTAGGTCTCATTTTAAGACCCATGTCAGATTACTGATAAAGTAGAAAAAGTAGAAAAAAATAATTAAAAAAGTTACAGAGGTTTAAGTTTATGAAAATGCTTTTATATAAAGCATATATCATAGTTTATATAAAATATATATTTTATGAAACATGTTGAACTCTAAACCTGCTAGAAAATCAAAGCCATGAATCTAAACAAGCTGTGTTCCAAATTTGAGGTTGATATCTCAAAAAATGAGCTTTCAGTAAGATTTTGTTTAGAATTTTTCTCTCCCAAATGTAACAAAAATGCACACGCATAATTTTTTATTTTTTTTTTATGACACACATACAAACCACACTCTGATATCCATACCAACACACCTACACAATTATAGCTGCATTATTTATCGAATTGTCTCTATAATATGCAGAAGCAAAAAAAAAAAAAACAGGAATAAAGCGAGTATTTGCTTTATAGGCCAAACCTGAAAAAAATGGCACCATCTAGGAAAAAATAGTAAATGGGTTTCAATGGTGCAGAGTATAACAATTTTTTGTACCTAGTGAAAAATAGATTTATTAAAGTAAATGGAGGTGAAATAGTAAAATTCCAATAAAAATACACACCTGTGCCAAAATGTATGCAGCTGGCAATAACACGGGCAAAATTATCACAAAAAACAAGACTGAAAAGGACAAAAAAGGTTGCACAAGGGTTAAATATAGATGTGTTACTAGGATATTTGCCAAGACGAACATTTTAATGTAGTTTTGTCTGTATTTGTTCATCCAAGCACAAAAAGAAATACAAGAAAAATCAATTGATCTATCGGTAAGCCCTCCCCTCGAACACAGATGAACAAATGGTAGTCGAGTATCAGTTGCATGGGGAGCATGCAACTGATACTTGCATGGGGGCATCTTTAGGTTTCAGCGCCAGAGAGAAACACTGGAGGATCCGAAGCTCGCATGGATTGTGTTTATGCTACAAAAATGGAAAAATGATGTGCCTGTGGTACTTGCAACATTGATTCCAGGTGTCCTGAGAGGATTGGGAATTAAATTTATTTTATTACATTTCCTAAATCCAAACAAAACAGAACAAAATGTCCCTAAACATTCAACCCCAAACCCAATGAAGACAAAAACATTCATTTTCTGGTTGTCATATACACATTATGTTACAATTTTCATCAGCTCAAGCAGAACGTTAATGTAATCTTCTGCTTCAGCAAGGTATCTAACTGTAAAGAGTCCATGCTAATGTACAAACCTAAATAGTGAACTGTTCTCACATCATGTACAGTGTAGCTCAAAAACACATGAACGAAGGTGTACATTTTAGTGTCTCTTCATATTAAAATGGTTAAATATGCATTAATTTAATCATACCCAGTAATACATGAACAGTGTTAATCCTGTATGGTGTCATCGTGACGACCAACTGTAATATGAGACTTCTCCCGCTTATTTATTTTAAAATATTTTCTATATCCCTCCATGGAATATTTAATTCCCACTTGAATGGTGGTCCTTCTGTGTCCAAAATTGTGCAAAAGCATTGTGGGACAAGGTTTTCACACTGACAGCTGTCACTGTAAGACAATGAGCAATTCTGTTTGTTTGTGCGAAGGAGCAACAGTAACTAAGGGGGGTGGGGCTTACCAATAGGTCAATTGAGCAGTTGCGTGCTGTCTGACGTTTGGTTATCTATGTTTTCGTATGCTTCAGACATGTGCACACAGAAAACTTCTCACACGGTGCTCCACAGTTCTATCAACTGTCCCAGTCGTCTTTTTGCAATCGCCCTCAACCTTCAGGCAGTATTATCAGACAGGTGACAGGTGAGTTTAAATGATAAGGGGCACGTTGGTATGCATACATTGACATTGTGTGAAATGTGGACAGTGTCAAAATAAAGGTGCCTATTAATATTACAGGTAATGAATTTTTTTAGACATTTGATCAGTGTATCCATCCATATCTATCAAAAACAAAACCAATCCATTGCGTCCTCAGTGGCTCGAATGTCAGGAGAAAATAAATGAAATGAAAACATGGTAACACTTTAGTACAGGGAACAATTCTCACTATTAACTAGTTACTTAATTAGCATGCCTATTATTAAGGGTGTACTCACACTAGGCATGGTTGCCGTGAACCGGGCCCAAAAGTCGCTCTGGTTACTTTTGGATAGTCATTTTGAGTCGTTTGGTCCGCAGTTGTCCACAGCCCTCTCACAGCCTGTTGCTAAACAGGTCTATCGCTTTTGTGGCACGAAAATTTTCATGCAATCGGGCTGCTCGTATGAGGAGGTTTGCAAGGTACCAGCTGAAGTGCAGCACGGACTTTGCAGCTTTGATTACCGACTACAGTTCCCGTACATCGGAAAAAAAACGTAACGTCACGCGTCATGTTCCGTGCTCTAGCACGGTTAGCGCTCACACTACATGCGAACCGCGCCCGAGTCCAACTGAACCGTGCTCTGGCACACCTCTTCCAAGCGGGCCAGGGACGGCTAAACGAACCGCGCCCGGGCACGGTTCGGAGCACTCACACTAGTCAAACGAACCGCGCTTTGGTGGTCAAACGCACTCGGGCACGGTTCAAACTGCCTAGTGTGAGTACACCCTAACATATTGGCTGTTTATTAGTACTTATAAAGCAATTTGCAATTCTGTCAGAAAATGCAACACTTCTCTTAGAAAATTGTTCCAATTGCAAACATTTTGGTATTCATTAAAAAACAGAGAAGAAAACAGAGAACTTGATAAATTTTCACAAAGAACTCAAAAATGGACTGGACTAAATTATCGCCTCCTTGTCAAAACTGTAAGAAATTATTGCTTTTCAAGCATGTGATGTTCCTGTAATTTGTATTTAGACACACCTGTGGCAAGTAGGTGTGGGCAATATAGTAATCACACTTGTAACCAGTTAAAATGGTGAAAAGTTGACTCAACCTTTGTGTTGTGTGTCACACTGAGCATGGAGAAAAGAAAGAAGTGTAAAGAGTTGTCTGTGGATTTGAGAGAAAAAAAAAATTGTGGAAAAACATGGACAATCTCAAGGCTACAAGTCCATCTCCAGAGATCTTAATGTTCCTGTGTCCACTGTGCGCAATATCATCAAGAGGTTTACAGCCGATGGCACTGTAGCTAACCTCCCTTGACGTGGACGGAAGAGCAAAATTAATGAAAAAGTACAATGAAGGATTGTTCGAATGCTGGGTAATGACCCCTGATTAACTTCCAAACAAATTCAAGCTGATCTGCAGACACAGGGTACAACAGTGTCAGCTCGCACTGTCCCTCGAAAAGGGACACTATGGTAGGAGACCCAAGTGACACCACTGCTGACACAAAGGCATAAAAAAGCAAGACTGGAGTTTGCCAAAGCTTCTGTGACAAAACCACAATCATTCTGAGAGAACATTCTGTGGACAGATGAGACAAAAGTAGAGCTTTTTGGTAAAGGACATCATGGCACTGCTTGCAGAAAAAGAAATGAGGTGTTTTGGGGTTGCTTTGCTGCTTCTGGCACCGGATGAGTTCTGAAATGGCCAGCAATTAGTCCAGATCTGAATCCCATAGAACACTTGTGGAGAGATCTCAAAAAGTTGGGAGAAGGCATCCTTCAAATCTGAATGACCTGGAACAGTTTGCATAAGAAGAGTTGTCCAAAATTCCTGTACTTAACAGCTTCCTTACTAACTAATAATAAGCAGCAAATTAGGAGTTTACTGAGGCAAAAGCCGTAGTTAATGGTTTGTTAATAGTAAGAACTGGACCTTAAAGTAATTAAGTAATTAATTGCAATTAAACTATTTGGAGCACTACTTGTACACAATGCACATTTCTTATTATTAAGCCTAAAATATATTTTAATGTCACTAGTGATGAGGATTGTATGATCTTTAAATAGTATTGGTCTTTAAATGCAAAATATTTAAAGTGTACATAAAGTACTTATACTTGCAATAGTTCCACTTTAGCACAATCAAATATACTTCAGTATATCTTTAGTTGGGCTTCATTACTACTTCCGCACAATTAAAGTGCATAAAGTACAAAATTAGTTGTTCCAATTTACCAGACTTTAAATATACCAGTTTGGTATACTAAAAGTATAACTGCAGGGTATTTTTATTAAATGCATAATATGAAAATGTATTTGTAGCATGAAATAAATGTATTCTAAATATATTTTAGTATATTTTTCACTAGCTAGGTTTTTGGAGGGTTAAAAAAATGAATGAATGGATTTTTATCATTGCAGGGTGGTTGTGTTCACACACTGCTGAGACACATTTATATGCAAACACCATGTAAAAGTGAATTTTGCATCCGATGTCCCCTTTAACAAAGTTTAATATCTGCCACATATTAGTTACTTGCCATAACCATAATATCTAAATGATTCGGTAAGAATAAGAGTAAAAGGAATTTATTTGGGTTTGGAAAAAAAAGGTTTCATCTTAAAGAGGCTCACTGTAGTCAAAACAAAAAAAGAGTTTGGAAGAAAGAAATATGAGAAATGCTGGCAGCACAACTTTTTTTTATTACAATTACTATTAAATAAAACATTGTCACACTGTTTGCAGAAGTGGTTACTTTAAATAATTAATTCATCCAAATGTCGCAGCAGAAATCGAGACTCATCAGCACAGCATCAACAAGGCATTTTCACCCACAGAACTGCCACTGGCTAAATATTTTCTCATTTTTCAAACCATTCTCTATAAACCCTAGAGATACTTGAGCATGAAAATCCCAGTAGATCAGCAGTTTCTAAAACTTCAGACCAGCCCATTTGGCACCAACAACCACGTTACATTCAATGTCATTAAATCACCTTTCTTCCCCATTCTGATGATCGGTTTGAACTTCAGCAGATCATATTGAGCATATCTGCATTTGTAAATGCACTGAGTTGCTGCTATGTGTCAGGCTGATTAGATATTTATATATATGGGCAGTTGAACAAGTACTTACAAAAAGTGAGTGAGTGTATCAATATTTAATAAAAATATATATATATATATATTATTTTAAAAATCTTTACTGGCACAGGTGGGAATGGATTGATACGTGACTTCCAGACCTACATCCCATGTGTGCATGTGCTGCTTTCTTTACATCCATCATTGTGATGCATCAGAGAGCGCTAATTTCATTACACAAATACCAGCGATTTGCCTGATGGTGAGTAAGATAACATTCAGGCAAAAATCACTGATGGGAAAGGAAAATTAATTTCAGAGATTTAATAAAAACTAAACATTTCCCTCTGCTCTGAGGCCAGTTAGTGACCTGAAACAAAATATGCAAAATGTTAGTGTTTATAATAGTGGCCTGACACTGATCACTGCATTTATGTCAGTGTCATTTCACCAATGAGCAACTAATTCCTGTAGGGTCTTGCTCTCAGTCTACCATAAAATTAGATCCGAGTTTATATTATATCCATGTTATTCCTTTCAGAATTCCCATGATTCATAGCAGAAGCTGTTTTTGGGTCAGAGTTTTTTTACATTTACATGACTGTAAAGTTTTGTAGCAGCATTTTCAAGAACCTCATAGAAAGTAAAACAAATGTGCTGCTAGTGATTGTTCTTACAGTAAGTACTGTTAAATATGTTTAGTTAACACGTCCAAAATGAAAGCATGTAATGAATTCATTTATGACTGTCAATTTGCGCTCCCTCAGATCAACTTTGCTTCTTTATTCACATTAAAACCTGGTTAGAATTCTTGTAATGACAGGGTCTATAGCACTAATAGCATGTTTTACAGTAGCAGTCGTTTAGCAGTCACAAGGAAAGTCTAATAGGGCTTATTAAGTGAATATTATGAGGCCAGACGGCAGTTTAAACTAGACTGCATGCTGTGAACTCGTCATTTGATTGCAAAAGTCACAGTGCAGACAGAATTCCCAGAATTCTCAATCTTCTCTCAACGCTTTGTAGTTTCAAAAATGACGTTAAGTTCAGGTTCTGTGAAAGGAACACTGTTAGAATACAAAATACACAATGCATTCTGAGTTCGATGGCTCTAAAGTCAATGTGAGAACTTTTATTCTTTTAGTTATAAATAGCTTTTATTCATTTTCAATTTTAGTTTTAGTCATTTTAGTATATCAAGTTGGAATTAAACACACTGTGTTTATATACACAACAAAAGGGGGGAAAGAAAGAAAGAAAGAAAGCTGCAAAATGATTAGATTGAGAAAAGAGGACATTGAATACCAGCAATCCGCAAACTGTGCATTCTGAAGTTTTCTTTGTTTTTTTCCTCCAAGAAATATTTTACTTACCGTCATATCATTCCAACCAATTTTCATGTTTCCTTACAATGAAAGTCAGTAGGGTCCAAACATTCCAATGACATAAAAGCAATGTAAAAGCAATCTATAAAAACTAGTGGTTTCATTCTAATATCGTTTATATACAAGCATGCTACACAAGAACATTTCCAACATAATACCAAATTAGTTAGTTATTGTATTAGTTTTCTTTTTCTTCTACATCTTCTTTTTCTTCTTTCGCTTTGAAAGTATGAAATTTGGCACACTGATAGAGGACAGTCTTAATATTAACCACAGTAAATCTGGTGTCTCTAACCAGTGTTCGAACTGTGTCAAAGCTCTTGGGGGGTCCCCCTAACCTAACCCCCAGTTTTTTGTCGGCGAAATAGAGCAAAAATAGGCAATATGGTGTCTAAAACGTAAATCTCTTAATATTAACTTAGTTTATTGAACTGTTGTATAAAATCAATATCACATTTATGATTTTTGCCAAAAAAAATGGCACTCTTCGTGTGATATTGATTGATTATATGAAATGGAATATACATTTTCTACCCCCATATCCTGAATTTTGAGAAAATGCATTTTATTAGACTGAACCACGCAGTGAAAGAACAAGATGAGAAAGAACTAAATGAGCAGTCAGTCTAGCTAGTGTTTAAGCACTCATAACTGTTCTTATAATCAATGAAGCTGTCCATACATTGTATGATAAATAAATCTCTTACTTACATAGTTCGTACATCTGCACTTTGTTGCTTATGATGAGGGAATTCGCGAGTTTCAGTCTGAACAAAACTCCAGGTTTCAGCAAGGACTGTTCTGAACGCCTCTGACTGGCCACTGCATTCTAAACTCAACAGAGTCGTGTGTGATTGGTTATAATGCGCAACACTGTAAAAACGCGTAAAAATAAAATATGATTTAACGTGAGCAGGTCTAAATTTAATACAGTAATCGAATCTTTTTATTTCATTTTCATTTTCACTAGTTTTATGTTTGAAGTATTATATTTTTTATTACAAAACCAGGGGACCCCCCAAGTATATTTTTTTGGGTGTTATGGGGGGTCCCTTAATGCTTATGGGAGGTCTGGGACCCCCCCAGCCCACCCCACCCTCAATTCGAACACTCAAACTCTGTCCACACAAACTAATTTGACGAAAAGCTTGCCAAAATCAGACATGAGGTTATATCTCTCCAACGGTTTGTCATATTTAGACCAAGCTTGGTGTGTGTTATTATAGCCATGACCTGAGGTTACTTGCACAGTTTCGCCACAGCAGCATCTAGTGGTCAGGAAATATGAAAAATGGCTATTTTTGCTTATAACTTCAGAACACTTTGGAGAAAAATCAGAAGATTGGTTTATTTAGATTCTGAGCAATACCCAATTTCTTAATGTCAGCCATTTTAAATTTTGTTGAAAAATTGTATATTATATGAACATATTGACCTATCGCTATGAAACTTGGTTTGTATCTTTAATAACATGCCCTGAAGGTGCTCAAAAAGGTTGGCACTAGTGTTAATTTTGTCAGCTATTTTTAATTTTAGTCTTAGTCTCTTCGCTTGTCGTGGATTTAACCTTTTGCCCTGCCGTTTTGGACTCTGTTCGCCCCTCGAATGAACTCTAGCCTGTCTTTTTGGAATACCCGTTTGCCTCGTCTCTTGGATTACGTTCGTCGCTGATCGACCCTCGCCTGACCCTCGGATTACTCTTTTGTCTTGCTCTAATACACCTGTTTGCCGATGTTCGACCCTGTCTGTATTTGACCATGTCTTTGTTTAATAAAGCTATACGTTTGGATCCGACCGCTTCCCGTCTCCCTTGTTCCATTACAGTCAAACTTATAGTTAAGTTTTAGTTTATTTTAGTCAAAGAAAATCTAGTCAAAGTATTTTAGTCTAGTTTTAGTTGACAAAAACCTAAAATATTTTAGCTTAGTTTTAGTCAATGAAATCTCGACATTTTAGTTTAATAAAATTTTAATTTTCGAAAAGATTAATTTTCATCATGCTGTATAATGGTTAAAATGATAAAAATATTTTTTGCTCAAAATTACAATCTTAATGATTGTTGTAATTTGAGAAATTTACTTTTGCATTTAGGTATTGCACTTTTACTAGTAAGCACAAATCAATAGAATGTGGACTCATACACATGGTTTATTTTACCTATCTAGTGTACTGATTTATGCTTTTTATTATATAAATGAATACCAAAGACTTATGCACTCTCTCTGTCTACATTATGAAAACTGGTAAAACAAACCAAAAATATTATAACAGTGAAATTTCTAATAGTAATTCCAATAATTAGTTAGGGTATGTTGAAAAAGTCCAATAGTATTTTCTCCCTCAACTTCAAAAATATTTTCAAAATCATCCTACATCGCAGCAGAAGTACCGACACAGTCTTTGCAAAGTAAACATGCAAAGGAGGTCAAACACCCTTAACAAAAAAGGTAAAACAGTGATACAGGATGCTTTTGAAGTTGAGGGAGAACATGAGATGGGAGCAAAAATAGTCCAGGCAGAGTAAGACAAGACGAGCGTTTGACATTAAAACGTATATAAATTGTATTATTTTTATGAAAATAACCGATCGTTACACTAGATAAGACCCTTCTTGCTTGGCTGGGATCGTTTAGAACTGCATTTGGGATCGTTTGAAGCTGCATTTAAACTACATTTTGGAAGTTCAAACTCAGGACAACATATCAGTCCATTATATGGAGAAAAATGCTGAAATATTTTCCTCAAAAAACATTATTTCTTTACGACTGAAGAAAGAAAGACATGAACATCTTGGATGACAAGGGGGTGAGTACATTATATGTGGATCTTTGTTTTGGAAGTGGACCTCTAACACCAAACTTTTTTTTTACAAATCACTGTTACCTCACACTGACCACACAGTAACACTCTGATAACAGTACCACCTACTGGTCAAAACGGATAAACCAGTAAATCATATTACTACTGATTTCAGGCATTTTGACTAAAATCTTCCTAAAATGGCTTTAACAATTAATTGCTGGAGTTGGACTGGTGCTCCACGGAATAATTAAGCTTCTCATTTTGCCTCTGTTGTGCTTGACCCCTTCAGTGCTGTTAAAAAGTAGCGCAAATGCTAACAGCAAATGAATGTGTCAACCTTAATGTGGCTAACTGTTAACATGATTTCAAAAAGGTTGTTACCTAACAATAGTACTCTAAAAAAATGTATAACTAGCTACATTTTTTAACATTTAGTTCAGATTAAGAAAGGTTTAATTGTGTATTTAAAGCTTTAAGCTGTCTCAAATAAGGCAGTTTCCTGACTTGCACTGATAAGTCTTTTTCTTTCACACTGAGGAGTGATTAAGTCATGTCTCATGTGTAGCTGGTTATTTGCGACTCTTGCGTTTGTCTGATCCGACACCATACACAGCAGCTCGCAGCACAGGTGTGAGCCAGGGGAAGGTAGAAGGCGATTGCCTGCCAGAGCGTGAACTGGGGGATCATCCATCTGCTCTTCGTCTGACTCAGTGCTTACATCAACACTGGCTGCTGTTCTTCAACTCTCAAGGGTGATTATGGGAAATGAAGTCTTCGACAGCCTGATTCCCAGAGGCTTTAGGCCCTGCAGTTGTGCTTTTTAGAGGTTCGTGCAACTTACTTTATGCCTCGAGATCACTCAAGCGGTGTTCTGGAGGTGCTAAAGATAAGCTCTCACTGCCTGACATGCCGCTCGTTTCGTCTGAATGATGTTTCAAGCTCTGTTTGGCCACTAATTGATCAATTATTTGAAAACATGCTGATAAATGAGGGCCATTGAGAAGACAGTTTAAACTCCCAGAAGCTAAATTGGGCTGGATAGGAGCTGCTCAAGACTAACTGGAGATTATTTTTGTGGTTTCTGGGGTGCTGGAGGACAGAAAGTGTTGGTAAGGTTAGATGATCTCCAACAAAGTTTGGGATATTTATTAT
Source organism: Labeo catla (assembly GCA_012976165.1). NCBI lineage: Eukaryota > Metazoa > Chordata > Actinopteri > Cypriniformes > Cyprinidae > Labeo > Labeo catla. The sequence continues at coordinate 175,627 of VONZ01000755.1, forward strand.
CTGCCACTTTAATAAACTGGGTTTTCATTTTTCACTAATTTCCAGAGAAAATATACAGACATCTGCTGTATGTGGTATACTTAGTATTAACATGTTTAATACATTATGCTTCATTCTACAGTAGGCTTTGTCCATAACCTCTAAATCATTTCATATATGGGTAATTTACCTTAATATGTTACCCAGCTATCAGTTAAGGCCCGTTCATACCAAGAACAATAACTGTACTATAACTACATCTATCCACAACAAGAGACAATAAAATTCTGTTTCTTATAAGTGCACACTTCAGTGTCTCCTACTGCTTTAAATGCTCAAAGCTGTCAGTGTTTTTATTGTTTTTTTATTAAAAGTTCTGAATGACAACTATAACAATAACAACACATTATCACAATAAAACTATAACGATAACACAATATCACCATACAACTATAATGTTAACAACACAATATCACAGTTAAACTTTTTTTAAACTATTTTGATGATAACATGATATGATACAAATGACAATAACAATAACAACATGGCATCACAATACAGCTATGACAATAACATGATATCACAGTTAAACTATAATGATAACAATGTGATATCACAATACAACTATAACAATAACAACACTTTAACAATACAACTATGATGTTAACAACATGATATCACAATTGAACTATATCAGTAACAACATGATATCACAATACATCTATAACAATAACAAAGTATCACAATGCAACTATAACAATAACAACAAAATAAAACGATTAAACTGTATCGATAACATGATATCACAATACAACTATAACAATGACAACACAATATCACAATACAATATTGATAACATGATGTCACAATACAACTATAACAATAACACAATACTACAACTGTAACGTTAACATGATATCACAGTTAACTATAATGATAACAACATGACATCACAATACAACTGTAACAATAACAACACAATATCACAATACACTATTGATAACATGATATCACAATACAACTTTAATGACAAGGCAATATCACAATACGATATTGATAACATGATATCACAATACAACTATAAAGATAACAATACAATATTACAATACAACTACAATGTTAACATATCACAGTTAATTATAATGATAACAACATGATATCACAATACAACTGTAACAATAACAACACAATATCACAATACAGCTGTAATGACAACACAATATCACAATACAACTATATTGATAGCATATCACAATACGACTATAACAATAACAACACAATATCACAATACAACAATGTTAATAACATATCACAGTTGAACTATAATGATAACAAGCCTTGATATCACAACACAACTATAACAATAACAACACAAAATCCTGGCTGACTATAATAACAACATGATATCACAATTACAAGCTGCTTAGTAACAACACAATATCACAATACATTTCTTAATGACAACCTGAAAATATCACAATACAACTATACTGATAGCATATCACAATACGACTATAACAATAACAACACAATATCACAATACAACAATAATGTTAATAACATATCACAGTTGAACTATAATGATAACAACATGATATCACAACACAACTATAACAATAACAATACAAAATCACAATACAACTATATTGATAACAACATGATATCACAATACAACTGTAACAATAACAACACAATATCACAATACAGCTGTAACGACAACACAATATCACAATACAACTATATTGATAGCATATCACAACTATAACAATAACAACACAATATCACAATACAACAATGTTAATAACATATTACAGTTAAACTATAATGATAACATGATATCACAACACAACTATAACGATAACAACACAAAATCACAATACAACTATATTGATAACAACATATCACAATACAACTGTAACAATAACAACACAATATCACAATATAACTATAAAGACAACAGCACAATGTCACATTACTACTACATTGATAACATGATATCACAATACAACTGTAACAATAACAACGCAATATCACAATACAACTATAAAGTTAACAACATGATATCACAGTTAAACTATAATGATAACAACACAAAATCACAATACAACTATATTAATAACAACATGATATCATAATACAACTATAACGACAACAGCACAATATCATATTACTACTATATTGATAACAACATGATATCACAATACAGTTGTAACAATAACAACACAATATCACAATACAACTATAACAATAACAACACAATATCACAATACAACTATAAAAACATGATATCACAGTTAAACTATATTGATAAAAACATGATTTCATGATACAGCTGTAACGATAACAACACAGTATCAAAGTTAAACTATACTGACAGTAATATATCACAATACAACTATAACAATAACGTGATACAACTAAATAGCAACACAATATCACAATAGAACTACAATAACAACAAAATGATAACACAATACAACTATAACATTAACAACGTGATATCACAGTTAAACTATAATAAAAACAACATGACATCATGATACAACTATAACTATAACAACACAATGTCACTTTTGTGTACAATATCACTATACAACTGTGATTACATGGTAAAACTTATATAACTGTAACAATACCAACACACTATTAAAACACAACTATAACATTTATTTATTTATTTATTTATGTATTTATTTATTTATTTATTTTACATTGCATTTTTAAAATGTGGTCGAATTTTCCCTTAGTTAGCCCGTTAATCTGTGGATTACTGCAACCTCTTGTGTCCGATCAAGAATAAAAGAACCATTTACACCACATAAAACTCAAAAATCCAGATCTTTTTCTTCTATTACCAGTCCCCCTGGAGATTTTGTCTGAAAAGACCTGTTCATAACACAAACCCAAAGCTGAAAGCAGTCTTAAGATCTCTTCTAAGAGCCAAACTTCAGCCTTTTTGGTGAGTTGGAGCATGCAAGATATTGATTCCTCATTTAAATTCCTCTGGCCAAAATGATTCAGATAAATGAAGAAAGATCAATATCATGGATTGGTTATCTTTTTTTAGATCTGTTCTCTGACAAGACAATGAATGGCCGAAAGCAGTGAGTGGGTGTGTGTTCAAAGATGTAACTATGTGCGATCAAGGACTCAAACTGAGGGGTGTCGATAAATTTGATCCAGAGAGAGCTCTATCCGTCAGTCCCTGTGAATACAGCGCAGCGGGACAGGCCACCACTGGCTGACTCCATCTTTGATCCACATTCCCACTGAGTGCCAGACACTAACTCTGGAGTCGTGACGAAGCCCCTGGGGGGACCATCCGCAGGGGTCTCTCTGTCTACAGGGTATTTAAAGCAACATTGTCTAGCCTGCTGATGGAAAAACGCAGACACAAACATATTTTCAGAGCCTGAATTTTCGTGTGTTGTGGGGAAGAAGGTCAAAATTATATTGTTTTATACTTACAGTCAATCTAGCCTAATTACCTAACTTATCATTAAGCAGCAAATTGGGAGTTTATTGAGGGAAAACTCTTAGTTAATAGTGAATATGTGTTCCCTAACCTAAATTTTTACCTTTTTTTGTTTAAAAAAAAAAAAATAGACAGATTAATCAGCGACTCATTTATTTAGTCTGTGAATTGCTTTTTATAAAGCTTATGACAATCACTATCCAAGTGCCAAAGTGAGTTAGTTACTATGGTGACTGGCAACTTTATTCAGAATTGTAATATAAATGCATAGTTTAAACTTCAGGAACAATAGTCAAACTCTCACTGCTTTGATGCTCTGATGCAACATGAGCAAAGCAAATCAAAGACATACAAGCGCTACTATAGTCTGTCTAATAATGATGGAAGTGTTTGTGTTTCCACACACGCACAGTTCTCCTCCTCTGATCTTCCCAGATATAGAGATTCTGTTTGCTTGTAAAGCAGTTAGTTACTTAGCAGAGAGTAAGTTACTGTCACTGAGACACACAGGTTATTTTTGACTTTCTACATACAGTTTTTTTTTTTTTTGTTTGTTTTTTTTTTCTTGGATTAAACTGATTTGCATGCTTAGACATATTACACTGATTATTATATATAATCATAACGGACAGATAATTCTGTCAACTACGCATATGGTACACATATGGTAACTATTTCCTCTTAACTACCTTAAAGATTTTCTTTAGAAAAGTGTCTTAAAACATTATAAATGTTGCTGCATGATTGCATCACACCTCTCTGAGAGACTTCTGACTAAAAAAGATCATAATGTAAGATATATATAACTCTAGCAGAATAAAATTAGAGGTAAGAATTGAAAAAAGGATGACTGTTTGAGAACATCATACATTATATCACTAATATTTCATTATATTATATTTTCAATTCTTTAAAGGCATGAAATTGACTTTCATTTTGCAATTAAACACTATTAGTAACTTTTGTTGCTCAGGTGGCGAGTTGGCATAAAGTGTGTACCTCGAATGGAATGCAAGTAAGTAATTTTGGATCAAAGTGTCTGAGAATGTAAATGTTCCAGCAGCACTGCCAAAGAGACGAATGGGAATACTAACTCATTATCCATTCTACAGGAGCCAAACAAGTCTTAAAACGTCCCATCCTGCACACCTGTTCTTGACAGGCTCAGATCAGGGACGGATTACGGGCCACACCAGGTGGGTCCATCGGGGACCTTCAAAGCCTCGGGCCATGAGGCTTGAGTCTTGCAGAGAAGGCTGAACACCAGGGTTCCGCTGCCCCCTGATCTCTCAGCATGAACGCCATACGTGGGACACCTGCACCATTTAAGTGCATATACAAGCTGTAAAGGCCTTCAGAGAGTCCTCTGCTAGATGAACAGCAAAGTCAGAGCCCCTAGGCCCCTATTACACTAGATAGATTTTAGTCCTCTAATATTAGCCTACCGAAACAGACTTTTCTTAGTTGTCTTAGGGTCAAATGACAAATCTCTTTTTGTACAATAAGACGTGTATGATTAAGCTGTCTGTCACTAGCAAAGCATAATGATTATCCTAGGTCAACATGTTAAAGCATGCTAACAACATGCTTCTCATATCAAAAACATATTAACAACACCTGCTGAAAAAAAAAAAAAAAACTGTAATGGACGTTGTTGGTTTCTACTGGTAATTGGTCACCTTATTGGGTGGCTTGTTAAAACAATAAATCCTAATGCAATAAGTCCCAAAACACACTACAGAAAAAAAAAACAAAAAAAAAACACAAAAAAAAAAAAACATTTTTTAATGGTTAAAAATTGATAGTTTGTAATGGCATTTGTAGTGGAAACCATTAGAATCTTCTGTGACGGTTCTATTGTTGTTGTTTTTATTCAGCAGGGTCAAAACATGCTAATCCTGTTAACTACATGCTAGTAACACACTAATAATGCTAATGACATGTTGACAACACGTTAATAAGGCAAAAACATGATAGTAACATGTTAATCATGTTAAAACATGCTAATAACTTCCTTATAATGTCAGAAATATGCTAGTGACATGGTAATCATGCTAACGACATGCTAATCATGCTATACACATCTTATGCTAATGTCATGAAAAAAGCTAATAATGCAATAAACATTGTAAAACTTGTTAACATCATGCTAAAACATGCTAACAACTTGCTAATCATGCTAGAAACGAGTTAAAACATTAACAACATGCTAGCAACATCCTAATAATGCTACAAACATGCTAGCAACATGTGAATCATGCTAACAGCATGTTATTCATGTAAGCAACATGCTAACAACATGCTAACTATGTTAAAAACATGTTAACAACATTATAATAATGATAAAACATGTTAACATGTTAATCATAGTAAAACATGCTAACAACTTTTATATAGTGTTAAAAAAACGTTAGCAACATGTTAATCATGTTTAAAACATCCTAAAATGCTAACATCATGCTAACAACACATTAATCATGTTAAAACATGCTAACCATGCTGAAACATGCATGCAACTTCCTTGTAATGCTAGAAATGTGCTAGCAACATGCTAATCATACTAGCAACATCCTTTTAATGCTAGAAACATGCTACCAACACACTAATCAGATTAGAACATGCTACGTTAATAACATGTTAAAACATACCAAATCATGCTAGAAACATGCTAATCGTGCTAAAACATGTTAACAACATGTTAATCATGCTAAAACATGGTAACAAAATGCTATTAACAGAATGCTAGCAGCATGCTAATCTTGCTAACAACATGCCAGTAATATGATAGCAACATAATAATACCAACAATATGCTAGCAACAGGCTAATCATGCTAGTAACATGTTAAAAACATGCTAGCAACATTGTAATAATGCTGTAAACATGCTAACAACATGCCAATCATGCTAAAACATGTTAACAACATGTTCTTCATGTTATAACATGCTAACAACATGCTAGTAAATTGCTAATCATGTTAACAAAATGTTACCACCCTGTTGGAAAAAAAACAAAACAAAACAAAACAAAAAAAAAAACAGCATATGCTGGTAGGTAGGTTTTGATGCTTTAAGGTGATGCTGGTTTAAGCTGGTTTATGCTGGTCCTTGACCAGCAACATGACCAATAAGGACCAACATAAACCAACAAAGGACCAGCATAAACCAGCTAAGGACCAACCAAACCAGCATCAAAACCTACCTAACCAGCATCCCAGCTGTTCTTTTTTTTTTCACCAGGGTAACATGCTAATAACGTTAACAACATGATAGCAGTATGTTCAATTATGTTAGCAATGTGCTAAATCTTGTTAGCAACATCAAAATCATGCTATTAACATGCTATTCACGTTAACAAAATGTTAGCAACATGCTAATCATGTTACCAAAATGTTAGCAACATGCTAATAATGTTAACAACATGATAACGTTAAATTGCGTTAGCAATGTGCTAAATCATGCTATCAACATCTATCTAATCTAAACATCAAGCATTTACAACTGCTTCAAACGTCCAAAACAGGCTTTCCTAAAGCTAACTTCAAAGTTTATGAACATGAACTAGTTTCACCTTGACTTTATGCCCCCCAAAAACTTTTCCACCTCTTGTTTGTTTTACTTTGTATGAAAGGCATTTCAATGTATTTTTTGACTTGATTAATTTTACCAGATCATAAATAAATAAATAAATAGCTTTATGCCATTGACCCTGAAGCCCCTATTGTCCTTGTCATACAAAGTAGGATAACGAGTAAGTTACTATAATCAGGAGAGGTGACGTCCAAAAGTACAGTATGTGTCTAAGGGCCTTGCAGGTTCATGAAAAGTCTCAGTCTCAGATGCAGAAAGGTTCTCGTGTTCCACGTGTGCAGGTGACAAACAGCCAGACGAGCGATTGGGGCATGTTTCTGCAATCCCTCTTCACCTAAGTATGGCATCATTATATATCAAGAGCTCTTTACAGCGCTTTCTACCTCGCTGCAGCCCCGTTCCTATAGCCACAGTGTCTTTCTCTAGTTTATGACCTCATCTCCAGCCATCGCCACATTCAACAGCTTATCTGCGCTCCCATCATTACCGGCCGTGTCGGCATCCTGCCTTCCCCGCATACTTTATGTCTCGATTTATTTACCTATTATTCTGCGACTGCTTCGCTCCTGGAAGCTCCTTGGCTTCGCCCATGCAAAGTGTGCCAAATAGATCTCCCATGAGGCGTCAGCAAGTTGCACTTCTTGCAAAGCCAGGCACTTTTTTTACACCTTAATCTCAACCATCATTGGACGGAGAGACTCTGTTATTTGCACCGTAAAACATACTGTATACCGAACGCCATCCCGAAGGTAGGAGGAGAGCAAATCCTAGCAGAGAAAACGCAAGGTTTAGAATAGAGTTGGCTAGTGGAAGCGAACGCTTTTTGATTTCGAAATGGATTAAGTCCTCCTCCTCATTTTTTATCCCTCTTTTCTCTGCATTATATGCCAGCAGTTTGTTTTAGGTGCCGCATCCTTCGCTTCCTTTCACTTCCGCCGTCTTCCTCACGGATGGGCGCACGATCAGTTGGGTCGTATTCGCCCAGTCTGGTTCATTGAGGTATTCTTAAGAAAGGAGTGAAAACCGCCAGAAGGATAAAGGACAGAGCAGATGAGAGAAACATCTCTGTGAGTCACAGGCTGTCAGTAAAAGGGCTCTAAATTGGGGTCTTGAGTGCCATTGTAGCTTGCTTTCAAAATCTGGAGGCCTGGATTACCACCGTAGTGCATTGTCAGGAAGACTGTAACATCTCGTAGACTGATGAATGCGCACAAGCCGTCAAGCGTAATGCAATTAATTCACGGGTGTATTTTCACACTGCCCTTTCATTTCGGTCCTCCTCTGTACATAGTACAGGTGTGCACGTAAAGCTCAAAGCCACAATTGGCCTTCTTTTCTAAATGCAACCATCTGCAAAAATGGCATCAAGGGTTATATAATAAACCCAGTCAATAGGCTGAAAAGAAAGAATGGGTCCTATGCAGATTCAAAACCTCACTGGAGGGGAAAGAGTGCAGAGTTTTGCACAGTAGCGAGTCTGGGTAGAAATGTTCCAACTTCATAATATAGTTCTAATTGACAAATCTCAAATCACAATACTCAAAAGATTGCTGCAGGAATAAGCCTGAAAAACTGAACATTTTAACACTTCCACCTCCACCATCCTGTAATCAAAAGGTTTTTTGAATTAGATTATGTTTAAATGCCCAAAATGTTATGTGGTAAACACAAGTTCAAGATGTTTTATTCTACAACATAAAATACATATGTAATGTATTTTTTATGCGTCTTGTTAAATAATAAGAGACTAAATGGGACTATAGAGGTTGTCGGGAAAATTAAACATCATCATGCCAAACAGGTTAACTCATCTTGTAGATACTAATTAAACACTGAAAGAGATGTTCAGTGCTTAATGTTGGTGATGTTAAAGACATGTGACCAATGTAGTTCACTTACAGGCCATGTTTTTAGCGATTGTATTTAGCCTTTAATATTTAATATTCTTTAATATTCAGCTAGTTGAAATTTACCAGGCATGTATGTGCATGGTTCAAAAACAAAATTAAATTAAATTAAATTAAATTAAATTAAATTAAATTAAATTAAATTAATTTAAATTAAATTAAATTAAATTAAATTAAATTAAATTAAATTAAAACAGGATGAAATATGTATTTAATTCAAATAAAATTAGATTAAATACTTCTAATTTATAAATGCTCGCAAATAAAATAAAATAAAATAAAATAAAATAAAAACAGGATGGAATATGTATTTAATTCAAATAAAATTAGATTAAATACTTGTAATTTATAAATGTTAATTATTTCAATCACTGGATCAAAATTAAATGAAATTTTAAATAATATTAAATTAAAAATTTAAAATAAAATAAAATAAAACAGGGTGAGATGCCTGCCATTGTAAAGTATTTAATTAAAATAATATTAGATTAAATACTTGTTATCTGTAAATGTCAAGTATTTCACTCATTACTTACAAAATTAAATTTGATTAAATTTAATAAAATAAAATAAAATACAGTAGATCCAGCAAGTTTCTAAAAAAACTAAAATTAAATTAAATTAAATTAAATTAAATTAAATTAAATATAAAACCAGGACAAAATACCTGCCATTATAAAGTATTTAATTAAAATAAAATTAGATTGAATACTTGTCATTTGTAAATGTTTAGTATTTCATTCACTGGATCAAAATGAAATTAAATTTTAAATTAAACATTAAAGTTTCTAAAATAAAAATAAAATAAAATAAAATAAAATAAAAACAGGAAAAGCAGGACCTGCAACTGTAAAGTATTTAATTAAAATAAAATTAGATTAAATACTTTAAAAGTATTTCATTCACTGGATCAAAATGAAATTCAATTTTAAATTAAATATTAAATATTTAAATTACATTAATTAAATTTATTTTAAAAAATAAATAAATAAAATAATAAAATACCTGGGGTTGTAAAGTATAGAATTCACTGGATCCATCAAGTTTCTAAAAATAAAATAAAATAAAATAAAAATAAAAATAAAAACATTAAATTAGATTAGTTTAATTAATGACTGATTTAAAATATATTAAATTAAATTAAAATAAGAGGATCAAATGTCTGCAATTATAAAGAATTTCATTAAAATAAATTTTGATTCATCGTCTGTAAATATCATGTAATTCACTCATTACATCACAACATTTGAAATAAAATTAAATGTTAAATTCAAATTAATTAATTAAATGTAATAAAATAAAATAAAATAACAGGATCAAATACCTGCCATTATAAATATTTGTCTAAAATAAAATTAGATTCATCATCTGTAAATATCATGTGTTTCATAATTCAGAAAAAAATAATTAAAATAACATTAATAAAACATGTCATTTGTAAAACACTTAATTCACTTAATTATTAAAAAACATTACTACAAGGTTACGTAATATACAAAACATTATGGGATGATTTCCTAGAATAAATGTAATATGAACGTAATTCAGTAATATGAAATAACTCATAACACAAAATAAGATTTTCTTACCACCCACATTCAGTGGCAGGTATAAATAAATAATTGAGAAGTAAAATCCCCGGCACCTTGAATCAAGGACATAGCTGGGAGGACTGTAGCCTAATTTCACGCTCTTCACTCTTACACAGACACTTTTCAGGAGTGTGTGTGTTTTTGTACATAAGACAGTGGAAAGGAGGAAACCACCTGTCACCATTCTGAGTGTTTCATTTTCTATAGATATTTATACATCAGGAGGGAGTTGGCGATGTGCTCCTAGAGGTACTGCTGTCAGATTTGCACGAATACAACAACCACACGGCGCTATGAGATTCCCGTCTGTGAAGCTTTAATAAAGGGACTCAACCCTCCTGCAGTATCAATTTACTATCTGCTTGTAAACTATAAGACTTCTTGTACACCTTTTCCAGCTTGCACTCGTTCCACTCAGTGCGTCTGTGTTTTTTGAAGTAGTACAAAAACCTGTCTTTTGTCTGCTCATGTGTGTAAGTGGATGTAAAAATGTACAACAAAGGTTGTGAAGAGAACTGTGATGGAGAGAAAATATAATAGAGAAATAATGCAGTGTGAGCTCCAGAGAACCAACAGAGCATGTGAGTGTGTGTGTGTGTGCGCGTATGAGGAAGAGGAAAAGAGACAGACTGTTTCTATAATAGGAATTTTCCATGCCATCTTGGAGGCTAATGTCCTAGATCCTCACTGCGCCACGGACAGAGGCAGAAAGACACATCAAAACACATCAGTGTGCTATTGAGTGGACGCTGAAAACCATCAGTGACACCTGCCAGCTTTCACACAGGTGTTGGGCATTGCCCATTGCCATGTGTTCACCTGGAATCAGGAATTTATTTCACAGAGGTCATGCACAAAGAAACAATTGATGTAATATATTAATGTGATTAAAATATATAACTAAAATTATCAGAGTTGACCACATATATATTTTCTGTTGACCACATATATATTTTTCTATTGGCATTGTATTAACTGAGTAAACATTATTATTATTATTATTATTATTATTATTATTATTCACTGGTTCCAACAAATTCCAAAAAAAATACAATACAATACAATACAATTCAATACAATACAATACAATACAATAAATTAAATTAAATTAAATTAAATTAAATTAAATTAAATTAAATTAAATTAAATTAAGGTATTATTATTATTATTATTATTATTATTACTGGATCCAACAAGTTTCAAAAATAAAATAAAATAAAATAAAATAAAATAATAGGCACATGTATATTTTCTAAACACCAGATATATATGTTTACACAAAAAGTATAATATATTTAAATTATATAATGTAATGTATGTATGTAATGTCAATGTAACTATTTTGTGTGGTTAATTAATGTATTAACAAGGCTGTAAAAGTTACGGAAAAATATTGACATTGTATTTCTTGAGTAAACAACATTATTACATTTATTATTATTATTATTATTATTATTATTATTATTATTATTATTGTTGTTGTTGTTGTTGTTGTTATATAATGTAAAAGTAAATTACCATATTAATTTAATTAAAATATATAACTAATATAGACTGCATATGCATTTTCTGAACACCTATTAAATATATTTATACATAATAATATATTTAAAATAGTGTGCAATAATATAATATAATATAATATAATATAATATAATATAATAATCATTGTAACTATTTATTGTGCCAAATTAATGCATTGAACAACAATTATGTAAAAATATGTATAGGGATTTAGATAATATATAACAATATAGAACAGAATAGAATAGAATAGAATAGAATAGAATAGAATAGAATACAATACAATACAACAGAATACAAAACAATGTGGCCATATTTTTCAAGTTTATATTATATAAATTTAATATAACAATATTTTGATGTAACATAATACAATCATAAACCAGAAGTGGTACCCATCTTTCAGCAAATGTCAGCACATGCTCATGTATTATCTTCAATTATTTTCCACCATCAGCACACTGTGAACACAATTGATTTACAACCAACACCTGTTATCACACAGCAAATTACAATATTGGACCAAAGCTAATTTTCTATATTTGCCTCATAAACTGTATTCAATGACAAATCATTTTGAGGCTAATGAAAGAACCTTTTTTTTTTTTTCTTTAATTAATTTACTTTTGCAGTCAGACGCAAAGATTAACAACCCTTGTGGTCTTCAGAGGCTCCATAATGATTCATAATGACTGTGTGTCTCATGTTGGGATTGGAGGAAGTGGGTCAGCGGAGTTCAGGGAACAGTAATTTAAGATTTAATCCATATTCCACTGCTGCTCATGCAGTCATGTGTTTTTCTCCTGAGATCATTTTGCAAACTCATCAACTGTATCACAGGGACATGGAGAGCTCCCACAGGATCATAGTTACGGGATGTACATTATATTGTCTATTAAAAGTAGCTAAACTATTGGTTTAAATGCAGATAGTTTGCACATTCAGCACAGTTTTTTCTCCTGACCTCCGCTGGCCTTCACAGATCCGCCTGACTCATCGTTTTAGCACACTGAATGTTGGATTTCTACTATAATGCTGTGAGATCAAGATACAAATGCAGAGAAATCTCAGCTTTACCATGTTCAATCCTCCATGTACAGGTCGATCAAAGCATTTGCACAGGCTCAAAGAAAATAAAACAGAATAGCTGGCGTGTAAACATACCACTGCTAGAAATAATTAAATCAAAGACCCCATGAAATCAAAATTGGATTTTTGTGGCTTTTAGGCTGTTTTTAGTGTGCTGCTAAATGTTTTGCAAATATGGTCATCTAAAATGTGTTTCTTCATTCTGCTGCACTCTTCTATTGTTGTTGTTATTTTATTTTTATTATTATTTTTTATGTAAACACACTAGATTGAGTTTAAAAAAGGTATACATAATAATAATAATAATAACAATAATAACAACGACAGCAACAATAATAATAATAATAATAATAAATATACAAAAAACATAATTATTAGTAACAATTATTAGTATTTATATAATTATTAGTAATTAACAATTAGTAAAATAAAATAAGATAAAATAAAATAAAATATGAGGCACATGTATATTTTCTAATTTTAAATGAAAAAAAGTTAATTTAGTTAACTGAAATAAAATTTAAATTAGGCATTGAAGATGTATAATGTGCTGTATAAATACATACATAAATAAATAAATAAATAAATAAATCATTTTAAATACAACAAGCGAATTTAGGCATTGCAACATTATAATGTTCAGTACAAAAAATTAACATTAATTAATCAGATTTGATCACATATTTTTACATATATTTTACACATTTTACACATATTTTATATCAATGTAAAGCACTAGAAAAACTAGAAAAATGCCAATGTTAAATAAATAAATAAATAAATGTAATTTTAAATGCAAAAAGTGAATTTAAGTGAATTTAGGCATTGCAAAATTATAATGTACAGTACAAAAAAAACTAACATTAGTTAATATAATCAGATTTAATCACATTTTTTTAAACCCCAATTAAATACATATTATATGTAAAAAAAAGTGATGTAATGTAATGTAATAAATATATTATAAAATTATTAGAGTTGACCACATACATACACACACACACACACACACATACATATATATATATATATATATATATATATATATATATATATATATATATATATGTATGTGTGTGTGTGTGTAATAAATACTTATATATATATATATATATATATATGTGTGTGTGTGTGTGTGTGTGTGTGTGTGTGTGTGTGTGTGTGTGTACTTGTTTAGACTTTAAATAAGCAGTTTGTTAATACAGCTATTGTCCACTTGAACATTGATATTTTTGGAGATAAATTTGATTAAAATATATATTAATATATATATTGTCTAAACCCTTACCAAATATATGTATACATATTAATCTTTTTTAAACCCTAATTATAAACATAAAAGTATATAATATAATATAATATATATAATATAATATAATATAATATAATAATGATGTATATTTTCGAAACACCAATTCTATACATTTTAAAGTATAATATATTTAAATAATATAATATAATGCAATGTTAGTGTAATGCAATTAATTAATTAATTAATTAATTAATTACAACACTGATGTAAAAACGATTTGTAAAAATATGCATATTGCATCAATAGTATAAATATTATTACACAATAATATTTAAAGCACTTTTAGGAAAGTGCCACATAACAAATTATATTATATTATTATATTATATTATATTATATATGCAACCAGATTTGCTATTACATAGGAGCATGCATAATATGTTCCAATACTCTACTACTCCAATTCTCTAATATCAGGTTTTGTGGTATATCGCAACGAAATGTAAAGATATAATTTTAGAACAGCATTGTGTTTGAGTATATTTACAATGTCTTTCCATTTGAAACCCTCTATGCTGTTTACATTTGGGTTTTTTTGCTACCACTTTTCTTCCTTCTTGCGTGCATGGCCTCACCTCCAGTCACATGTTGTATGCGGTGTGTGGGTGTTGTGGAAGAACCCGAGGGGTTTGGGACACGCTCTCACTCTCTTTCATTCCATCTTTATATCTTCATCTCTCTGGACTGTGAAAGCAAATTGCCTCTCTTTAGAGCTCCCCTCTATTCACAGTTTCCAGAGTGTAGGCAGAGGAAGAAGGAGGAGGAATAAAAGCTGGTCAGGATGGCCTTCAGTTACAGAGAACTTACTAAGCGTAAAAGAAAAGGAAAAAAAGACACAGCTGTCATGATCACAGTGCGATAGATAACTCTGTCCTCCACTTCTGTGATATTTCCCCATAACTGCCGGCTGTTCAGGGCTCATTGTCACAATAAGGAACTCTCCGGCTGGTCAAAGGATTTGAAGTATTCTTGGGAGTGTCAGCCCTGATTCCATACACATGATCAACTGCCCAAACCTGCAGGACATATATTCCTCTCACCAGATATCAAAACCATGCAGAACCCAATAACAGTGCTGCTATTTTTCATACAAGAAGAAGACTTGGAATATTGTGCTTACCCAAGTGAAAATAAGTAACTTTAGCATACTTTAAAAAAAAAAAAAAGAGTACTTATTATAGAAATAATATACTTTAAAAGAATAAGTGTGAACTGATGGTGCAATATTCTAGTGATAACAGAACTCCAACCGTTTCACCGTTTGTATCACTCCGCTTGCATTATTTCTCACAGCGAGTGTCATGGTGGATTCCCAAATCCACTATAATTTTAAAAAATAATACTGTTTTTGTGTAACAACTGTATTTTTTTGGCCAAGAGTGCACTTGTTTCGACTTCAAATATCCAGTTTGTTAACAAAGATAATGTCTATTTGAACATTTTCTGATGTTTTCGTAGATGTGAGCTCCAGGGCATTAGCAGCCGTTCAGCACTCATGAACCTGCCGAGAGCAGCCTTACCTTGGCCAGTTCTTTTGGAATTTACTACTGGTTCTGATGTCTCTACAGTGGTTAAACATGAGATATAATTTATTTTGGTTAAATCTAACAGGCAGTCTTTTGTCTCATTAATCTATTATTTGTTCCAGAGGAAATAGTTTTGTCTGAGGGTAAAATCTCATCACAATATATTTTATGTAATTTTAATGCTGCATATCGGAGGGCTGCCATTGTACTTTTGTCTGAATTGCCTAGTTATTTTTACGGTGGATGTTGTTGTTTGTTGTTGTGGTGGATGTTTATTAGGGGTTCAAGTGCGTAGCACTGAAACCCTGTTGTAATTGTTGGAATAACCAAGGATCAGCAATCTCCATGTAAAACTGATTATGCAGACCAAATCGTACATTGTAGAAACTTGAAACTTGGAGGGATGGTAGTACTCACACCGCTTACAACGTGACCAAGGGTTGTCCCAATCAGCCTGACAGGGGTGCTACAGCGATAAAAAGAAACTATAATGAAATCATAACTCCAGTCAGTCACAGGCTCAAGTGTCTTATGTAGTTAGAATCCCTGGCATGTCCTCGCATGTCTCAGAATTAATCATGACCTTTTCGTGTATTTTGCATTTTTTGAAAAATCTACTTTTGCGAACTAGTACGAGGTTTTTTGCCCGCTCAGAACCAAACCAGTGCATTACGATTCCCTGAAGAGTGAATATCAATAATTATCAAAAACTTTTGACTCACCGTCGCAAAGGGACGCCAAAACGCTTGAAAGGGGCAGTGACACTTTTAGCAAAATGCCTATAACTCCTGAACAGAATGAGATATCTTTACCAAACCCTAAACACCTATGTAAGAGCTCAGAGGTCACAGGGAAAAATTGCAGAGCTTGGCCACTTGGTGCCACTATAAGAGGGAAAAACCATAAAAATAGCTATAACTACACTACCATTTGTCCTATCAACATGAAAATCGCTGTGCACAGTCATGGTTCAAAGTGCCACAAGTGTCTATAAGAACGTTTGCGTATCTAAAAATACATGGCCACCGAGTCCGAGACGAGTCTGAGTCCAAAATGGGCCGAGTCAGACTCAAGTCCGAGTCTCAAAGGGCAGAGTCCGAGTCGAGTCAGAGTCCAAAGAAACACTAATGTTTGTCAGTATCTTAACATTGTTTTAACCCAGGGGTGCCCAAACTCGGTCCTGGAGGGAGGTGTCCTACAGTTTTTATCTCCAGCCCCAAGGCTGCTCCTCCAGGCTGTTTTTATTAATAAATCAGCAGTAAAGACTTTAGTATTAAAAGAGGCTGAAACAGAGCTGTAAACAAGAAAGTTATTTTTACTTTCAACAACACCTTTGCAGCCAAAAAACGTAGCGGTCTCATCGGAAATCCCCCATAAAAGATGAAAGGATAGAACGACAAAGATATCGCTTTCCTCAGCAGATATTTTTATTGTGAATATGAGACTGAAATGAAGAATGAACGCTCAGATGCAGGCAATAACACTCGCTCAGTCCATCTCTCTCTCATAATACTCTACATCAGGGGTTTCAGTCTCTACTAATGAGCTGATGAGTTGAATCAGGTGTGTTAGATGAGGAAAACACAAAATGTGCAGGGCAGGGGGGCCTCGAGGACAGGTTTGAAAACCCATGCTCTACATAATACAGGGAGCTTGTCATACAGCAACACTGTAAGCGATGTTCCTTTGTTAATAGTTCTAAAGTGACGTTTTTGAATTAGTAACGAAGGCTTGGGCTCAGCTGTTAAATAGACTTGAGATTTGAATTCATGGTGGAAAGATGTAGTTCGCACAAAAGATTTAAAGTATGCTGCAATTGTACATTCAAGCAATTAAGCACATTTTTTTTTCACAAGGACAAGTACAATAGTCAGCTATTATGATATTTTACTGGTGATTGTATCTTTTTTAAGCTTGAAAGCCCCTGTTCCAATACACTTTTGCTTGAAAAATAAATAGCATCCTGCATTCTGATATATTTCTCCTTCTGTGTCCCACATATAATTGTCATGCAGCTTTAAAACAACCATTTTTGTTTAAACTATCTTTTTAATAAAGGCTGTGGTTACACTGTTGACAATAAAAGACAGTGTTTTAATTTCCTGCATAATGTTGACAGGAAGTTTTTTCAAAAACTTGCAGTTAGTCGAGGGTCTCATTAGTCTCTAATACGAGGCGTCAAGTGGGCGAGTACTGCTGCTCCTAAGAACGAAATGAAGTGGGAATCAGCAGCAGCTGGTCTTCCTGATTGGATAATCTGTGTATCTTTGGTCTGGGCGGCCTCACAATATGGTGGCAATTTCATTGCTAAGTATGCAATTACTGTGCCACAGCACTTGAGGTAAATAAGCGAAGGCGAAAAGGTTATTATTCAGATCTAATGATGTAAGTGGACATAAACATCAATTACGGAGCTCTCCCACAGGTGCAGAACATTATGTTTTCAAAATGTGCCGGAAACTACTGTTTACATCTTTTGTTTTATCATAATTTCTTGATGTTGTTTTCAGGGTCGCTTGAGGAAATCAGGGTCATTGAAAGTAGTTGACACGTAGTCGGTAGTTCAGAAGTGGAAATGAAATCCATTCCGTGGTGGCGTGTGTTTTGACCCTCAAAGCTCTCCTGGCACCTAGAGTTGCCAAGAAACTGCCACTTTCTCCTCAAATCATTCATCTTGAGCGGCACTGAATCTCTCGCACGCTCACTCCATCTTTCATCTCTCTCAGACAATCAGCCATAAACACTTCATCCTGACCGGGAGGGGCGAAACAATGCGAGGCGATTCGCTGAAGCAACCAATGTGCAGGATTAATACCTCTCATGAGGTGTAAATGAATTCACATATTTGGCCAATCAAGGACAAAGTTTGAATTTTACCCTCTATAAACAGCAGATGCGTTTCACATACATTTTCCACAGCTTTGTGAGGAGCCTGCAAAAAAAAACGCCTGAAGGGATGAGTGAAATAAAAAAAATTATGGATGAAAATAATGCTTTTTAACAGGAGCTGTTTAATAGGAACAAGGTTGCTCTGACATTTCAGTGGAGAGCGTGCTGATTCATTCCTCCCTCTTATTCCCGTCTCCACTCTTCAGCCCACGGATTTCGATGCCGTAGGCCTGGCGGCCTGCTTGCCTGCCCCCACTTAGCATAAGAAAAACATTCTCTTAACCCGACGTTGTTCAAATCCAGGCACAGAAGAGATTGCGTCCATGCGATGCATCATTCTACAAAGTGGACACTCATTGTGTTGTTGCAGTCTCAGTGCTGGTACTTACTTGGTCAGAAAAGGAAGTGAAATGCTAACTGCTCCTGCTATAGATATGAATGCATAAATGCCATATTAGTAACTGCTGCTGATTACTCCGATATAGCTATGGAAAGGTCGAGATCCACCCATAAACACTAAAGAGAATTGACAGATGTGGACTGCTTCAAATTCTTCAAATCAGTTTTTACAAGAGTTGGTTTGGCTAAATGCCAGATAGTTATTCATACTGCAGACACTATATAACTTCAAATTAAACCGGACAAAAAAAAAAAAAAAAGTGTCCCGCATTGTTCTTGTCACTACCAAAACCGTGTATGTTTAAGCTTTTTGGCCGAGACTGATTTTAACTCAACCCATAAATGTATGATCAGGAAATATTCCTGTGTCCCCCTCTCTCATAGCTATACGGTGTGAGTGGATATGTATCATCAATTTGAGGTAAATGTGTTCAAAAGTCTGAAATATCTGTATAACTTTAAGAAATGTCACTACCAGACAACTTTTTTCTGTAATTAAGCACTCTTTTGTAATTAAGCATTTTTTGCGGAGTTATTCCATAACATTTAGTTTTTATATGTATAGGGTACAATGGGGCTAAAGGCACACCTTAAGAAAAATATTGCTGTTCACTGCGCCTAAAACTGTGCCTAAAATGTATATGCGTATATATATATATATATATATATATACACACATTTATGCATAATAGTTTTAAAACATCAAATATTAGATCAAGTAAGCACAGAATCAACTGCACATACATCTTGAAGAGTGAATGTTTTCGAAAGTGCTACGCCACGTTTTTGTGCCATCTGGTTTAGAGGGAATTAATATCAAAGGCGCCTTTTACCCTGGGCCGCCTTTAGCCCCGTTGTGCCCTACCACTGTTCCGAACCGTGCTAGCTAACCATGTGCTGATTAGCATCATCGAGCTAGGTTCAAAAGTATCTAAAATTGTCACTACTGAAAAATTTGGTGGTGACAGTCTTTGTGACATCTTTGTTTAAGTTTGTTATACCATAGAATTGCCACTAACAAAACAGTCACTACCGAAACATGTCATCATTGTTTCAGTAGTGACAAAAGGGAACACATAATCCTCATATTTAGGTGAAATAAACAAAATTTTTGTACAGTTATGCAATTTTTTTTTTTTGTATTTTTGTATGTCTTAGTAGTGTTTTAGTATGTGGTTTAAAATGCTAAATAGGTGATGTGGTCGCATTACTGCCAAAAATGTTCTGTCACGACCGAAATATGGGATGTTTTGTCAAAAATAAAGTATAATAAATTATTATGATTAAGTTTTTGGTTCAATGTATATTTTGGTTTATGGGTTTTTGGTTCAATGTATATTCAAGCTAATGAGTCCTTAACTTTGAAATCAGTAGGAGCAACTTTTTGCCTTTTACAAAGAAAAATTGGATACAAAATATAACTAATCCCATAAATTACACTTGAACAGAAATTAGAAAAAAAAAAAAAAATATATATATATATATATATATATATATTTTTGTTGTTTTTGTTTTTGTTTTTGTTTTTACTTTATTTTATTTTATATTACTAATTAAATTATTATTACTGTTTCGGTAGTGACAAATTTGGGGAGAGGACAAATATTCCAAAACTTTCTGAAAATACAATTTGAGAATTAACCACACAATTACTAGAAATGTGTACCTTGGATATTGTACAATTTGCATTCATACAAAATATTTCAAGACGTTTCCAGCTGACTTTGCACCAATTCTGTAGGGTGGCCCATATAAAGTACATCAGAGTAACATATAGAATTATTATGATGACAGCTTGTGATTAAGGGCTGTTTTTTAGTCCGAGGGCTGAAATGAAACACCCTGCAACCTTTTTTTTATTTATTTTTTAGCATTTTTGCCTTTATTATGATAGGACTGTGTAGAGCAGATAGGAAGCTAATTTGGAGAGAAGTAGAGAGGTGGGACTGGAAAGGTACATGAGCCTGGGATTTCGAACTTAGGACACCCGTAACAAAACAGTGCTATATGTTGGCGTGCTCTGGAATGCAATTTTGGGTTAGCTTTGTGAACCAATTGCGCTGGTTTTGTTAGGCAGACCTGGCAACCCTGTAGCTAGATACTGCTGTGCCCCTGTAAAATATTACTGATAAATCCCTGTTTAATGTCGGATATTACCATATAATGACCTCTGAGAACAATTTTCCCTCATAATATTTCAGCAGCATGTGTTTTATATTGTCTGTTTAGAATCAGAAGTACCAATGCCAGATTTGCAGATGAACCACTTTTTGATACAACTGGTCAAACTGTTTTGCAAAAAGGTTGGAAATTCAGATAGTACACTCAAGCACTGAAACGTTTTCAGCAGTTTCTCACAGCATAATGGGAAGCGCTGGGGGAGGTGGATATGTACCTACAATCTATTTTAGGAAACAAAACTTTCAAATTAGCTTGTCAGCAATGAAACAGTTTACTGCATGTACAGCTTGTGAACAACTCTGTACTGCAGATTTCTCAAAAAATGTATCAATTTATGTATCAAAACATACGTATATATATATATATATATATATATATATTTTATGGTGGTCTTTGCCCCAGTACTCATGAAAGGCTAGAAATGCTTCTGGATGCAACTACACTCTCCCTTAAATGCACAAACTTGTTGGTTTGTCTAAGCTAAAAGCTTACTAGAAACTGTTTTCCCCACTGTTTCCAATTCTTTTTTTTTTAATTATAATGCATGTGGCAAGTAGTTGTGTAATAAGCAAGATAATCGCTTATTTAAAACAGCTGCATAATAGCATCATAAATATGGTTGCCAGCGCATTATTTTTTGGGCATGATTTAACTTTGAGAAAAAAACAATATGTTACAATAACTAGCCATTCGTCTGTATGGGGTATTTTTTGTTTTCACTGTTTAATCAAATGCAATAAGAAGGCTGCAGAGGATGCTATTAATTGAGCAACAAGACAGCAGAACAGCAAGGAAGAGAATAACAATAGAATGATCCTAGCAGTAAAACAGATAAATCAGATACAATATTTAAATATGACATTTGTTTTTACATAGTACCTTGCTATTATTTTTTAATAGAACAGGGACTGCTTTTTCAGAAGCTTTGGTTTATTTCAAACAGTGTGCTACAGAACTTTATAATAGTGGTGTCATCCATAACGGGGTATGCTGAGAATTAAAATACCAAACAGAATGTTTGTACAAAAGCTTGCTTGATACTCAACACAGGTCAAACCCTCTTAGCTAGAACACTAAGAACTAGTCTAAGAATTAGAGTTGATTGCTTGCATGCTGGCATCGACCCTTGAAATATATCCACTCACCTCTGCATGCATCTTGGATCTGCCAAGTGCGGGACATGTTAGCACAGCTGTAAATTATATAAGGCCAGAACATTCAAATACGTGAGTGTTCTTGGCTCAGGCCTGCCTCGCCTCATTCTTTATCAGCCATGTTCAACATGACACACAGAGCTCACATGGGAAGTTCACAGTCGCGGGACATAAATTCAGCAATGTGTCACCCTCGCCACGCTTGCTATGCAAATCTCAGGGCCGAAAGATAAGAGATTGGCCCATGAGATAATGCTAGTTCAATTTGCACTGAGCTGAAAAGACAGGCGATGGATGCGGTCTTATGCCCGACCTATCAGTGTGAAGAGCCCACTTGCAATCAGAGAAGGCTTCTTTCATGTTTAGTGCATGTAGGGCAGCTGTGATTTCTGTGTTTGACGTATTCAAAATTGCTGAAAGCAGTAAAGAGCTTTATGTGAATTTAAGGTGACATGTGGAATTTAGACGCTGAAATACTTTCTCATACACAAGTCTAATGTGTAGAGACAACTAAGGAGGTTATTCATAGGTTGTCTTCTCGAAGAGTGTAAACACTACTGTCACTCCTGTGACACTCCAAATCGCTCTTTTTGTTTAAACATCTCAATATTTTCAGCTTAACCGGTGGTGTTGGTTTATGCTTGGACTACCTGCTTGGCTGAGCAAAGAAAGACAGAATATCATTGAAACAAGGGGATTAAACTTAAATTAAGTGCTAAATTAATATAAATGTGCAATTAGTCAACTAGTTTTTGGAATAACACCAGGGCTTAACTTAAAACTCAAAGTTTTGGTTTCTTTGACTTCCGTTGTTCTGTGGTATCTGGCACCAAGACATTAGCAGAAGAACCTTTATGTCCCGAAAGTGGTGAGGTGGAGCCTCCATGGATTGGATTTATTGGTCCAGCAAATCCCATAGATTTTCAGTCAAACTGAGATCTGGGGAATTTGGAGGCCAAGGCAACACCTTAAACTCTGTCATGTACCTCAAACCATTCCTGAACAATTTATGAAGTGTGGCAGGTGCATCATCCTGCTGAAAAAGGCCACTGTCATCAGGGAACACCATTGTCATGAAGGGGTGTATGTGGTCTGCAACAATCTTTAGGTACTGTAGGTGGTACTTGTCAAAGTAACATAACACTGCCTCTGCCGACCTGCCTTCTTCCCATAATGCATCTGGGCCAACTCTTCTCTGACTAATCAACACACACCCACCCAGCTATCTACCTGATAAAAAAGAAAAAGTGGTTTATCAGACCAGGCTACATTGCTCCATGGACCAGTTCTGATGCTCACATGCACATTGTAGGTGCTTTCAGGCAGTCTGCGGTTATGCAGCCCCAAACACAGCAAACTGTGATGCACTGTGTTGTAACCCCGTTCTATAGAGACTTAGCATAGTGATTCCTAGAGAACCCATTTCCCCCTCAGGCTGTTTTCCTGGTCAAATTTGCACAGGGAGCAAGAACTCTGAAGGAGCTTGTTGTTTGTTGAGTGCCGTGGGTTTTGTGATAATGGAGATGGAATGTAAACACATTTACACTATTGAAAGAGCAAAAAGTTGGGCTAAGAGATTAAATCACCTATGACAACTTGAGGGGCTTTCGCACCAGAGGAACCTTTGCATAGTTCCTAGAACTACTGGCGGAAGATCCCGCTTTTTGGCATGTTTGCACCTCAGGAACTAGGAACGGTTTTAGGTCTAGGAACTGGGGGAACTAAATTAGGGTCTAAAACAGCTTTATAGAAACTATAAATGACATAAGTGTACACTGATTGGCCAAACACATACGAAACACTGACTACCTGGTATTTTAAAAATCCAGAGGGGGAAATTGGTTCTTCAGGAACCACCCTACTTCCTAGAACAGAGTTCTTAGGACTACGCAGTGCAAATCTCCCTTTACAGTGTTACATATCCTTGAGGCTAAGAAGATAATGCAACACTTCGTGGAGTAAATATGTTTACAGGGCGATATATCCAGTGTTTTGCATGCGTTTGGCCAATCAGCATACACTTTCGCCACTGGTAGTTCCTATGGAACTCTTTTAGACCCTACTCTGAAGTAGGAGCTAATTTAGTTCCCGCAAGTGGAGTTCCTAGAACTAAAACAGTTCCTAGTTTCTGCGGTGCGAACACACCAAAAAGTGAGTACTTCGACCAGTAGTTCTGGGATCTATGAAAAGGTTCTATGCAAAAGACCCTTAAAATGACCAGTTTACTTTTTCAGCAATTTGAGCTACCGTAGCTCTTCTGTGTGATCAAACAGACATGCTAGCCCTCATTCCCTATGTTCTTTAATTAAAACCCTGACACCAGTTCACTGGTTGTCCTTCTTTTTACCATTTTTGCTACCTGATCTCATGACAAAAACGTACCTGTGGGAACATTTTTCTCAAGACGCGAAATGTCTACCAATAAGTTCATATCACTGCAGTTTTCAACTGAAATGATCACTAGAAGTGGTAAAACAGCAAGCACTTCATTTTGTACACAGTTATGATTACAGCTCCATATCCATATGTTTCACATTCTGGACATAACAAGCTTGCTTGGTAGCTTAGCCAGCATGGAATTGGAGTTAGGATGTGGAGTTCTTGGGTACGAATCCTGTGAAAAACATGACTCAGAGCTGAAATGTGAGAGATCGAAAAAAAGCTAAAACGGCATGGTTGTGATTGCGTTTTTATTCATACTATCGGGTAGATTTACGTGTAGTGCAGATTGTACATTATTTTAAAATGTCACAGACTTCTAGTGCCACTCAACTGACATTTCAAGTCAGAACTGCGGTGACACGTACAAAACTAACGTCACATAAAATGTACCATATGAACATTCATCTGTCCTGGGAAAAAAAAACAAAAAAAAAAACACTCTTTTAGCACTACCCAGTGGACATTTCACATTGAATATGTCATGAAACATACATGGCACTACTTTTCGCAAGTTTTGCAAAAAGTTCCCACAGGTACACTTTTGTCATGAGATCAGGTTGCATTTTTCTGTAGATACTAACCACTGCATACTGGAAACACCCCACAAAACAAGACTTTTTAAAATGCTCTGACCCAGAGTGTACCAGTCTCTATTTGACCTTTGTCAAAATTGTCAAAAACCCTGGATGGTAATTGTTTTCCTTGGGGACATCTGTAAACATATGCATTCAGATGCTAAATTCAGAAGCAATGATTTCTGCAATCCTACCAAGGAATTCCGCTGCCGATGTGGGCATCAAATGCGTACATGCTTTTCTTCTATCTTTTTCGTTCTTTACAGCTCCCACTTGCTATGGTGGTATGGAAGTCTTGTTCTTGTACATTTTTATTACTGAAATTCTGGAAAGCATTTATGTCTAAAATGCATGCAAATTATGAAGCACAACAGTTACCGTACGGTGCTTGACAGTGGAAAAAAAGGATTAAAACAGTGAATTTTGAATTGATCCATTTTTGTAAACTCAAAGATGTGGATTCAGAGAGCAATTAAAATTACCACATGACCTTGGTGTTTGTCAAAAAACAGTAGGTAATTCAGCCACGGATTTTTATGCAGGTGGTGGGAGAAAAAAACATTATCTTTCTGGATTCGGATGGCAATAAAATCACAGATTAACCTCTTTAAATGAGATTTTTTGAAAGACTTACCTCATGAGAAACAATTACTCTCTGAATAGGGCAAAAGTTCACTTGCCTCCAACAGATGAATTTCATGAAGTGACTTGTCACTTGCTCCCTAATATATCCCACCCCTTGACAGGTGCCGTTGTAAGGATATTATCAATGCTATCCACTTCACCAATGACAATTTAAACCATTTAAACACTTTTTACACAAAGGAATAATGACTGATTTTTCATTTTTGGGAGTATTATTTTGTACTATGATTTTATACGTTTACTATGAGGGGTAGGTTTAGGAGCAGGGTTAGGGGTGGTCATTTTGTATGTTATATGAAAAAAGTAGTATGTATTATTCGTACGAATTTGTAAAAATTAGCCACCTCATAAAGTACGTACGAATTGCCGTGAGATTGAGTTGGAAACATGGAAAGCAACTGTTACACAGACAAGTCAATAATTACTTCCCCTACACCACTCAGTATTCAGATGTCAGACTCAACCCCAAATTTAGTTGTTTATTCCATCAAGTCATTCAAATCTCCAGCCAAAAAAATGACTTCTCCAGATGGTCAGGCTTCTCAAGTGCTCTCTCACAATTCACCAGCCTCTATGAGCTGTATCAATATTAATTCATTCCGCTTCTTGACCTTACCAGAGGCTCATTACTGGACAAGCGGGGTCAGTCTGCGTTTGGCAAGTCGTGTCACGGAATGGTCGACTTCTAATGAACTGGACACAGCTCAAGCCGTTCTGCGCCATACCACCTCATTATCACTCTGCCAATGGCATTAACAGAAGTGCCTGTCACATACAGAGCTGCCATCTTCTGCTTGGAATAGCACAAATGTCGCTTGATAACCACCTTATTTTTAATGTAACAGCGGGTGCAGACATTTGTAACTTGAATATGCAAGGCTTCAGTGTCATCAGCTTAGAGTTATTTTTAGCTGTACAAAACAGCTTGTTATGCTGATAGTGCAAACTGGTATTTATCATTGTACTGTCGTGATTAAAAACATTAGTTATACTGTTTTTTATTCCTTCTACACTCTAAAAATGTTCACATTTTCACATTTTTTGTGATAGGACAGTTCAGATATAAGAGGAAGCAAGTGGGAGAGAGAGAGAGAGACAGGGACAGGATCAGGAAAGGTCCACAAGGTGGGATTCGAACTCAGGACACCCGAAGCGCAACTGCGCGATATATTAGCGCGCTGCCCACAAGGCTATTGCCACAGACTATTGTGCTGTTTTTAATATTTTTACCCAGGTGCTGGGTTATTTTTTTAACCCAAATGCTGGGTTAAACTTGTTGGGTCATTTTATTGGGTTATTTTTAATATTTTTTACCCAGGTGCTAGGTCATTTTTTTTTTTTTTTCAGGCTTTTTGAGTCCTCTACATGAGAGACCGGTTTTCATTTGTTGCACTTCTTCAGTGATATAAAAGTGATTATACATTTTATTTCATTTATAAAGTCTTTTCTGTGCTGTAAATTGTATTATTTTACACAACGCAACATACTGTAAGGACAAGATGTCAGTCAGTTGCGTCACTTCACATGATGGAAATGCCTTTTGCCTTGCAAAATATAAATTGTTTTTTTTGTTTGTTTGTTTGTTTTCATTATAGTCCTGAGTTTAATTTAATTTGATGTTGAAATATGTTATTTATTGTAAACATAAACTGTTTGTTTATAGGCAGGTTTTGGAGTCAGTCATGGCATCTTTCAGCTGCGAAAGAAACGTGAGGCCGCGGTCTGAAGTTCGCAGTAACAGCAGCCCTTCACTGGCTCCGATTTCAGCAACACACTGGTATGAGAACTAGCGCTATTTTGATAAAAAAGCAATTACAGACAATACTACTTTTAAATGTTACATGTCTGAAATGCTTGTGAAATGAGTTTAAATGTTTGTAATATTGTAAACTATGCTGTATTCACCCAAATAAATTCAATCTGTCTTGTATTTTGTTCATGTGTTCTTGCTTAATTATAAATGTTCGTGATTTGTTTATAGCTGTTGCTTCTAGTATTTCTGTGTGTGTGTGTGTGTGTGTTTAAGTTCCAGTCTATTTTAAGCCAGCAATATATATATATATATATATATATATTTTTTTTTTTATAATAGTTATCTTAAAATAACCCAGCATGTTTGGTAAAAAAAAAAACATTTAACCCAACCAGCTGGGTCAAAATAACCCAGCATGTGTTCTGTCCAATATTTACCCATCGCTGAGTTGCCAAATAACTCAAGCTGGGTTGTTTTTAACCAAGCCTTTTTTAGAGTGTAGTTATAGCGGCTAGTTAATCAGTGGTTTGGCACATACCGCAAGAATGCAAAATAAGATAAAAAGCTATCGATTGGTTATTCACTCAAGTGTCCTAAGATTTTTTTTGTAAAAGTGGAGTTGCATTAAATACAGTTATGGTACAATTTGTCAAACTGCTAGAAGAAAATATACACACATAAGTGACATAGTCTTAAAGAAATGACCCAAATACCACTTAATCTAAATAGGCTGCCATCTCAAACAGCATTATTGGATTCTTTTTCAGTTTTTGATGGAAGTGTAGTCAAAGACGTAACAGCATTTTTAAGCAATCTCACCCTGAAAAAATGAGGGTGCCATATGAGAGGCTATTTGAGGAGTTGAGGTTAGAGGCACTTGCTGTTTTGTGTCACTCAATTTAAGATGGGCTCTCATCTGAAATCTCTGGGCAAATCCATGATCAGAGTTTAGGTCAGAGACTTCTGATCTGGCTCTATTCACAAGAGGACCATAATACTGAATTTGGGGCTTTGGAGACTCTGATACTTAGAGGTCAAAGTCAGCTTTCATGGTGACCTTTTCTATTTTTGGCCTTTTTGCCAATTTAATTTATTAGAACAGGCATTTTCAACAACTTTTAAGGCCAAAATCCACTTAGATAACCACTTAGTAGATAGAGAGAGACAGGCCAAATATGGGAGTAAAATAAAAGATGGTTGGGTCTAGCTGTGTTGTGTCCAATGTGGACAGACTAATTACTTGTTTCTGGAATCTTATTGCATTGTGTTCAGTTATGACACAAAGAAATGGACATCCATCAAATCCTGACCAAACATATATTTTAATAAACCAAGGGAAGATGATGATGTCAAGTGATAGGTGAAAAATGCATGGTAACAGTCTATACTTCTCATCAAGGACCTTAAAGAAGCACTCTTGTTCATTAGCCCAAGCAGGCGGGTAATGAGCATCACAGGCTGAAACTGAGTAGATCACGTTCATTCTAAAGGTCATTCATGCCCTAAAATGATGGGCTGGACATGAACATGTTATGCTCCAAATCTATTCGCTCTCTCTCTTCCTTTCCCTTTACAGCACTGTACTCTCCAGTGGATGTCAGATGTCTTTCAAAAAGCCAATTTCTGACACAAGGCCAGCATGCCGCAGGAAGCAGCTTTCAAAGCGATGGGCCCCGGGCGCTGTTGGCCTGATTCAGCCTTGCAAACAGAGGCAGACAGAGAGGAGAGATGAGAGCTAATCCTCAAATTAATGATTGCTTTGTTTCAAAGGAGAGACCTCACATGACTCATATTTCCTCACATGAAGATTGCAAAGAAGCTGTGAGAGTTTGAAGCACTGGATTCAAGCTTTGCAAAGTCTGTGGGGCGTATGCCATTTGGAAGTGTGAAAAAAAGAAAATCACGAATGGGATCTCCATTTTTCTTCTTCTAGACACAGAAATGGATAGCAAACCTTTACCAGCCATCTCAAATTTTTCACCAGAGAACAAGACCCCAGTGATCTTATATGTGTCTCCTGTAGACTTTCAGAAGAGGCTTAAATAATGTCACAAACTAAACTCAAATTTGTCTCCATTAGATGAATCTGCTGTTATTTTATATTGCTATTCATTAATTATGTGTCAACAATTGTTTCATATTTTCATTTTTCCCCCTAGGGATTTTAGAAGAAACACCTAAAAAATTAAACATTTGATGATGACAATGATTATGACAGTTTTAATCATGATGACAGTGGTTATGGTGATTATAGTATTTATAATGACAATATTGATAATGGTTGTGGTTATTGTGGTTATTATATCAATAATGGTAATGATAGTAGGGGTGGTGGTAAAGATGATTATGAGAGCAATGCTAAAAATTGTAGTAATGATAGAAATGATAACAGTGGTAGTGATGATGATGATGATGATGATGATAATGATGATGATAGTTACTATAAATATGATGACCATTATGATGATGGCGGTAATAACAGTGAAAATTATGGTAATGATAAGAGATGATGATTATGATGGTGGTGGTAATGATTCAAATTATAGTAATAATAGAAATGATAACAGTGGTAGTGATAATTATGATGATGATAGTGGTAATGATGAATATGATGACAATTATGATGATGATGGTGGTGATGGTGAAAAATATGGTAATGATGGCAATGATAACTTGTAGTGAAAATTGTGGTGATGATGATGATGAGTATGATGAGTATGACAATTATGATGATGGTGGTGATGATGAAATTATGGTAATGATGGCATTACAGTGGTGGTGATGATTATGATGGTGATGATGATGATGATTGTGGTAATGATGAAAATTATAGTCATGATGGAAATGATAACAGTAGTAGTGATGATGATTATATTAGTAATGGTAATGATGAATATGATGACAATTATGATGATGGTTGTGATGGTGAAAATTATGGTAATGATGGTAATGATAACTAGTAGTGAAGACTGATGATGATGAGTATGATGACAATTATGATTAAATTATGGTAATGATGGTAATGATAACAGTGGTGATGGTGATGATGATGATGATGATAAAAATTATAGCAAAGACGGAAATGTAGTAGTGATGATGCTTATGTTGATAGTGGTAATGATAAGTATGAGGACAATTATGATGGTGGTAATGATGGAAATGACAACAATGGTAATGATGATGATGATAGTGGTAATGATGAAGATGATGATGATGATGATGATGGTGATTATGAAAATTATGGTAATGATAACTGGTAGTGAAGATTGTGATGATGATGATGATGATGATGATGATAATGATTATTATGATAATGAAAAAATATGATGACAATTATAATGATGATGGTAATGATGAAAAATATGGTATTGATGGTAATGATAACAGTGGTAGTGATGATGATGATGATGATGATGATAATGGTAATGATGAATAATAGTAGATAGATAGTGGTAACGCTAAATGCTAATGATGACAATTTTAATGATGGTGGTGATGATGAAAATTATAGTAATGATAACTGATAGCAATGATGATTATGATGCTGATGGTGATGGTAATAATGACAATTATAATGATGGAAATGACAACAGTGATAGTAATGATGATTATAATGATAATAATATGATGGCAATCATGGTGGTGATAATGATGAAAATTATAGTAATGATGGAAATGATAACAGTGGTAGTGATGATGATGATGACAATTATGATGATGCTGGTGATGATAAAAAATATGGTAATTATAACTGATTGTAGTGATGATTATGATGGAGGTGGTAATGATGAGAATGATATTGATGGTAATGATAATGGTGGTGGTGATGATAATACTGATGTGTATGATGTGCATGATGTGTACCGATGATGATTATAATAATCTTGACAATGACATTGTGATTATTATGGAATAACTATGTTAATGATGACAGTGATGAAAAGATGAAGGTGATGTTGACAGTAATATTGATGAAGATAATTGTGAAAGTGGTGATGATATTGATAATGATGAATATGTTGATACCAACGATGATATAGACATCGTTGATGAATTGTGATAATAATGACATTGACAATGACTGATGCGGATTAGGATGATGGAGGTAATGATAACGGTATTAATGACAATCATGACTGGTGGTCACTATGAAATTGATAATAAATTTTACGCTGATTGCCAAGCGACTCATTTTTAATCTTGTTACAATTACATTTATTTAGTTAAAGAGTCTCACACCGTTAAAACCATGCAATGAAACCAACAGACAAGCTTTGTTCCTTTGTCATCCCGCTTTTAAGAATCTACAAAATTATTTTAACTTGTTCATTCAGCAGTACAAACGCAGCTAGTTAGGTGTTAACTTCTATTCAGTTGGCTCAAGCTCTCAAGCGGTTTACAGTCAGTTGCTTCATTGTGAAAGAGAGTTGCAGAGAGGCCGGCTGATACATCATCTGTCTACAGACATCCGTTTGTGCCTTTGCATAATTGATCAGCCCTACGTTTACATATCTCGACTGAGGCGCGTGCTCTACACCCAGTGTTGACTGGCAGTTTTCTCCCCCTGATCCCAGACCTACACTTACTGGCGAAAACAAAGATTATATGGATCCGCTGTGGAGTTAAATATATCATTAACTCTGCAGGGTTTATACAAAAATTTCTACCATAAGGGACGATAGGCATCTCTCAAAATATGCTCTATTGTTGGAGATGAGTCAGATCAAGAATATTGCTTTATTTTCAGCTTGCACTTGGCTGCATTGATGCACTTGGACAATAGATGTATTTTTTATTGAAAATGAATGAATAATGGTGCTGTATGTGTAGTCCAGGAAGTGAAGTGAAGATAGTCAAAGAGATCGGAAAACACACACACAGTGTATACAAAGATACAAAGCTCCTTCACACACTGGAACTTTGTTCCAAAGCCTAGTGAGCAACCTGCTGTCTACACAGACAGCTACCTAAAACTGAATTTTACGAGTGACTAATTTGAATCTACACAGACAGCATGGAAAACACACTAAAATGAAAATTTGCAGAAAATATACTTACCCTCAGGCTATTCAAGACGTAGATGAGTTTGTTTCTTCATCAGTACAAATTTGGAGAAATGTAGCATTACATCATTTGCTTAACAATGGATCATCCGCAGTAAATGGGTGTCGTCATGAGAGTCCAAACAGCTGATAAAAAACATCACAATAATACAAAAGTAAGCATGACACCAGTACATCAATTAACATCTTGTGAAACAAAAAGCTGTATGTTGCTTCCATCTAAAATATGAGTCCACTATCCACATTGCTTTATAACATTGCATAATATTTCTTTATGACAAACTACAGCTTTAGATAAATAGCAGAGACATTGGACAAGAATGAAACTTTCTGGTTCGCGTGTGTTCAATGGATGTGTTCATGCACACCATCAGATGGATTATATTTTGAAAGATGACATGTTCAGCTGTAAGCACTGTACATAAAACATGTCGTTTGAAAGAAGACAACAGCTATGACAAGATATCAAGCCTGAATCAAATGTGTTCTTTTAAAAATCCTTCTATTCCCAAATTCACTTCACTCTTGCCGAACTTCAGATCAATACAGCACTAAAATCTTTCAGAGACATCAAAAGCATAGCCCTTGTATGCCACAGTCTTCCAGTGAAGGACTTTAGACAGTTACTACAGACATTTACAAAAAAAAGTGTGACCGTCTCAATAGCCTCCTCAAAACATCTTAATGCTAATCATCAATTAGACGGTTGTTTGTAGCAAAAAGCAAGCAGCAAATCATTGTTTTGCCAGCTGCACAATCACAACTCCCACTTTAAAAAAATGTGTGTTATCATAGTATCATGTTTTAGCTAATCAAACAAGCTTTCATAAACCATTAGCACTATGCTATGCTAATGGGTATGCTTTTAACTTGCAAAACAAAAGCGAACTGAAAACAGATGCAGGCAATTAATTAGCATATTTTCTTGATTAAGAATAAGTAAACCATAAAGCAAGTTCTATCATTTCTAATCAGGCATAGAATAGATCAAAAATTTCTTTCTCAGTCAAAAGAAAGGCTTTGCTGATAAAACGGTGGAGGATTCCTATTCAATTTCTGCTTCAATCGGAACTATGCCAACATAAGAGATAAATTTCCAATCATCAAACCATTTCACGAGGTCTTAAATGAAACTTGAATCAAATAAGCAAACGTTCATCTTGCTTGATAAATTTAAAGTTTAAGAAGTCATATCTACCAAGATACGACAACAGACGTTTCTTACACTTTTTTCTGGCACTTTAGAAACTGGCTTTGTTATGCGTTAAATTGAAAACACATGGTGTGAATATGTGTATACCGTCACTGCCTATTCTTCATTAACCTTTATTGTTACAGACTATATATAGTTTGCTTCAAAGGTCACACATACTTGCAGGTCATACTAAAAAAAAAAAAAATAAATAAAAACAATAAAATCACAACAAAACGCAGCTGTTATTTTCATTAAGGATGATGCTTATACAACTGTGAAGAGATTGGCCATGTTACACAAACATTTGACCAAGTAATCTGTTTGTTTGCTGTCAACAATCCCTTAATCTCATCCGCTCTATATGTGTGAAAGCTGGATACATTAACAGAGGAAAACAGTATGAGAGCAGAGTGAGTTCAAGAGCATAAACAGGATGCCAGATTGTCGGAGATAAACTTGCGATGAGAAAACGAAGAACAATGAGTGTGAGCAACTGTGGATTGTTTCCCATTTTCGAGATTACCATAATACCAATACAAGCCGATCAAGTGGGGGCTAAATAAATTAGATTTTTTTTTTTTAAATTTAATTAGTTTGTTATTTTTTTTTTGTTTTAATTTCCCCTTTAATTTAATCCCCTTCATTAAATTGGTTATTTTGAGATAACAGATCAAAGCAAACTCAGACAAAGACAGTATATATGTCTGTCTCTCCATCTCTCTCTCTCTCTCTATCTCTCTATCTATCTCTCTATCTATAGTATATACATTTAGTCATTAAGCAGATGTTTTTATCAAAAGCGACTTACAAATAAAGACAACGGAAGCAATCAAAATCAACAAAAGAGCAATAATATGCTCTGACAATGTGCTATGACAAGTCTCAGACCAATACAGTACACGTAAGGTTTTATAACAATATAATAATTATATAATAAATGAATGAATATACATATATATATATATGACCCTGGACCAATCATAAGTGTAAATTTCTTGAAATTGAGATTTATACATCATCTGAAAGCTGAATAAATAAGCTTTCCGTTTATGTATGGTATGTTAGGACAGGACAATATTTGGCCGAGGTACAGCTATTTGAAAATTTGGAATCTGATGGTGCAAAAAAATCTAAATACTGAGAAAATCGCCTTTAAAGTTGTCCAAAGGAAGTTCATAGCATTGCATATTACTAATCAAAAATTAGGTTTTGATACATTTACATTTGGAAATTTACAAAATATCTTCATGGAACATGATCATTACTTAATATCCTAATGATTTTTGGCATAAAACAAAAATCGAAAAATTTGACCCATCCAATGTATATTTTTGGCTATTGCTACAGATATACTTTTGCAACATAAGACTGGTTTTGTGGTCCAGGGTCACACACACATACACACACACACACACACACACACACACATATATATAATAGAAAAAGAACAGAGAAAGCTAGTGTTTTTTAAGAAAACAAGCGGTTAGAAAACAAATAGAATCCAAGTCTTAAAACAAATAGATAAAATAGAATTAGAATAGAGAGTGCTAGAGTTAAAGAGTCAAATAAAGATGGTTATATATGTGTGTTCATTAGTTAACATGAACTAAGAATGAACAATACTTATACAGCATTTATTAATCTTAGTTAATGTTAACTTTAGCATTTACTAATGCATTATTAAAATCACAAGTTGTGCTTGTTAACACAAGTTGTGCTTCTAGTTAATTTTCACATTTTCAGTAACTAACATTAACTAAGATTAATTAATACTCTATTAATGTAAACATCCAATACAAATTCATTGTTTGTTCATGTCAGTTCATACATTAACTAACATTAAATAACTGAACCTTATTGTAAAGTGTTACTATATGAAGAGTTTATTTTTACTTTCAAAAATCATGTTTTTTTTCGTTGTGCATTCTAGTTAAATCGCAATCAAACTGCAGTTGGGTTATTTTGATAAGGTAAAACAATAACTTAAAAATGACAGCTAACCAACACAATAGAAACTTTATCTGTTATCTTTTTTGCACATAATATTTAATTGAATGAAATAGTAAAATAATTTGACATACTAGAATGACTAAAACTGAAATAAAAAAAAAATAATAATAATAATAATTTAATTAAAATACACACACACACCTATATAAAACCTAATGAAAATGACAAGCAGATGACAAAATTACCAAAATGTAAACTGAAATAAAAATGAATACTAAAAATATATATAAAAAGGAATTCAAAATATTATTAAATACCATAAAAGCAGAGGCTTTTCCTCCAAGGCAAGGAAGTCAAAATATTGGACAGAGGCAACACCAATATCACAATTATAACATAAAAAAGTGTATAAATTACTTTTTCTAGAGGAAGTAAGGGAAGCTGTGCCTCCTCAAAATATTGGATGAGAAAAAAAAAATCAAAGTACAAAAATAAAACAACCCCAATATTATAAAAAATAAAAATAAATAAATAACATTAAAACCTGTATAAAACATTGTCCGAGGGTGACAACCAAACCAGTTTAATTTAATTTTATTTATACTTTGATCGTGTAATTAAATATTTGTTTATACTTATTTGCTATTAATTAATCAGCATATCATTGGATTTATTCCATTAGCATTTTTAATAAATTGGCCACCCCACCATTTTTATGTCTTTATCACAAAGCCTTATTTCCTATTAATGAAGTCATTTCTATATACCAAAAAAAAAAAAAAATAAATAAATAAAAAAATACGACCCCACTTCATCTCCTGTGTTTATTTACTGACTGTGGTTTACGATCTCTCACACTAATCTCCTGGTGAGATAATCACAGGCCCTTCATTTGATCTGGGCCTCCTGGGTGAAGTCTGGCCAAAGTCTCCCATCAGCAATTTCCTGTTGTCATTGATTCTGCTGTTGTTCAGTAGCACACAGGAGACCCGATGCTCGTTTCAGCTGGCCCAGGACCAGTTTACCTGGCCTGCGTTGCACATACTAATGCAGCTGAGCTCCAAAGCGCTGACTGGACTTGAACATCCAGGATGCTGCAGAAAAGAGGTCTCCTGATCCTGTGCAGCGGGACGTGTACTATTGCTAATCCCATTTAGAACTCTTCTACACCGTGAACGGCCTGGTGGAATATTCATGAGGTAATTAGAAGAATGCTAATTAATTCCTCATAAATTATTAACAAATTGCCAACACACATGCTAACATCTGTTTGTTTTGGGGTTGCAGGAAGGCTTGTGTGTTGTGTGGTACCACACTGCATTCCTGTGGTGGGTGATGGTATTACAACACAATCTGGGTTAAATCCTGTCATCATTTACTCAGCCTTAAGTTTGTCCAAATTTGAGTTTCTTTTTTCTGTTGAACACAAAAGAAGATATTTTGAAGAATGTTGGTAACTGAACAGTTGACAGTAACCATTTTTTAAATGTGTGGAAAAAAATACTAGAAGTCAATGGCTAGCAGCAACTGATTGGTCACCAACGTTCTTCAAAATGTATTCTTTGTGTTGCTGGTTCCCTACAACTTTAAATGTCAAACAGCAAATGCCTAACCATTAACCTAACAGTGGATATTAAAGGGTTACTCCATCCCAAAATGAAAATTTTGCCATTAATCACTTACCCCCATGTCGTTCCAAACCCGTAAAAGCTTCATTCATCTTCAGAACACAATTTAAGATATTTTGGATGAGAACCAGAAGATTTTGACTGTCCCATTGACTGCCAGGTAAATGCCACT
Organism: Labeo catla; assembly: GCA_012976165.1. Classification (NCBI taxonomy): domain Eukaryota; kingdom Metazoa; phylum Chordata; class Actinopteri; order Cypriniformes; family Cyprinidae; genus Labeo; species Labeo catla. The sequence continues at coordinate 213,666 of VONZ01000755.1, forward strand.
GTCAAGGTCCAGAAAAGTAAGTTTTGGATAGTATCCCCTGTACACAAAACAAATTCACTCATATTGATGATGTATGCTGTTTTTGTAATGGTGAGAAAGAGATGTTGACTCACTTATTTTTTGACTGTAAAGTTGTAAACAAGTTTCGGATGGACTTTGCAGAGTTTATATTTAATTTAAAGACTATTACTTATTGCTTTACTTTAAAGGATGTTATCTTGCACTACGAAAACAAAAGCAATAAAGATCTAGAATTTATTATTAACCATCTTTTTTTTTTATTAGCAAAATTTCACATACATAAACAAAAAATATCTTAATTAATCTTATATTTCTTCAATAAGAAAAAAAAAATTATGTGACATGTTCAAAGTACTGTGATACAATCTTCAACCCCCCTGGTGCTTCGTAATATTCTTATTTGTTAAAATTGAATGTGTGCTACTTTTTTTCTTTTTCCTCCTTTTCTGTTCTTTGTTTATAATTTGTATTGTTATTATTTGAATGTTCTTCTTGTTATTGTTTTGTATGTTCCTCTTTTCTGCAATAAAAAAAATAAACAAATAAATTAAACAAATCCCTTGTACGCAAACAGCGTACGCTGTTCTCTGTCAGCCGCGTCATGCGGATACGCTGTTTTCATTCAAATCAAAGCGTAAATAAACGGAGAAAACGTATCCGGGTGACGCAGCTGATAGAGAAAAGCGTACGCAGTTTGCGTCCAGCGGATATTCTCCACAATGGCGCTACGGTGATGCAAATGAGACGAATTGTTGAATAAAGTCGTTGTTTTTATTTTCTTTGCATACAAGAAAGTATTCTCAATCACTTCATAACATTCAAATTGAACCACTGATGGCAAATGGACTATTTTTGACAGTGTCTTTCATACTTATTTTGGGTTTGACAGTGGTATTTACCTGGCAGTTAATGGAACAGTCAGAATGTTCCGGGTTTTCATCCAAAATATCTTAAATTGTGTTCCGAAGACGAACGAAAGCTTTTACAGGTTTGGAACGACATGTGGGTAAGTGATTAATGGCAAAATTTTCATTTTGGGGTGGAGTAACCCTTTAATGGACACATACAAACATAGTCTATATATGAAATAAACATATTGTATGTGTAACTATTTCTTTAAAGATGGAGAAGCTTTGCGGTCTGAAGGGGGTAATGTGCATCACAGAGGGATTTCTAAGAGGCCAGCTTGATGAATGTTGTTTAGGTTAAACTGGGGCATAAGCTAGCAAATCAATGGAGAGCAATCAATGGGGGGTCAGTTCAGAAGGACTTTGCATTACATACAAAGCTGTTGCTCTCAAGTGTACATACACCAGAGGATAGACTAGACAATGGCTATTGACAGTGAGGTCACCATATAAAAAAACAAGGCTCTTTAAACAAAAAGATATCCTAGGTGTTAGCAGACTCTAGTGCATGTGTTTCTTCAACTATGGGCACTTTAGCCTTGTGGGATAAAACAACTGTGTGAATTAGAGAGAAAAAACACACCTTGTACACTCATACAATTTTATTCACTTTAAAGGTGCAATATCATGAAAATCTGACTTTTCCTGTGTCTCCCGATGCATCTACCAGCCCAGAAAATGTGAAAAAGAACCCAGTAACTTTGTTTTGATAAGCTTTTCTCTGCACACAAAAAAAAAGAGCCGCTCAGATTTCGCTCCCCCCGCTGCGTAGAAAGGGGATGTTGTTATAATACTACCGTCCTTTAATCTGTACGTTTCCATCTACAGGACCGCCATTGTGTTTTCGCAAGTGACATTGGTGTACCAGTTCTAACACCATGGCAAAAGTTGGAGCAAAGCATGCTAACTGTTCTGTCGTTAGCTGCACAGATGAGCACAGAACACTGTTTAGACTCCCAGCCTCAGAGGAGACAAGAGAGCAGTGGATTTATTGATTTATTTGCTGTATATTACGCTGCTGCCACACAGATCTGATATAAATAATCAATTTCTTTCCCGACTGTTTACCTTCACAGACATAACCGACTTTTTTTTGTAACTCATATGTTTTTAACAAACTTTTGTGTATTTGACAGCGCAATAAGACATGAAAGAAAACTTAGTTTAGTACTCACATGCCATGTGATAGCCGCTTCCTGTGCACGCACTTCGGATGTGTGTGCTCAAAAAAAACATATCAGAAGTTTAACCTGATACGGTTTTAAAACGCATGATTTCAGTGTTATGCTCTGGGAAACCTTGCGTCCTGCATTCATGTAGATGTTCCTTTGACACATACCACCTTCCTTAACCCATTTGTGCCCATTTTTTTCTGAAAGGTTTCATGCATATAGTCGTGTTAATAGTGTCATATGTGAACATTTATAATTTATTTTCCCCAGATTTTTTTTTTTTTTCTTTTTTTGAAAATTGTATTTGATTGTGCGGCAACTATAGTTCTCGGTGGGCAAATATGTTGTATGCACCCCTTCAATGTCTAATTTAATTAGGAGGAGAACATTTGGCACCTAACTCACAATAACTGCTTTCAACAGATCAATCTTTATTCATGAGCAAAATAAGCTGCATCTAGCTCATAATCTCTTAAATATGAAAACACAAAAAACAACATATCCATTTGTCCTAAAATGGTGGAACATAGTGCAGAACAAAGTGCAGCCATTAAGTTGCCCCAACAGGGCATTGTGTATATGTAAATGAAAATAAATGAATGAAAATAGAAAGAATGCAGACAAATTACATCTATATAACCAAAAATAAATAAATAAAATAACTAATAAATAAAAAATAATGCACACGGACAATTTCTTTCAAAAGACATTCGGAATGGGAAGTTATGTCATACATGTCCTCCCCACTCCCTTTTTTTTTTTAATCTCTGTTCTCCCAAAAAGCACTAAACAAGACCAATAACCTTGATTTAATAACCTATTAGCACAGCATACCCCATTTGACCAATATACAGTAGTCAACCTTTGAAGTGGATCAAAAAAGTTCATCAAAGTTGTCCCAAGACAAGAATGGGAATTGTTTTGGTTTTAGGACAACTTGAATGAAAGGTTTTGATCCACTTCAAATGTTGACTACTGTATATGTACTGACAAGTCATTTGCCCACCGGCAACTATAGTTGCTGCTTTGACTTTTGACTGAGTATAAAAGTATATCTCCTTTGGGAGGGTTTGTCTGCGCCATGCTTCCTTGAAGTAGGGGTAGGAAGTTGACAGCCTCATGTGATAGGAAGGAAGTGAATACTTATTGAGAAATAAAACATGGATAATATCTAGATTAATAATTACAAAAGGAAAATTAGAGCTATAAACTGTGGCAACTATAGTTGCTGGTGGGCTTAAATGGGTTTAAAGGCTGTTATGGTATTCACATACATCTATTCATGCCAGTGGTGTTTTAAGATTGCCTCATTCAGCTGGAAAAAAAAGCTCAGGAATGGTTTGTTGAACATGACAAAGAGTTCAAGGAGTTCAATTTCTCCAAATTTTTCAATCTGACAGAGCATCTGTGGGATGTGTTGGACCAACAAATCCAGTCCACGGAGGCTCCACCTCACAGCTTGCAGGACTTAAAGGATCTGCTGCTAAAGTCTTGGTGCCACATACCAGAAGACACATTTAGAGTTCTTGTAGAATAAACATACCTTTACACTGGGTTAAAAGTGGGGTTTATAACAACAATAATCGGGGGTTAAGCACAGAGTGAAAAGCCCTTACATATGGAAAAGAAGGCGAAGCAGAAGAAGGTGACGCAGTAGAAACCAGTCAGTATTGCATCAGAGTTTTCCCCTTTTTTTTAATATCTGACTTGAAGCAGTGTAGCTAGCCTATGCCATCAAAGTAGGCTACCAGCTGCAACAGCGAGCAGACGCATCTTACGGTCAAGAATGAGCATTCATGAGCTGCCACTGTGCCCCCCCTTTCCATCCTCTCCCCTCCTTGCTGAACGTATTCGAAAGTGAAAGTAAAATCAGAAAAAGTAGCACGCAAACAAAAGCCATTGCATGCTTTCACGAGTGTCAGCAACTGCACGCAATATATATATATATATATATATATATATATATATAGCCCCCCCTAAAATGAAAATCCTAGAATCGCCCCTGAAACCATATTGTAATTGTTAGAATGGCCAAGGATCAACAATCTCCACGTAAAATTGATCGGGCAGACCAAACTGTAAGTTGTAGAGACTTGAAACCTGGAGAGATGGTAGTACTCACACTGTCTGCTATTTCACAAAGGCATCGCATTTTTTCAAGGGCATAAGCGATTGTAGACTTCATGCTTTTCCACACATACGCTCGATATTCGTATCACACGATAGATCTTCTCATTTCAAACAACTTTGCCTCTACAATACCTGCTGTGAAAATTAAAAACCTACTTTTACAAAGGTTTTTTACTCAGCCTGGGGGAAAAAAAAAAAAAACACTGCAGTACAATTCTATGGACTCTTTAAGTCAGTAATTATAAAACAATGTTGAAATTAATGGGCTATAATGGGCTCTTTTAGAAAAGGGGCTTGTCCAAGTATACCCCAAAAATCATATAAAGCCTAAACGAAAACTGGTGAGTTCATGTGACAGGTGATTCTAAACAAGCATGCAAAGATTTAGGGAGATCGGACCACAGCTGGCACTATAACAGTCATTAACACAAAATAATAATAATAATAAAATAAAACATATTTTCATTTTTTTAAATGACCTGAATTTGCCTTTTTGTGTTGTTTTTAATCATTGATTTAGGTCGTTACAGACTATAATAATAAATAAAAATAAAAGATTAGAGTACTAATGTAGTCTCCCCCTTCAATATCTCCACCAAATGAAGAAACAGAAGAAACAGAGCCAATAGCTAAATGCACAATATGTAATTTTTGCCACTAGATGGCATATTCAAAACAATCAAAGGCGTATATGATGCCGTAATAGGAGTTGTTGTCTTCATCCCCTCAGATGATACAATCTGTTGGGACTCGGGCAGAAGTCATGTTCATGGATAAGCTGATGCATTAAATATTTATTAAGGTCACTGTATAAAGGGTAGGGCTGAAAGCCGTGGAAGCAAAACAAGTCAGCTGGAGTGATTGCTAATGAGAGACGAGCACGACACACGGCTCGAAAACAGCGGAGCTTTTATTATGCCACAGTCGACTGCTTCCGCTTCTTCCGGGTAATACGTATGGGGTAAAGCAGCGCTGTTTTATCATACCAGATACATTGTGTTGAAAGTTCTGGTATAATGCTACTCTGTGCGTTTGTCACCTGTCTAATAAAACATTCAACATATTAAAGCGTCTTTGGTGTTTCTATGTTTTTTATACAACATAAAACCGGAAATCGACATGTAAAGACATTACTGGCAGGCGACACAACAAGGGACTGGACACTAGTTAAAATAGCTTACTTCTCTGGATTTAAACATTCTTGGAAACATTTAGGATAAGGTAAGTACACAAAGTAAGTCAGCAAAAACTGTTCTGGTGTTTTTTTGGATATTTTAATCAAAAAATCTTACATATTGTGCCTTTAATCCAGTGCACTAAAGTCAGTGAAACATTCATATACCTCTTTTGAAATAAACTTCCTCAAAGAAATGTATCTTTCAATCTTTCATTGTCTATGCAATTGTCTATATGAAATAATACAGACTTCCTCTATGATTATCTCTAACCTGAGTGGAACATCTAGTGTTGTTCCTGTGCAAGAGTGAGCTCAGTTGCTGAGCAACAGCCTTCCCCAGTACCTTGGAGATAACGGACATATGTGAAATAGACTAGTAATTAAACCAATCACTTGGATCTGCTTTCTTAATTAAGTCTTTAATGTCAGCAGTTTTAAGGAATCCTGGCATGTGACGTAGCAAAAGCATTGGGATATTTTTACCAATTCACACACTACAAATGACCAACTTCACACTGTGAATCTATAAGCTGCATTAAAGCTACAAGATTGAACAGACATATGCTGTTGTCTGAGACGGGACCAGCCAATTGGCTCAAAAATAACAAGCTGTCAGTGGAAGGAACACATACAGTAGACTGTTACTGTAAACTGAATATAGTCTTATTTATTGTCTGGATGTGTGCTATTTCAGTCACTGTGCTGAAAATTAAGCTATTTTTATTCTTAAAGGGCTCGCATAATGAATTCTTTAATTTTCTTTGACCTTTTCAAAAGTTCTTCCAATGTGCAAAAAGATCATTTATTTAAACTACATTGCAAAAAAAGTGTCTTATTCTGGTGTCTGATGAATATATTAACATATGACCGCCAATATTTCCATGTCAGCAACATATGCTGTGCTCATTAAAGGAAAAGTTAATTAAAAAATGAAAATGTGCTTTAAATTTACTCCCTCAAGCAATCAAAGATATAGATGAGTTTGTTTCTTCATCAAACCAGATTTGAAGAAATGTATCATTACATCACTTTCTCACCAATGGATCTTTTGCAGTGAATGGGTGCCGTCAGAATGAGAATACAAACAGCTGATAAAAGCATTACTACAATCTACAAGTAATCCACACAACTCTAGTCTATCAATTAACATCAAACAAATTAAGGCGCATTTTCACATAAACAATTGCTTCTAGCCAGTGTTAATTTTGACAGGCATTTCTGATTTAGTTGCAGTCTTTATCTCAAGACAAAAATGCTTAACAGTCTTAGTCACATTTTAGTCACTTGAGTCTTTCATAGTTTTAGTCGACGAAGTCATTACATTTTTTGTCAACTTTTAGTTGTTACTTTTAGTCATTACTTTTAGCCAAAATGCAGTTACCAACATTTATTTTGGTAGCTATTTTATAGTCTTCAAACCAAAATAGTCATTAATTCTTATCTCTGTATACCAGATCAATTAAGCTAATGAGAAATTTATCAAGGATTGAATTTGGAAATCATGTTAAGAAATTAAAACTATGACAATTTTCATTTCTGGGTAGAGATACAAATTAAATTCATTTTTCAGATACAGTAGGTTTACTTAACATGTATACATTTATTTAACATCTTTTTTTGGTTAAATGACACATAGGTATTTCATTAGGAATGCTGTCCCTTTAATACGAAAGGCATGCATGTAATACTGACATATTCAGTTTTAACCCACCTGTTTTCGTTCACTTAAGCCATAACTGACTGTATTTACAGATACTCAACATGATGGACAGTTGGACTACTGCGTGTGTATCTGAGAACTGAGAACTGATCATGCGCTGTATGAAAACTGAGAGTGCGCCAGAGAGAGCGCTATCAGCGCTATTCCGCCTATCCCGCCTTCACTAACTTGTCATTAGACAAAGAATTGTGACTTCCGGAAAAAACGAGACGTCTTGTCACCCTATCGCTAACCCTTCGGGTGTTGAGGCCATTGTTTCAGAAGTTTGCGGTTTGGTAGCCAGCTGTTTGCGGCTGTCATACTGAGACTAGATACGTCCCTTATGATCCAATGAAAGGGACGAACATTTTGAAAGACAAGACAGTTAACTTAGCCTATAGGATGTATTTTGAATGTCTCATTGTCCTCAAATAACATTCTAGTCTAGTCTCGTCTTGTTAACACCAAGATGCAGCATATATTTCGTCATAGTTTTTATCATCAGATATAGTTGCCAACTGTTTTAGCTTGTAAACAGTGATTGTGCATATTTCTCTCCTGATTCAGACAAGATGACTTTTTCACTGGAGAAAGCAATATTATGGACAAACATGCAGCTTTTCATTTAACAAAACTGGAGAGAATTACTTGTGCATTGTTGTGATGTTTTTATAAGTTGTTTGAACTCTTATTCTGACGGCACCCATACACTGCAGGGAATCCATTTTTGAGCAAGTGCTATAATGCTCATTTTCTCCAAATCTCTTCTGATGAAAAAACAAATTCAGCTACATTTAGGGTGAGCAAATGTTCTTTTTTGGTGAGCTATTCCTTATTTGGCCCACACAGTCAAAGGCCCACAAGACTATGGATAGTATAACTCAGTTAGTACAGTGCATATAAACCTTATAATTCAAACACATCAGGCAATGTTGTATTACATTTATAATTCATGACATTATTTATGGTACATTTTCATTTTAGATGAGAAGGTGTAAAAAAATGGTAATGTAGGACTTTTTAAAAAATATCTGAAAATGAATGAATATCTTATTGTCGTGGTCTTACTTTCTTATCACACAATTAATTCAGTAACCAGCAAGAAGAGTCACACTGCATATAAATAAAGGTTATTCTGAATCTTTAAGTCTTTGTCATTTGCATTTACGAGAGCCACAAGATGCTGCAGCTGGCTCACATTTGCAAACACATCTGATGAATACTGTCACTGTTGCATCCTGCATCATATAATCGCTCTGATTAGAGAATACATATTAAAGTCAGCTTGTTCGGTTCAAACATCTGGCCATTGCATGTGTTCAGTCACAAATAATTGATTATATATTCTCTTACTCATAAATAGACTCACTGATCTGATAAATAATTCAATGATTCAGTCATAAGTGATTCAGATTGCTGGTGTATGAGCACTGTTTCAATTTGCCAACAAACGTTGCTTGTATTGGAGCACAATGCTTATGTTTTATTCATGAATAATTCCTTTTACAATGCTGATGAAATTTCTGACCCATGTAATGACATCATCATCTGACAATCGTGTCCTTCATCAAACGAACAGAAATGGCAAAGTGTTTTGTGCTGAATCAGAAAGAATGAATTGATCAATGTGACAAATGTTTTTGTTTATTGCCTCGGGTTGTGTACCTACATGGAAACTTCATTTAACACGATGTCTCTGTTCTCTTGAGGAAAATGCTTTTCTCTTTCTTCAATCTAATGTAGCTGACATCAAATGATACACTAGAGGGCGAAAGAGATTCGTTTTACTGTTTGTGGAAAGCGGTCTGCGTTCATTTGACCGACCTACGTCCCTTAAAGGGAAAGTCATCATTTACTCACCTTCATGTCGTTTTAAACCCGTATTTCCTTCTTCAGTGGAATACAAAATGAGACATTCTGAATAATGTACGTGTTGCAGTTTCAAGGATAAAGTGGACATGAACTGTATGAATTGAAAAGGAAACCCACTGTTGTCCTGCACTTCTTTGCAGTGATGAAAAGCTCTCATTTTTAAGTAAAACAACTATGCTTATTTTTGCTTTTTACAATACATGAGACAGCTTTACAAATTAGATCATGTGTTCGGACAACAGAGGATGTGGTAACAGTTTCATTCAATGATAATTAACCACCACAGACTGTGTCAGGAAACAGTTGCCTATAGCACTTCCTTGATGGCAGCAACAGCTTCTAAGTTGTAATAGTTTCGGAGTCCATACACAAAATTCAATTTCTGGCTTTCACTTAAAATATATTTATGTATTCTGTTATTAGCGGGGCGGAAAAAAACCTTACAAACTTTGCAGTGTCTTTATGCTCAATTATGTGGCACCTAGTATTTATCTTCACAGGTAAGCACAAATTTATTATTTTAATCAAGCATGTTAAGCATTTAATTTACATTTTTAATATAATATGCACTCATTTGGTTGACAGTGTATAGAACCTATGGTTGTGTGATGACCAGTCCAGACCAGAAGGTTAATGAGGGGACAGATGTCTATTTGTTGTGTAATGTCTTGCAGTGTCCTGGATCTCAGGACATCATGTCTCTTAGTGTGGAGTGGGAATTCCAGGTAGGCTTATTTTTAGACCAGCACAAATATACTTTATACAAACTTTTTTATATATATTCACAACTTTAAAAACCTACATTTCTGTTTATTTTTTGTATTTTTTAAACACAGGATATTTCCTCTGAGCCAAAAATAATCCTCTACTACATCAGAAATCAAACTGTACCACTTCCGGGTGTATTTTTTGGGGGAGATGTCAAATTAGGGAATTTTGATATACATCTCCCATCTGTGACTTATGAGAACAATGGAACTTATTTGTGTAGATTGCGTCTCAATGGCAATTTTCACAAGAATCGAACACACCTTACTGTCCAATCAGGTAACAGACTGTTATGTTTTTTATTCACAATTCATTTACTGTTTACTTGGCAGTTCTTGGCTACTCATTGTGGGTCAGTTGTTGATGTAACAGAAAAAAGTTGGGCTACTGGACAAAGCAAGAATAGATTTTCTTATTATTCAATAGGTTAGGTTTATGCTGTGTTCAAGCCATGCCTTAATTACCGTAATTTTGAGATGACAACACGTGACATTTTACTTATAGCTTTCCATGTTGTTGGACTCAGAGGTAACGCCTAAGCCAAAATGAACCTGATGGCAGTCAGGTGGTACAGCTGTCACTGGTCCAAGTTGTAACTCTCAAAACATTCCGAGTTTATTCTTTGGTGGGCTTTGGTGTTGATAGTTTTGCCATAGAAACACATACTTAAAAATAAAGGTGTTTTAAAAGGTTCTTCACAGCGATGCCATAGAAGAACCATTCTTGGTTCCACAAAGAACCATTCAGTCAAAGGTTCTTTAAAAAACCATCTCTTTCTTACTTTTTTATAATCTGAAGAACCTTCTTTTGCCACAAAGAACCTTTTGTGAAACAGAAAGGTTCTTCAGATTTTAAAGGTTCTTTATGGAACCATTTAGACAAAAAAGGTTATTTTATGGCATTGTGAAGCACCTTTATTTTTAAGAGTGTAATTCAGCTCGAGTAGAATGCCAAATGTTGTCAGCTCGGAATTATGACATGGCGTTAACGCAGCTTTAGGCCCCAGGGTGGGGGAGGCTGTCTATGAACTTCCAGGGGGAGTTATAGCTGGTCAAAGTTTGAATTTTGGGGGCTGTGTCTCCTAGCCCCTGGGGTCTATCGAATTGGGATTTGGAGCATTGGATTGAGGGCCTTGGGGTCTACCAGTTTGGGGTTAGGTCTGGTTTGGCAGCATCCAGGAGGAGTTATAGCCAGTCAAAATTGTAACTTTGGGGGATGTATCTCCGGCCCTGAGGGGTCTATTGACTTGGGGCTGGTGGCGTTGGGTAGAGGTCACGCAGTCTGCCAAACCAAATTTGGAGCCCTCAGACCTCCATGATCTCTATCGACTTGGGGCTAGTGGTGTTGGATAGAGGTCCGGGAGGTTTAATTTAGCCCTGATTTTGGTTTGGGTTGCCCCAGTCTCGGGGGACTTATAGCTGGTCAGACAAACTGCCATGAATTGTTTGTTGGATATTGTCAAGTTACTTCACGTTGCTTTGGCACAGCTTTTATTAAAGGGATAGTTCACCCAAAAATGAAAATTCTGTCATTAATTACTTGCCCTTATGTCATTCCAAACTTGTAAGACCTTCGTTTACCTTCAGAACACAAATTAAGATATGTTTGATGAAATCCGAGAGCTTTTTGACCCTGCATAGACAGCAATGCAACTAATATGTTCAGGACACAGAAAGGTAATAAGGACATCATTAAAATAGTTTATGTGACATTAGTGGTTCAACGTTAATGTTATGAAGCTATGAGAATGCGCAAAAAAAAAAAAAAACAGGAATAATGACTTTATTTACCAATTTCTCTCAAAGTCTCCTCTACCATTTATTCCGGTTCTGTGTCAAAGCGCTGGCTCCTGGGTTAGCACCATGCGCATGTGTCGTGGTACTCTTGTGAATGCACGTTGTGAAAATGAAATGAAATAGAAAAAGAGTCATAACATTTCACTTTATTTTTTGCTAATAAATGCCAGTTGAAACGAAAAAGCTAAATTAAAATTCAGCTCTGCAAAAGTTTTCTGTATTTGAAATCCATAGCGTACTTGTAAACACCTGTTGAAGTTTATAATACTAACATTTTAAATATTTTAAAGGTTTCATGTGGAGTAGTTTGTATAAGGGCTCCAAACTCAGTTCTCTTCTTTATTTTCTTCAGCACTGACCAGCAGGAAAAACAGTCCAGGTGTGAATCATCTGCAGGCACATCCTCCCTGGTGGCTGGCCCTGGCATCAGTGTCTGGGTTTGTGTTACTAATTGGTACCGTGTTTTTGGGGAGGAAGGCTTGCAGATCGACCCAGAGAGGAAACAACTCAAAGTAAGTCATTGTCAGTTCAGAAAGAGATGTAGCAGCTTGTAGAACATTTTTTTTTTTTTCTGGCTTCAGGTTGTGCTTTATTTTCTACTAGGCAAAATATAGATGAGGTTAAAACCACTTCTGACACTGACAACGAGGCAATCACATACAAGGTAACACACTATCTTTGCAACTTCCTCCTGCACCTCCGCTCTCATTTCCTCTCTATGCTTTCTGTACTTGATAAATGTCAAATATTAAATCAAATTTTCTTTGATTTGTGTATTCTGTTTAAAATAAGAAAACAGTGGTTGAGGTTTGTTTTAAGAATGTTTAAATGGGTTGTTGGATTGGGCTCTTGGGTTGTTGCATAGACCTTGAAGATGACTTCTTGTGTATCTCAGGTGGGAAACAGCTCTATGCCTGATCTTGTAGATGTGAACAGTCCTTCCAGCAGTGCAGACAACATCTATATTACCATGGTAAGCTAGACTTGAAAGCAAGGTATGAAATAAAATAATGTGAATATTTGAGTTATGAAGTGTTCTTGTCAGACAACAAATGTCTTCTGTTTATACATTATTACAATAACTTTTAAAGGAAACCCCAGATATGAAGACTTTTATGGCTTAATATAACGTAAATTATATATCATGCACTGAAAAATGTAGAAGAAAACCAATAAAAGATTTAAATTAATTACAAATTCCACATTGTTTTATACATATTTTGGACTATGAAGCGAAATGGCTGCACTCTGAGTTACTGTTGCTATTTTAACCGCAACACAACACAACACAACTCAAAAACTGAACCAAGAGCCTTACAATAAGGTCATGGTATCAGTATTTTATTTTCGATGATATCAGAATAATCAAAATAAGGGCAGCCTCCATAGTCCAAATTATGTATAAAACGATGTGGATTTATTTTAAATAATGCAAGTACTTCATGGGTTTCTACATTTACCTGGGGTTTCCTTTAAGTACGCTGACTAACATACTAAAGCACATGTAAAGTAGTTGATTATTTTATTATAACTTTAATATTCAATGATACGAAGGTAGTATATGTGACCCTGGACCACAAAACCAGTTTTAAGTAGCATGGGTATATTATACATTGTATGGGTCAAAAATATTTTTTTTTCTTTTATGCCAAAAATCATTAGAATATTAAGCATGTTTCAAGAAGGTATTTTGTACAATTAATCAGTAAATATATCCAAATTAATATTTTGCTTAGTAAAATCGTCGCCTTAGAATTATAAGGTTCTATCTGACATTTCTGTCAAAATTGAGTTATTCACATATTCTTATTCTGGTGAAAACTTATTTAAAATTATGTGATTTCTTTTGAAAGCTGTGTACATTTTGGGCCTTTTTTTAGAAAACAAAAATGGTTTTATCTACAGAAGTCTATACAACGCAACAACTTTGAAGCTCAAAATCTCAAAAGTGCTCAGAATGCAGATAGAACCTTATAATTCTAAGGCGATGAAATGCATTACTAAGAACTTAATTTGGACAACTTTAAAAGCGATTTTCTCAATATTTATTTATTTATTTTTTTTTTGCACCCTCAGACTCCAGGTTTTCAAATGTTGTATCTCAGCCAAATATTGTCCAAAAAAAAAATTTCCCCTTATGACTGTTTTTGTGGTCCAAAGTCACGTATTTGAAATATACTAAATTGCAAGTGCATCATTACAAATGTGTAAATACAAACATTTTAATACATGACATACACATTTAAAAAGAAATTATATTAAAGTATTTACCATAAATGTTTATCAGTATATTTAATATATATACACTACCGTTGAAAAGTTTGGGGTCAGTACATTTTTATTGTTTCTTTTTTTTTTTAAGAAATTAATACTTTTATTCACCAAGGATGTATTAAGTTAATAATTAAAAGTTTATTAAAAGTTAATAATAAATAATTTACATTGTTATAAAATATTTATATTTTGAATAAACACTGTACTTTTTAAACTTGTTATTCATGAAAGAATCCTGAAAAAAAAAAATCACAGGTTCCAAAAAATATTTGGCAGCACAACTGTTGATATTATCCAACACTGATCATTCTAATAATAAATCCGCATATTAGAATGATTTCTGAAGGATCATGTGACACTTAAGACTGGAGTAACAGCTGATAAAAATTCAGCTTTTCATCACAGGAATAAATTCTATTTTAAAGTATGTTAAAATAAAAAAACATTATTTTGTATTGTAAAAACATTTTGCAATATTACTGTTTTTTTTTCTATATTTTTAATAAAATAAATGCAGCCTTGATGAGCATAAGAGACTTCTTTAAAGACTATTACAAGTCTTACTGACCCCAAACTTTTGAACGGTAGTGTATATATATATATTTCATGGACAACAGAATTATGAAATTACAAATCAAGATGTACTTAAGCTTTTAAACCCTCTTTGAACGCTCTTTATTTAAATATAAAATAAAAATATGAATGCAATTTTTATGTAATTTTCAGCTGTTTTATTTAATATCACAAAACAGACTTCATCACAGACTTTATTATTTGTGGAAATTATACACAATAATTCTATTCTTAATGTCAAGCATCTTTATTATTGTAAGTGAAATATGTATATGCATAGGCCTACATCCTGTTCATGTGTAAACTGATTATTAACCATTTACCACAGAACAGAAGTGTGTTCACAAGATGTAAAATGGCTTTTGTTTGTGTGTGTTTTCAATGGCTGGAAGCAGCATGGTTTACCATTCCCACAAGACTCTCCGTTCACATCTGGACGCAGCAGACGTCTTCCCTCTGATTGGCTGCTGAAGGATGAGGAGCCCGTGTATGTCCGCTGCCAAAATTTATCGTTCAGACCATGCAGACTAATAGATGAGACACAGAATAACTGATTATTTAAAAGAATGAGAGTATATTGTCAGACATGTATTCCTACATGTTCCTAACAGGTTGTTTGCATATAACAGCTGACTATACATTATCCCTCATAATAAATCTGTGTTAATCTGTTTGAATATGCAATTAAATGCCATTTTAATTATTTAGCTTTCTTTCCTCACGCACCTCTTTTATCATCTGCAAGATCTCAACAGTGGTCAATACAGTTTAGTTAACTTCTACTTTTTTTTTTTTTTTCTTTATCTTCTCAGTGGCTTCTCATCAGCATGAATTTGCCACTTCTACTAACTTGCGTCTCTGAAGAGGCAAACTAAATTTTCCTCCAGTGCTAATAATGAAGTGGTTATAAGCATTACACAATTACGTACTCACGCCAACTGTTCTTTGAGATTTAAGAAATCACAAACCAAGAGTTTTATAAACCATAATAAAACTAGTGGCTAAAACCATTATTGGCTATCAAAACCATCAAGGAACACCCTCAATGTACTCTCATGAATCAGATAAATACACTGCCTTATGTTAGATGTCTATGTAGGAAGTCTATATCTTTAATAAGCATCATCATCACCACCATCATCCTCGTGTTTTTCGGCACCGTTCACATCGCTTATGTGTACTTCCACCTCTTGCTCATTTCTAGTGCACTTTGATCTCCATTAGTGATGAGATGAGGAGAGGTGGTCCTACTGGAAGCTAGCGACTCGTTATTTAGTTTTGCGTCAACGGCCACTTGGATTTTCCTAGACTGAGTTATGACTTTTCTAAATGGAGGAGATATATGTAATATAGAGATGCATTTTGAATTCGTTTTAATCTCGTGAAACGAGTCATATAATTTATTAAGTGCTGCTGTTATCGTGTACTTTATCTTGTTTTAACTGAACCCTCCAGTACGACACATAACAAACCACAACCATACTATCAACCAGTTTTCCTGCTACAGACACTGCCAGCCATATCATAGCACAAAATAAAAACATTTACGTGTTATTTTGTATAATTGAAACGAAGAAATATATCTCAAACGTTTTTCTGTTCTTATTTTCCTCTCCGTTTATTGTCATCGACCAAAATGCCTATTTTATCGCATTTTGGGAAAACGCAGTGGGCGTCCGCTTTGAAATTATCCTGTGTTGCATTGATGATATTTCTGGGTAAGTAAAAAAGCTTCTGCTATGGAAAACAAATTAAAGCACATTACTAAAATGACCATTCGACGTTTTAATTTCAATGTACCAACCAAACATGTGTTAATCTAATCCGGTGTATGCGTTATAAGAAAGGATGCTTTTCATTAGGCGTATATCTTTACATCATAGCGTTTGATTGTTATTGTTACAGATCATCTGCCAAATACACTGAGCAATACTGCTGTGTTGTTTTTCCACGTCGCCATTTGGCATTATCACTGCTTTGATTGTGATGCAATTGAAAGCGCATTCAGCTTGAGTATTGAACGTAAAAAATGACATATATCTATATTCTCTTCTTATTATTCCTATTCATTGCCACACAATAGGAAACAGCAGTTCTGGGTGTTTCAGACAAGCAGCTTTCATAAACAGTGAGCAGTGCTGCGGGTATGATTTTTTTTAGCACTGAACAATTAGGTCCGTGTCCGTTGATGATATAGAGTCCATATAAAGTGTTTGCATAATTCCGTTTGTTTATTTATTTATTTATTTTATTTTATTTTTTTTAATGACGCTTTCTTCGAGTTACATCGTTACACCAGTAGGTGGCAACACGTGTATGTGTTCATAAGCGAGTCATAGAATCTTACTTTCAAACGATTCCTTCAAATCGCTGACTCATTCAAAAACAAAACAGTTATCTGCTGCTCAGAGACAAAAGTGTCAAAGTATTTGGTGGAGGAAAAGGTAATTGGCAATACTGTAAATAAAATGTAAGTAGTGAACTTCATGCTGCCACCCATTGGCTGTTCAGTAAAGATGTTGATAAAGCTTCTGCTTTGGAAAAGCAGAACTAAGTATTTTCGTTGGTAGAGCAAAAGGTAAAAGTCTGGAATGTCTGAACAAACAAACAAGCAAACAAGTTAATTCATACAAAGTAGCTTCATAAAGAGTCATAACCAATATACATATTCTGGTTATTTTGCAAATAGCTTTGTTGCTACAGCTGTGGCCTCATAAGACCGTTTCTGTTAAAGGTTGCATTAGGATTATGTATTTCAAAAGAAGGCAGATGACCTACTTTCTTGTGCATAATCCATGTGCTATAGTCCACAAATTTTAATCCATTAAAGTCTTAGCGAACTACTGTTTATTGCAAGCTTAACACAAAGATAAAAGCATACAGCTGAACTGGGAAGTTAGATTCAACTTCAAGTGAACACAATGCAGTTTTTCTAAAAAGCCACTAGAGGGCGTAAAAACAGTGTTTTAGTGAGAGAAGAGAAACATGACCTGCAATTATTACAAAAATCACTAAACTGCCTACCTCCAACAATTTTCTTACTTCTCATCTTATCTCATCTTAAAATTATTTAATAAGTTTAGATGATATGGCCATATGTAAAAATCTAAGATCCTCAAATATAGACTACAAATCTCAAAAAATCTATAAAAAGTCAGTGTTTTCACATTGTTCCATTTCATGTAAATGAATGTATTTATTTATTTAAAATTAATCCCACTTGGTTTGATATTTTAATTATTGTAAAACAATTAATAAATGTGTCGTAAGTGTTCAAATATACTGTACGTATGAATTTTAATACAAGTTTTTATTCTCTAGGGAACTTGGCCTTAGTGACTTCCCTTTGCAAAATGATTTGCATATCAATACCACATTCAGGTGTACAGATAAATATATGTATTGTCGCAGTATCTGTGCAGCATCCTATTCTCCAGGAGATTGAAGTTAATAATACATTTCAGTCAGCTTCCTGGAAAATACTGAATTATTCCACAAGCCTCAAAAGCTATTGAACCCAATTTTACTTTTGAAACATTCTCCTCTTCTTCTTCTTCTTCTTCTTCAGTAAAATGGTACACTACACTACAGTTTTTACTTTATTATTATTATTATTATTATTATTATTATTAATCTAGTAATAATTTAGCCTTGGTGAGCATATGTGTTTTAAAACACATATCAACCCTAAACTTTTTATAAACTTTAAACTTTATATGTTTAGTTTTTGTATTGTCATAGATTGCTAGTTTATTTTTTAAAGGGACAGTTCACCTAAATTAAAAGTATCAGCATTTACTCACAATCATGTTATTCTAAAATCATCCACCTTATCTTTCAAAGCAGAAGTCAGCATTTCCTGTGAATGTGCGAGACAAATTTATTAGCTGATATAGATTAAAAAAAATAATATATATATATATATATATATATATATATATATATATATATATATATATAAATATATATATATATATATATATATATATATATATATATATATATAGATGAATAACTACAAACCAGTGGTGTTATGATTATGATAATAAATTAAAATATTATAACAAGAAATAATAATTTGCAATACCTAGCAGCACAATGTGCTGTTTTTGTACAGGTAAAATAACTGGAAGCGAATAACACTGGAAATCCTTTCACATTCACGTTACAAATGGTTGCACACACTCTTACGTTAAAAATAAGCTGGATAGGATATTCAACATAATGTAAAAGACTTGTGTGTTATTCCAAGTATTCTGATGTGCAATTGTTTTTTTGTGACGAAAATACTTTTTTTTTTGTTATTCACTGAAGATTTTGTCTCCGAGTCATGGTCTTTTGTGCTCCACAGAAAATAGTCAAGCAGATTTTGAGACATGAGGGTGGATAAAGATGACAGAATATTCATTTTTGGGTAAACTGTCCCTTTAAAAAGTGTCTCTATAGATAAAATCCAACTGCAGTAGCACACAGCTGTCTGTATAAGCTGAATGTCACATATGGCAGACTATGAGAAAATGATAACTGTTAATAGGCTTGTGAAGATCTGCTTCTCACTGTAATACAGATGCCTGGATTTGCTGACAATATTTCAGTCATTTGGCAGAAACACGCAAAATGTGGTGTACCAAAACCATCCAAGCAGATTTGTTGAGGTTACATCAATTTTAACAATTTTACACTTTTAAAATTAAAGAGAGGATTTGAGTAATTAACAAATATCATACAAATATGAGTGAGAAATGAAATGAACAATGAAACATCCCAGTGCTGTTAGACTGTATGTCATTATACTTAGAACACAGCTCAGCACAGCTCAATCAGATTGGAAGACTAGTTTTAAAATCTAGAAGACTTAGACAGTGTTTGTATGCTTGTTCATGGCTTGTTCATGTAATGTTTAATACACTTAAAGGGATAGTTCACCCAAAATTTCAAATTCTGTCATTAATTACTCACCCTCTTATCGTTCCAAACCCGTAAGACCTTTGTCCATCTTCAGAACACAAATTAAGCTATTTTTTATAAAATATGAGAGCTTTCTGACCCTGCATGCACGACACGTCCACTTCTGAACACGCGGCAAAGTCTGACAAGGAAGATAAGAAATTGTTGAATAAAGTTTTCTTTGCACACAAAAGGTATTCTCATAGCTTCATAAAATTAAGGTTGAACTACTGATGTCACATGGACTATTTTAACAGTGTCCTTATTACATTTCTGGGCCTTAAATGTGTCAGTTGCATTGTTGTCTATTCAGGGTCAGAAAGCTCTCAAATTTGTGTTCCGTGTTATGGGTTTAAAAACATCATGAGGGTAATTAATGACAGAATTTTCATTTTAAGGTGAACTGTCCCTTTAATGTTGTTGATAAACAGAATGGAGTATATTTTGTTTTCATTTGGATTTTCATATCAGAATGGTATTTTCTACACAAATCTTCGGGTTGACATACAAAACTCCCAAATATCCTAATACTGTAATCATTATGAGCACAAATTGTTATTGCTGCTTAACACGTTCATTGTGTCTGCTTAACTTAATATAAGTCATTAACCACATAATGTATCATATTATAACTGTAAAATACTGCCATATGGATATTACTTTGACTCTCATAGCTGACTCATAAAAGAATACTATATAACAGGTTGTGTCGCTTACAGTTTAGGTCTTTTATATTCGTTAAATGTTAATTTGAAAATATGAAGCTTTGTTAAACATAAACTTGTTTTACTCAAAGTGCCCAAAGTAGATAACACAGATGATCATAACAGATATCCATCACATTATTTTTCTTCTCACTAATGTTCAGCTATTAAAACTGAAAAAAACAGCAACAATAAAAACAACTAGCTAGGTTAGCTGACATCAGATATCACCATCAGTTTACACTGCTGTTAACACTTTCTCCGACAAGCGGATGCGATGAGACCTGTTTTCTGGCTTGGTCAGGTGACGCTCTCCATTGTAGCATTAAAAACAAATATTTTCTGTAAAGCTGCTTTGAAACAGTATGCATTGTGAAACGCGCCATACAAATAAACTGCAATTGAAATGAAATCTATGTCATAAGTTAGGTCAAAAGTCATCTAAATGTTATAAAGTCAGTATTGCATAAAACAAAAGGAAAACTGTGAGGAAAACAAAACAAAACAAAACAAACAAAATTCAGACTTGCCAGATTTGAGCTCAAAATTCTGAGGGAAAAAATGTCAGAAGTGTGAGATATGAACTCACAATTCTGAGAAACAAAGTCACAGCTTTGAGAACTGCAAGTTTATATCTCACAATTCTGACTTTATAAGATGCAGTTGCGAGTTATTGGGTCAGAATTAAGATACTGTGTATAAATTTGTAATTCTAAGAACATATCAGTCTTTTTTCACCTTAGAATTGGACTTTTTGGCTCACAATTGCAAATCTGAGAAATAAATGCAGACTTTAAAAGTAATCAAAAAAGTAGTCAGGTCAAAAGTAATCTAAAAGTAATCAAAAATGTAATCAGATTACATTACCTAAAATGTGTAATTTAATAAATTACTGACCATTTTCACCATTTTCTTGATGTAATTTTGAATCAGAAATCTGAAAGACTGGAGTATTGGCTTCTGAAAATTCAGCTTTGCCATCACAGGAATGAGTTACATTTTAAAATATATATTAAAAAAAAAAAAAGAAGAGGAAAACAAATATTTGAAACTATAACAGTAATATACAATAATACAGTTTTTTTTCTAATTAAAAAGAGACTCTACAAAATCTTATCAATCACCTACTGATTTGAACAAGGCACTTCATATCATTATTTAAAGTTAAAACTAGCAATTTTGTAATTAAATAAACTTATAAAGGTTTATTTTGAATGGCATTATTATTTATTTAGGAACAGAAGCAAAAGTTTGAAAGTAAAAAGTTCTTTATCTGTTGGGAATTACATTTTTATGGAAGCCTGTTTCCGTCACTGAATAAAAAAAAAAAAAAAAAAAGTAATTGAGACTTTTTATCTCACAATTGTTATTTTAATTCTGAATTGTAATTATGACTTTTTTCCTCAGAATTACACAAGTTTATATCTCGCAATTCTGACTTTATAACATGCAGTTGTGAGTTATTGGGTCAGAACTGAGATACTATAAATTCGTAATTCTGAGAACATATCAGTCTTATTCCCCTCAGAATTGGACTTTTTGGCTCACAATTGCGAGTTTGTATCTCACAAATCTGAGAAATAAATGCAGACTTTAAAAGTAATCAAAAAAGTAGTCAGGTCAAAAGTTATATAAAAGTAATCAGATTACATTACCTAAAATGTGTAATCTAATAGATTACGGTCAATTTTTACCATTTTCATGATGTAATTCTGAATCAGAAATCTGGAGTATGGAGTATTGGCTGCTGAAAATTCAGCTTTGCCATCACAGGAATAAGTTACATTTTAAAATATATTCTAAAAAACAAACATTTGAAATTGTAGCAATATTATACAATATTACTGATTTTTTTAAAAGAGACTGCTTTGGTAAGCATGAGACATCTTTCAAAAATATTACAAAACCTTATCAATCACCTACTGATTTGAACAAGGTACTTCAAATCATTATTTAAAGTTAAAACTAGCAATTTTGTAATTAAATAAACTTATAAAGGTGTGTTTTAAATGACATTATTATTTATTTAGGAACAGAGGCTGTATAAGACTAGTATGCAAGCCATTTTTAAAGTAAAAACGTATTAATCTGTTGGGAATTACATTTTTTTAAGCCCATTTCTGTTACTTAATAAAAAAACAAAAAAGACAATTGAGACTTATCTCACAATTCTGACTTTAATACTGAATTGTAATTCTGACTTTTTACCTCAGAATTATGCGAGTTTATATCTCACAATTCTGACTTTATAACATTCAGTTGTGAGTTATTGGATCAGAATTGAGATTCTGTGTTTAAATTCGTAATTCTGAGAACATATCAGTCTTTTTCCCCTCAGAATTGGACTTTATACCTCGCAATTGCGAATTTACATCTCACAATTCTGATAAATAAATACAGACTTTAAAAGTAATCAAAAAAGTAGTCAGGTCAAAAGTAATCTAAATGTAATCGAAAAAGTAATCAGATTACATTACCTAAAATGTGTAATAAAATAGATTTCTGACCATTTTCGTGATGTAATTTTGAATCAGAAATCGGATTACAGCATTGTATGTATTGAATGTATGTAGGTGTGTGTGTGCACGTGTGTGTGTATCATATTATTATTATTTGTTTTTGCATGCATATGCAGCACCACAATGTACCTTGTCCACACTTCTCCTTTTACCATAACCTTGAGAGCAGAAAAAAAAGAGGACACAGACAGCGCAGGGAGGGTGTAGGGATGGGGTTTGTCAGGGACTGTTGTGTGAGAGAGGGTGAGAGAGAGCTCCACTGCAGTATTTTATGCCTACAGCACTCTGAACCGGTGAATATTGGTACATAACCATCAAATCGGTCCCCCAAGAGACATTATTATCAATGCTAGTCAGACCCATTATTTTTATGCTTATATAAACCCAAACATTCACAAACAAGAGTTTACAGATACTAAAAAAAATCACTGCAGCTTTCAAACCACAATAGTTTGACTATTATTATTAATTCATCTAAAAAAAAAAGCATGGATTCGGTGGTTAAATGTGCATGGGGTGTGTGACGGAGTTTTAAAACGTCTCTGCTGTGGTACAGACCGCAGTGAGAAACAGACTAAATATACATGAAGGTAAAAGGGTGGGTGGAGACGACATTGACGTAGTGCTGGTATTAAGTAACACGCCCGGCCAAGTGCTGACTCTGCATTTGTGCGTGTATATTTATGCTGAACATGTGTGTGTGTATTTCAGCCCACACTGTAGGATACAGTGACATGATGCAGTACTGCATCATTTTTGGCATAAAAAACGCTATGTATATAATGTATTGTTGCATATCTGTATAGTACAAATGTTGCCTTGTTGGCACTCTGGATTTAATGCGCTATAAATCATAATAGTTACTGAAGCTATTCACGTATGCGAGGTTTGTGTGTGTATGTTTTCTCTGAACACAGCTGCTGTAGTTCTTGCTCTCTATCCGTGAGGACACCTGATTTTTCTAAAGGGAGGGGGACGGACTAAACTGCAGCACTTTGAGGGGGGTGGGGATGGGATAGGATGGGATGGGAGGGTGTGACGAAGTTGCTGCTACTACTGCAGAGAGCCGGGCCGATAAAGCATAACTGCTGCAGCAGTGGGAACTTGTCCAGAAACACAAAACTCCTGACTGCAGAGGGATGAAATGGTGCAGAGGTGGAGAAAATAAACCTTTTGACAACATGATCTCTCTTTTTTGGTAATTATTATTATACCAATGCAACATATAGTGTAAGATATACAGACACAGATTAAGAAGAGATTTATTTACACTGAACTTGGCAACACTGGAAAAATATGATTTACTTTAAGGGCTTGTAAACACATTGTTCAGAGCAGAATGACAATAACAGCTTTATAAATATTAAAATATTTTACATTTAGTGGGACTCAAGGTAGGGTTGTGTATTGCCAAGAATCTGGCGATACGATATGTATCACGATACAGGGGTTGCGATACGATATGTTGCGATACTGTAAACAAGGCGATATATTGGGATATTTCTTATTTTATGAATAGGACATAATTTTAGGAAAGCTGTAATTAAGAACGCACCACCATATGCAATGTTATTGAATCACTTTTTGTGCAGTAGGAGTAAAGGGGGAAAATGAAGTGCTTGCAAGATTCTTTAGTCATTAAATGTATAAAATATAAGCTTTTATAAACAGACCATATATTTTTAGACCCTGCCTTAAAATGTAAGTTTATAATTGTAACCATGTCAGATCATTTTGATCTGAACTTAAGAATTACATCTAATATCAATAAAAAAATAAAGTGCTTGCAGGATTCATAAAGAAAACAAAAGTTGTATCTGTTAAATACAGATATTGGACATTCTGAGAACCTTTTTGTTCTGAGAATTTAGCAAGTTTTGGATTTCGCAAGTTTTTTCAGTTTGTAATTATGCTCCGCGTGGAATCGCCGAGACCGCGACGCGAGCACCGCCTCAACTGCACAAAACAACCCCGCCACGAAAGAAAGCGGCTGGCAGCTACGCGGCTACCCCACCGCGCCCGGCGCGAAGGCCCTTTCGCGGGACGCGGCAAGCAGCGGAACCGCGGCGCGGGCGCCGCCTCGGCTGCAATGGGCGCTTCTGCTGCACAGACGGGTGGCGGCCGCACGGCGGTTCCGCTGCTCGCCGCGTCCTGGAGCGAACGTTACCTCAAAAGCCGAAATGACGCCACACTTTACACCGAGGCGGGAGTATGACGGCAAATCAATGTCATTAATAACCGAGCGCACAACTGATGCTAGCGCGCGCGGTAAATCACGTCCGCGAGAGGAAAACAGATCTACACGCGAGGAAACGGGAACCGCGAGCTCCTGTCAAACCTTCGCGTGACATGTTCTGCGCGTGACATGTTCTCTGCGCGCAATACAAGACCTCGCGCGCGCGTGATCATTCCCACGTCCTCGCGCTCGATCTTCTCTCACCTGCTGGCGCGAACACTTTTATTTTTGTCAGTCGTGGGGCGGGACTTGCTGTTTTAATTGTAATCTCAACAAACAAATTCAAAACGAAATCAAATACCCCCTGATTATGTAATCTGTATGAAGGTTGCATTTCTCTCTAAAGGCGTCTCCGTTTTTATAGCATTTCATGCGGATTTCCATAGTCGGATAAATTCCGCTTTCAGAACTCTCACGTCCGTAACATTGATTTTTTTTTCCTCAGAAACAAAAAAAACGAATGTATTGAAGAAAACAAAAAAAGGTATATAGTCTATGTTTTGTGAATTGTCAACCTTTCTCCATCCGGCAGATATTGTTGCTTTTATACTGATTCTTTTCTCAAAGTTTTAGAAATATATAAATAGATTGTACAAGTTATTGGTAATGAATACATTTTATGAGAGTTTATGTTTCAGGTTTTGCCTGCAAATGTAACGTCCATTCAGCCAACGCTGAAACTGCGTCATGCTAATCTTTGAAATAATCGCTTTTTTTGTAAAAAGTTGTGATGG
Organism: Labeo catla; assembly: GCA_012976165.1. Lineage (NCBI taxonomy): Eukaryota > Metazoa > Chordata > Actinopteri > Cypriniformes > Cyprinidae > Labeo > Labeo catla. The sequence continues at coordinate 239,196 of VONZ01000755.1, forward strand.
TAGTTTTTGAAACATTTTTAAACTTATAAAGAGATATAAAATATATTGGGCAGAACTGAGTTAAGTGTATTGGGCGGGCCTCTGCAACCGCCCAAGTTTATTATGTGACCCCTTGGGAAAATTAATTGCCCACCCCTGATGCATTCTATAGACAATTTACATTTTCATTAAAACAGATATGTTATATTTATAGAAAAAATAAATAAATGACAATTTATATGCATCTGGTCTGTTGATTAAGCCATGCCTCATGTCGCATGAATTATGGATCGTCTTTTCACAGGCGTCCGATCACAGCTGACTTCCGGAAAAGAGGAGGTAACCAATGGCGTTTGAGATTACAATTAAAACAGCAAGTCCCGCCCCACGATTGACAAAAATAAAAGTGTTCGCGTGAGCAGGTGAGAGAAGATCGAGCGCGAGGACGTGAGAATGATCACGCGCGCAAGAGGGTTTGTATTGCGCGCAGAGAACATGTCACACACGCGCGACGGTTTGACAGGAGCTCGCGGTTCCCGTTTCCTCGCGTGTAGATCTGTTTTCCGCTCACGGACGTGATTTACCACGCGCCAGCATCAGTTGTGCGCTGGATTATTAATGGCATTGATTTGCCGTCATACGGGGGCAGGAACTATTCTTTCATCCTCCATTAACGCTAACATTAGTGGCGTGCCCTTGTGCTAGTATTCCCTGTTACTGTTTAAGTTCAGAGATGAGACAACTGCAATCTAGCGGTCAGGATATACGCACAAAACGAAGCAACTGTCATGAATCTTGTATGATTTTTTTTTGTTTTTTTTAAATATCGATATTCCATTTTTGAGAATCGATACAGTAAACAAAATATCGCGATACACACGTGTATCGATATTTTCTTACACCCCTAATTCAAGGTGGGCCTTGAGACCTTGAGACCAAATGTTTAGTGTTCAAGTGAAAATGTACATTTCAGAATGTCTTTCCAATTATTTTTAATTGTGGTTCTTATTTAATTATTACACTGCTGTTTTAAAGGGTCAGTAAAATTAACACTTTATTTAGCAAGGATGCATTAAATTGATAAAAAATGACAGTTTAAAGATTTTTATGACTTTTTTTTTTTAACTTTCTGTTCCTCAAATAATATTGAAAACAGGTTTCACAAAAATATTAAGCAGACTAACTATTTTCAGCTGTGATAATAATAATTACTCAGCACTATGTTATCAAATTAAAATTGGCTGCTGAAAATTCAGCTTTGCCATCACAGGAATAAGTTAAATTTTAAAATATATTCAAAAAGATAAATATTTGAAATTTTAACAATATTATACGATATTACTGGTTTTCTAATTAAAAAGAGACTGCTTTGGTAAGCGTTACAAAAAATGACAAAATCTTATCAATCATCTACTGATTTGAACAAGGCCTTTCAAATCATTATTTAAAGTTAAAACTAGGAATTTTGTAATTTAATAAACTTATGAGGGTGTATTTTGAATGACATTATTATTATTATGTATTTAGGAACAGAGGCTGTATAAGAATACTATACAAGCCATTTTGAAAGTAAATCTTTATTTGTTGGAAATTACATTTTTATGGAAGCCTGTTTCCATCACTGAATAAAAATAAAGGTAATTGTGACATTTTATCTCACAATTCTGACTTCAATTCTGACTTTTTACCTCAGAATTATGACATAAACTCACAATTGAGAGTTATAAAGTCAGAAATGTGATATATATTTTTTTTGGCATTCCATGATATAAACTTGCAATTGTGAGAAAAACAGAATTGCAAGATTTAAAATCGCAGTTCTGATAAATAAATCTAGAATTGTGAGAAACAAACTCACAATTCTGACTTAAATTCTCAGAACTACAACTTTATTTCTTGCAACTGCAACTTGCGAGTTTACATCTTGCAATTGCCAGCTATAAAGTAAGAATTGTGAGATATAAACTTGTGATTCTGAGAACATATCAGTTTTTTTCCCCCTCAGAATTGGATTTTATATCTCACAGTTCTGAGAAAACAAATCAGAATTGCAAGAAAAAAATTCAGAATTGTGGAGATATAAATTCGCAATTGCAAAAGAAAGTCAGAATAGCGGGACATAAACTCGCAATTGTGAGAAATAAAGTCAGACTTTATTTCTCACAATTGCGAGTTTATGTCCCTCTATTCTGACTTTATAACTCGCAATTGTGAGTTTATATCATGCAATTCTTAGAAAAAAAAAAGTCTATAAACTTGCAATTGCAAGACAAAATTCAAGTCAAGTCACCTTTATTTATATAGCGCTTTTAACAATACAGATTGTCAAAGCAGTTTTACAGTATTAAATAGGAAACAGTGTGTCAATAATGCAAAAGGACAACAGTAAACACTCAATTTTCAGTTAAAGGCAGTTCATGATTGAATTCAGTGATATCATCCAGCTCAGTTCAGTTCAAATAGTATACGGTATCGCTGGAAATTAGAATTGAATAAAAGTCAGAATTGCGAGAAATTAGAATAAAAATCAGAATTGCGAGATAGAAACTCGCATTTGAGAGAAAAAAAGTCAAAACAGCAAGTTTTTATTTCACAATTCTTACTATATCTTGCAACTGCGAGTTTAAATCCCGCTATTCTGACTTCATAACTTGCAATTCTGAGTTTATATTACGCAATTCTGAGAAAAGTCAGAGTAGCGAGATACAAACTTGCATTTGCAAGAAAAAAGTCAGAATTGTGAGATATAAACTCATAAAGATATAAACAATTCTGACTTAATTTTTTTGCAATTGCAAATTTGCTATTCTGACTTTAACTTGAGTTTATATCATGCAATTCTGAGAAGTCAAGACACAAACTCGTATTTTCAAGAAAAAAAGTCTGAATTGCGAGTTTTTATCTCACAATTCCAACTTTATTTCTCGCAATTGCGAGTTTGTATCTCGCAATTCTGACTTCAGAACTGCGTTTACAAACTCACGGTTATATACCGATGATATAAACTTACAATTGCGAGTCATAAAGTCAGAATAGCGGGATATAAACTCACAACTGCCAGAAATAAATCAGAATTGTGAGATAGTGACTGTTAGACTGTTAGACTTTTTCTCACAATTCAGATTTTTTTTTCTTGGAATTTCAAGTTTATATCTCCCAATTCTGACTTTTTCTCTCAGAATTATGAGGTATAATCTCCCAATTGTGAGTTATAACTTCCAGTTCTGCAGGGAAAAAAAGACTATGTTCTCTGAACATACTCAGAATTGCACGTTTATATCCTGCTATTCTAACTTTATAATTCGCAGTTGTGAGACTATATCATGAAACGTCACAATTCTGACTTTAGAACTCACAATTGCGACTTCATAAAAAATAAACAATTTCGGGATGTAAACTCAAAATTGTGAGATAAAAGTCAGAATTGTGAGATAAAAAGTTGCAATTACCTTTTTTATTTTATTTGTTGTTCAGTGGCGGTAACGGCTTCTATATGTTTGAACTTACTTGAAAGAAAAAGAGAAAAAAAAAACATCTTAATGCGCATTGGATACAGAACATCTGCTTTACAGTAATCTCACCAATCAGATCAGCAGAAATTAGACATGTATATTTGCATCTCTTGTAGCCTGTCCAGTAAATTCCATGGACGTGCTGGTGCCACCACAGATCAACGCTCTCAACGGAACAGATGTTAGAATCCCCTGTGCATTCACCTCATGCTACAAGCTGGACCCCAGCAAGTTTGCCATGAACTGGACCTACCAGGAGACAAGCAACAGCACAGAGGAGATGGTGAGAGAAAACAAAGACTAAACATGCTAAAACCATGCTAAAAAGTTACACAATTCCCTGTTTGTTTATCTTTCTCAGTCTACCGTCTTACAAAATGTCTTCTTTCCCAAGTTCATGACCTATAAGAACAAGATAACACCCTTGAAGTCCAGCCGATTTGGAGAGCGAGTCATATTTTCTGGAAACCTGGATAAAAACGATCTGACCATCACTATCTTAGATGTGCAGTTGACGGACGAAGGCATCTACAAATGCTATGTGCGCAACCCTCCAGACCGCATTCAGGGTCTCGGCACCATCCAGTTTATCGTCCTGACTGAATGTAAGGCTTCAGCATGATGAATGGGGTTTCCTTATTGCAGGTGTTGTCCAGAATTAGAATAGAGCACTGCTGCATTGATAACATGTTTTTGTAGGCCAATCTGAAGTTAGCATCACCTTCAACAAAAACCCAAATTTCCATTGGCTCTGTGAACAACTTACATGTTTGTTTCATCATGATAATCTCCACAAATGAACACAACTTTTATTAATTTTGAAGCCCAACAACAACAACAACAACATTTTCTCTGAAAGTTTGAGTTTATTATAAACACAATGAGGCTTTTAAAGTGGAGTAGTAAGTGGATGAGTTTTCTTGTTTTGTGTGATTATGTTTAATGTCCTCAACAACCTCTGTAGACCCACATTTAGACCGTTGTTAGCAACCACCATTTTCAAAACAGTTAAAATATATTAAAACACAAGTATTGTGTTCACTTGTGTTCAACAAAGACCTTATTTCTGGCATTTAACCATTTCATTAAATTATCTTTTATGATTGTCAATATTGCCACTAGGGGTACTAGAGCTTTCATTAAAAATATCTTACTTTGTGTTCTGAAGATGAAGCAAGGCCCTACAGGTCTGGAATGACATAATGGGATAATGGAATGACAGAATTTTCGTTTTTGGGTAAGCTATCCCTTTAACACTAATATCTGCTCAAGCACCCCTAGTGGCAACATTGAGAATGCAACCAGTACTAAGAGATAGTTTACACAACGCCGTTTTCAGCTATTAAATGGAAATTCCATAAATTGAATTTTTTCAAATGCATTTTGGTAACACATTCTCACTCCCAACTTGTCACGTATTGCCGCCTGATCAGGACCATTTGGCATCTACAACTGCTATGTGCGCAACCCTCAAGACTGCATTCAGGGTCACGGCAGAATCCAGTTTTTCATCTTGACTGTATGTAAGGCTTCAGCATGGGAAAAGATGCTGTACAACTAAACTTTTTGATCTTTAACCAGGGTTATTTTAAGAGAGGCCATGAAGAATGGGGTTTTCTTATTGCAGGTGTTGTCCAGAATTAGAATAGAGCACTGCACTGAAACTTTTTTTTTTTCATTTTTCATGATAATCTTCACAAATGAACACAACTTTTATGAATTTTGAAGCCCAATGTAGGCAACAAACAAACTTCACAAAACAAACACAACTTCATTTTTCGATGTTCAGGGTTTTCCATTGCTTTAAATACGAAACCCTTGGCGTCAATATGCCAACACAAAAGGCATTGAGAATTTTATCGTCATGAATAAATTATATATTGGGCAAAAATATTGCCATTATTGCATATATGTTGGGGTGGGATTTTTAAATGTAAGCAGTCACAACAGTTTTATTTACATTACATTATTTACACATTTATGAGCACCTAACCCAACCCCTGCCCTTAAACCTATCATTTGCCAATAAAACACAATAGAAACAATCGCCTCCGTCTGCCGTAAAGCTCATCCTGTGTGCTGCAGTCTGTGCGCAATTTCAAAAAATGCTGCCAGAAGAAGCCTTACATCAGCCTTGTTTGTGAAATGCTACTGGTGTTATAATTTTTATTTTTATTTATTTTTTTTTACCAATGCATGCAAATTATTAAAGACAAATAACTGAAAACAATGGAGGACCGCGCATGTTTAAAAGTGACACTAAAAGAATACATCTGTGCGTCGAAACATGATGCTAAAGGGGTACCTTGAGCGTCAGAAAGAGTCGCCAAGAGGAGTTGGGAGTGAGAACGTGTTGGTTTTGACAGCGGCATTTTAGGGGCCTGAAAATGCAGAATTTTGAAAATGGGTTTCAAAGTGCAAGTTTAAGATAATGATACTGTTATTGACTAAAAAAAAACAAAAAAAAAAAAAAAACATGATTTTGTATAAACTGTGACTTGATGTGTATGTGTATTACATGTTCGCTCAATGGGCAAGCTGTTTTTTACAAAGTTACATTGCCAGCTACTGGCCCAGCATGCTTAGAACAGGGTTTTTGTTGTTTTCAGCACGTATATGTGTGAAAATGAATCATCAAACCTTTTCAAAAACGTTTTTAGTGCAGTTGTTGTCGTGTAAATGCACCTTGAGTTTGGCCAATTACCCACTAGTGGTAGATGCCGTAATGACTCAATCTTGGCTCAGAAAGCATCTTAATAACACTTAAAAAAAAAAAAGCAACATGCTACTCTGGTGCAGGGCTGGGCAATATGGGCAAAAAAAAAAAAATCATGATTTTTTTTTTTTTCATATCAGTCGATATCGATAATTATCATGATAAATGTCATGATAATTCAAGTTTAAAGTCAGCTTTTTGCTCCAAAGTGAAAGTTGTAGAAACCAGACCATTAATTTTCCTTAACAAAATAAATATTTCTGCATGTTCTAATCAGTTATATTGTTTCAAATAAAGAGACAGGTTTGGGTTGTATGATAATGATAATAATAATAAGAAGAAGAAGAAGAAAAATAAAAAGACACTTTTTGTCTCTTAGAAATGCACATTTGATAGTAGCTTGAGGATGCAGAGGTAAATTTTTGCTCATTATCAGTCAGTAACGTGTAAAAATTTTGACCCAGTTTTTTTTTTTTAAATTAAGCATCGGCCTCCCATAGTATCAAGCATACATTTTAAATCATGATAAACACAGTTAAAACCACACATAATGTTACCTCAACACCATGGTAAAAATATAACTACATGTTTTTATAGGTAGCCTATTTGTATGAAAAACTGTAGTCTAAAAACATTCAGTATAAATGCACACATGCTATAGCTTAAATCACAAATACATACATACTATAATTATATACCATTAATCCTGTAATAAAAATTAGTGTGAATATCCCACATTGCTGCCATACAGTGGTCGCGTGATGGAGCCGTTCACATATTGCGTCTTTTGCGCCCTCAAGTTCGTTATTTCAAATGTAGGCGCGCGGTCGGGTCGCGCTCGGTTTTTCCAGGCGCGCCCGCGCCGCATTGAGATGATGAATGAATCTTCTCGTGAGCTTTTGAGTTTGAGCTTCGAGTAGAGTTTGAACTTCGGTCCGAGCGGATAAACGGTCCGTGTGGTGCGATTCAAATGGGTCGCGCTGTTTCGTTCCGCTTGTGGCACATAAAAATTATATCGCGATAATTATCGTTATCGAATTATCGCCCACCCCTAATCTGGTGTATTTTGTTGATAGCATTGCTAATTTTTTTTTTTTGGTCATCCTCTGCCTAGTGCCGCCACCAAGGGATTCGACAATTGCTGTCGCCATCGGGGCATCTGTTGGGGGAATTCTAGCTTTGCTCATTCTGTCCATGGTGGTGGTGAAGTGTATTCGCAGACATAAGAACCAGGAGCTGATCTCAGATGAGCAGAAGATGGAGGAAGAGGGCAAAGCAGATGGAGAAGGAGGCACAGAAGAAGCAACAAAGTAAAAATTTCTTTCTTCTTGTTTGCTTTTCTCGTAATAAAGAGTTTCTTCTCTATAAACAAACTGCTTACTTTGAATCCTGAAACAGACAGCCCTAACCTGCCATCTTAGCCCTGGAGGCCTAACGGATGGTGGAGCTCCATCCTACACATTCTGGTAAAACTGATTGCTAGCAAGTGTGTTTTGGTGGGTCATGTGACTGTGGTTGACAGTACCAGTTTCAAGTTCTCTATCTTCTTTTCATTAGCCTGTTCTTTGTTTTTTGAGTTCTGGACCCAAATTTCCTGGTTGCTATCAGTCTGTTTGTAGTCTTACATTATCTAGTTGGGTTCTGTGATGTCTTTGTTGTGGTGGTATGTTGTATTTATTTATTTATTTATTTATTTTTTTCATAGCTGCACAATGAACTGTACTTTCAACAAGTGTTTGAACGTATGACCAATAATTATCTTTATTTTTTTTATGTACAAAAACCTATAAATAATTATATACGTATATAAAAATGTGTTACTGTATTTTAGTTGCTAGTAAATTTCAGTTACAAAAAAGGTAAGTAACATAACATATTGAATTAAATGTGACATTTTGAAGTAGTAAAATGTGAAATGGTATTTTCTTATTTTAATATTAAATGTAAACACTCAATATGCTGAACATCCTCTCACATTTTTTGATTGTCTTTCTTTTTATCTTTCAGAAATTTAAGCCTCCTGCCTGAAGATGTGTAAATCTTGTTTGACTCTTCATCCTATAACTGTCTCATTCAACATCCCTGGGTTTACTCGTGTAGCAGTCAAACATGTCATGTTAGGAAGATCTCCACCACAGTGCCATGGTGTCCAGTTACCGGGTTTCAAACTGCCTCTTCCACTTAAAATGACAGGTTAAGGTAATAACAACTTCCTGCAGAACGCTACGTTTGGACCACACTTTTTTCAAAGTCAACTAATGTCTTCTTTCTTCAACTACTGCCACTATTAGCACTATTGATATTAGCCATCCAGTATTTCTGCTGAGAATTTTCTAAAGAGATGAATTTTAAATTATACAAAGTCACAACTGCCAAAGTGTTTTTACCCTTAAGGTGTTTATACGTTTTGACAGTTTCTTGAGAAATCACTGCCCTCAACGTCCTCTCAAGTGGATGTAGAAACATAATGTGTGTCCTTGTGTGTGTGCCTTCTCATTGTGCCAGTATGCTTCTATTGAGTCTAAAAGTTTATGCTGTTTTTACAATGCAGGAAGTAGAACAGCAGAATATTAGGCAGGACTATTACTATACATCAGTGTTCAAAATCTATAATTTGCTAGCTTACAGCACATAAAACACCTCCAAAACATGTACAATCATTGCATGACAATTTTCTTACGCATGATACACACAATTTGCACAAAATAAAAATCATTGATTTGCACAAGCATATGGCACATTCCACAAATAGGGTATATTTTGCTGTTCCGTTACATTTTTCAAAAGCCTTAGAGGAACAAATCTAATGTTGACTTATTGACTTAGATAATGTATATTTGTTATCTAACATAAAATTAACTTAGTGTGAAAAATAGCTTTTTTATGGTGATTTTGGTTTTAAAAGATGATTGTTTTATTATTCTTTATATAAAAAAAGTAAATTCTTAATTTATTCTCAATTAACCTTATTAAAACTTTCCCCATTACCAAGTAAATAAGCAAGCAAGTAAATAAAAATTTCTGAGCCCTGGAAGTAAATAATCTGTTCCCTATCTATCGTTCACTCCAACGTTAGTGTATGAGGAGTTGACAAAATTGAGGTATACAAAAAAAGGTATGGGTATACCCTATTTATGGAAAATGCCATTTCCAAATCATTGCGTTCACACATAAACATCATCATTTCAGGTGCAATGATTATGTGGCAAGCTAAACATTATCTATTTATAGATAAATGCCAAAAAACAACCTATACAGAAATTTGATTGTTAATTTTATTGATTGTGTTTGACATGTTTGTTGTGGTGTTATTTGGAATGTGTGAATTAATTTTACATGAGTATCTTCTTGAACGTATCAGATGTGAAATTCATTTTTAGTCAGTACTGAATTCATAACACTTCATATTAGCCTCATAATCAAATTTCACACATCATATAATCTGTTCTGAAAGAGGCTATTTAAAGGTTTCAAACTGAGTAACAAGCAAATGAAAGATACTGGATTAAGCAAATGTGCTTTTGATGGAAAGATTAAAAATAAATGGGAAAAAAAAGAACAAAAACAAAACTATATCTATTAAGTCCAGAAACAGAAAATCTGCTGTTTTCATAATGACTGTGTTGGGAATCCATTTTGATAGTGAAACACATAGTGATTGTGAACTCACTTTCAGTGGACTCGTAGTAATAGACTGCAGACTACCTAGTGGATTATGTAGGGAAGGGGCAGGTCCCCTACATACCATCTGCTTAAATCAAACAATTTCAAAGACTAGCCTCAAAATCATGACAGTACAATTTTGTGTTATGTTCAGGAAACGTGAGGAGTATGTTTTAAATAGTTCTATTTAATGCAAACTAAATATATCTAAATATATATTATATGTATGTATATTGTAATCTTGAATGATGTTGAAAAGTAGCAGCATATGTCTTATTTAAACATTCTGTATATTTAAAGTGAAGCGAGACAATAGCATAAAGATGCAGGCTCATTTACAAACTCTTATTTGTTCTGGCATAAAACCTCACACAAGGTATACAGTATTTGTCTACAGATTAGTTTAAAGTATTTTAGCACTTATTTTACTTCACCATGTACGATTATTAGGTTTGCATGCTGTAACACTGCATTCATGCAGCACAGGCCCAAAGCCTGGAGCCACAGTGATTGTGAGCCCAGGAAGCCTCACCCTCTGCTGGGCAAAGCCGACACACTTATTGGCTTCTGTTTAGGCAGAATCACTCAATGCCCTTCTGACTGACTTAAACTCCTTTTTATTTATTTAGTTAGTTAGTTACACATTTATTCAGACACGTTCACATCATATTGTATTCCAATAAGTATTTAATGGATCAAGTATTGCTTTTTGTTATATAAACAATATACCTGAATGATTCTGCTGTGTTACCTCTATAATTTTGCTCCATCAGCACCTCGAATTCCTTGTAAGGGAATGTATTATCCATTATTTATTTATTTATTATTATTAATTTCAATGTTTAATTCAGTGCTTTATTGTATTACAAAACCAAAATTGTGTAATCATAACTGTCAACTGTCATTGCTATGTATTCAATGATAATCATGCATTCAGTTACTTTGTTACATTTACATATATATTGTGAATTGTACTATATATTTTTAACACCATTCTTCAAAAGAGTTGATATTTGCATAATGTGAATGACACAAAAACTAAGTCCACAAAATGTAAAAAAAAAAAAAATCTCCTAATGGATAAGCTATAACGAAACCATTAAGCTCATAATTTGATTTGCTGCACAGCAGTTAACATTAAGCCGGCTTGTGAAATTCAGACTGCAGTGCAATGATTTTATGGCTAGTGCTATTCATAGGTTGAATTGCCAAGAAACACTACTCTAAATCCCTGATTATTTTAAATTAGAATTAGACAGTGATATCCTAGTTTACATGTAACATATGTACTGATGTAATAATAGGCATGATACTGGGTCATTACATATAATTTTGAATGTCAGAAGCCTGATATTATACTGAAGGTGAATTTGAACACATATATGATATAACTACGATTCCATATTGTTGATTGTACTGCCTTGATGTTTTCTTCAATGCATTCGCCTATTCATTTATACATCAAGATCGAGCAAACATAACATTTCTATGGACATATTCAACAACAGCAGTCCAGCGTTGGTTGGAATGGTTTGGGGACCAGTTTTTTGCTCGTTTTTCCCTCATGCATGCCTCTGTTTTAGTGTCTCGCTGAAGATCTGACTCTGGCCTACTTTAAATACATATGCTTGCACTGCACCATAACTATGAGCTGCATCACTGACTGTTTTTTTCAATAAAAATAACAAAACAGCATTTTGTTCCTGCCTCTTTTTTAAATCTTTCACTACAAAATATTTAATTAATTGAAAGTATTACTTAATATTCAAAGAGATGTATTAATTTACTCACCCTCATGACATTCAAAACCTACGACTTACTTTCTTCAGTTAAAAGGAAATGAAGATGGCCCATTCCTTTAAAAAGAAATATACAATTTTAAAATGATTATTAGTAAAACAAATTTAAAGAAAGTACAATTATTGCATGAAAATACTGATTAATGTTTAGTTTATTACAATCAGTGGAGCTACTTTCTACTATGTTGGCAAAAAAAACAGCAAATGTTAGTGCTCGGCAATGCACGGAAGATGTAAATTTGGAGCAGGTAGGCAGGGCAGGTGTTTTAAATAGGTTCTACAGAGAGAAGCTGACAGAGGGGGTTGAGGGGGCGGCAGCGTCTCCGCAGTGTGATCAACACCAGCTACTGCTAGAGAAAACTGCTGCACAGGCAAAAGTGAAGGTGACTCATGCATGGAAATACACAATGGAGATATTTATCAAAGTGCTAAAATCAGACAGACCACAACAACATGACAACTTAAAAGTTCAAAGTAATACAAATCAAGCAGTCTGATAATCTGCAAACAAATCTGAGCTGAGCACTACAGTTCATTCAGTTAAACAGAACCTTTGAGTTGTCAATCTCTTGGATCAGTACTAACAAAAGTTGCTTTTTATAATACTTAATTTTTAATATGTGCTGCTACTAGTGAGTCAGCAAGACAGACGGAATTTCAAACATCTGGTGCAAAAACCCTTCAGCTAATCAACACACAGATGCGACTATTTCTTATTTTCTTATTCTGATTAGTAATTATTTGTATAATTCTGTCCTCAAATAAGATTTTTCATTTTTAGTCTAACCATAGTACTTCCCATATTTACTGTTTCCATAAGGGTTCCTCTTTCCAACTTCCTTCTCCTTGATAACACATAGTCAGTTTACAGAGTAAATGGTTCAGCAGTGCTTATCTTAGAACAATTGCTGTTTTTTTTTTCCTTTCAATGAATTTCTAATTAATGAAGTTTCTGCCATTTTCATGAGCAGAGAAAAATGTGACCTTCTGAGGCTTGTCTGCACTGAAATAAATGGTAAACTAAATAAATTGTAACATCTAAAAACTAGTTTTATACAAGTCGAAAATATTATCTAAAGACATGAGATAAATACATTTACTCATACCAACAAAACTAATTTTATGCATTCAATCTATACTGTAGAGTAAGTATTATTTTAATGATATTATTGCAACTTATTTTAATTTGTTCATATCTAATCACATTTTTAATTAAGTGAATAAATAATTGTGCAAAAAGTTATATATAATTATATTTCACAGTTACTTTTTGTCAGCTGCCAATAGAAGTCTAGTAATTAAAATAAAATAGAACATATTTTTTGAGAAGGGAACATAACATTTAGACATAAAATGGATTTACTAAAAGCAACCAGCTTACTTAATGACAGTTTTAATAATACACAATGTAATATTTTATATTAGTATTTTTCAAGACAAGTTTGTAATGTCATAGTGTATTTGTTTGGTTTAATTTTGCCTGGAACACAAAACCAGTCTTAAGTAGCACAAGTATATTTGAAGAGTTCAGATGCAAAACCAGCTAAAAGCCATCTCGGTCAAAAATGAGATAATGATACTGAGTGAATGCTCTTGACACATATTATACGTCCATCAAATACTTTTTCTTCAAACTCGCTAAAATACCAGCCTCAGCCCAATCAGAAGTACCGGTACTTACATAGAAACCTATACATCTGAACCTGATAAAAATGCATTTTTTAAAGAAAGATGTGAGATGGATTTAGCTGGTTTTGCATCTGAACTCTTCATTTGTAGCAATAGCCAAAATTACATTGTATGGACAAAATTAACAATTTTTATTTTATGCCAAAAAATCATTAGGATATGAAGTAAAGATCATGTTCCATAAAGATATTATGTAAATTTCCTACTATAAATATATAAAAAAATATTTTTTTATTAGCAATATGCATTGCTAAGAACTTAATTTGGACACCTTTAAAGGTGATTTACTCAATATTTAGATTTTTTTTTGCACCCTCAGATTACAGATTTTCAAATAGTTGTATCTCTACCAAATATTGTCCTATCCTAACAAACTGTACATCAACATAATGCCTTTTCAGTTTTCAGATAATGTATAAATATCAATTTCAAAAAAATTGACCCTTATGTCTCATTTTATGGTCTATTTTTAATTACTGATGCTGACAAGCTTTTTTGTATCTCTAAATGTCAACATTAACTGTCTGATTTACTCCTTGTGTGTTTAAAGAATTGATTATATTTCTTCAGATTATGTTTTCTACAAATAAATAATAATTAAAGTTTTGCCATGAAACCTAAAAATGTGCTTCATGTGGAAACATCTAAATTCGATCCAATTTTAACATCACCAAATCAACCTGACTACAGTAAATTACACCATCAAAAGTCATTTTAAGTATCAGATCAGGTACAAATAGTTCTTAAAGAAACAACTGCACTACATACACTTTTTACAGCACTTCTATAAATAATAGAAACTAAATAAAAACTAAAAAAAAAGAAAAATAAAAATACACAGATATCAATATCAGTGAAGTGAGTTTAAAGAGATTCAGACGAATCGATGCAAAGTACAACCAGTTAAAATGACTGCACTTACCAGGTGATGAACCATGAAATAATAAGTCTTCGTTTTTAAATTCAAACCCATTTTAAAGGGCAAACCCGTCCTGTGAAGCCCATCCTGCCCACAAGTCCAAACTTCTCCGCTCTCAGGCCTCAGCGTCATAGTTCACTATCCACGCATCATAAAGTTGTAGAAAAAGAGGGAGGAAGAGAGAAACAGAGGTAGGGAGGGGGCTGCATCCTCCTGCAGACACTCTTATAGGTGGTCCCGGGACGATAAAGGTCTGAAGAACTGCAGCATTGTACTTTAATGCAGAGTGAGAGAGCGAGAGAGACCGAAGAGGGAGATTCTAAGGTCACTGTTAAGCACTTGAAATGCAGAGACTCTCTCGCTCTGTACCTCTCCGGCTCGCTTTCTCCCTCCTCCTGCTGTCCTCCACACCTCTCCTCCTCCTCCTCCACCCCTCCCCTCCATTCCTCTTTGCCTTTCCCTTCTGGCTAAGTTTTGCAACATCATGCTCCCCTCGCTGGCGCAGTCCAGCGGAGTCCAGCATCTTCGCAATCACCGCTTGTTTCTTCATTGACAACATTTCACGCGTTCCAGTATTTGACGTGTGACGTCCCGTATGTGACTTCCAGATGAAATCCGTCCATACTAAGCTCACGTTAATGAAATATATTCCTCTCCTTTTCTTTACTATTACGTGGTCAACCTCAATCCAGAAACCTTCAACCTCCGACGTGTCCCAACTCAGTCTTGTTAATGCCTTCCTCCATTCTTCAACTCTGAGTGGGTCTTCCTCTCTCTCTCTCGTTCTTACTGGTTCTATACAGTAGATCGCATTATGGGAATTGCTCTCTCTCTCTTTCTCACTCTGATACTCCACCCTGTACAAGCACACACGCATATGCTGTGATATGGACTCCCAAGGTCACATTGTCCTATATGTGTGTGTGTGACCACAGGGGGTTGATAGCGAGTGCTATCCTATAAATCACAACGGCCCACACAGGACGACATTCTGTCAGTCAGATATCCGTGTGTGTGTGTGTGAGTAAATGTCTCTGTTTGAATCAGATGTCTGTGAAACAGCTGCTGTCTCTTTTTGCTATCACATCTGCATCAAGCGACGGCGCTGTTCATCAGCAAATGTTCCCCACGATCAGGCCTAAAGATTTAATCACAGTCATCAGAAACAAAACTTATACTTATCATTTCAAGACAATAATATAAACCAATCGCATATGTGCACTTGACTACTATATACTGTGTGAAAATTTGTATCAAATATGCAGAAATTCCTGGATAAACGACCATTTCCATTGATTTTTAAAGAGATAGTTCACCCAAAAATGAAAATTCAGTCATAAATTACTCAGCCTCATGTCGTTCCAAACCTGTAAGACCTTCATTCATCTTCAGAACACAAATTAAGATTTTTTTGATGAAATCTTAGAGCTTTTTTGACTCTGCATAGACAGCAATGCAACTACCACATTCAAAGCCCTGAAAGGTCGTAAGGACATTGGTAAAATAGTTATTTTTGTTTTCTCTGCGCACAAAAATGATTCTCGTAGCTTTATAAAATTGCAGTTGAACCACTGATGTCACAAGGGCTTTTTTAACAATGTGCTTACTAGGGCCCCATACACAACGAACGCATTTTTTTAGGTCTGAAAACACGAGGCACACCACACTGCCTTTTTCTGGTGACTTTTAAAAAAAGAGCAGTGCGTTGCGGTTTATGTTGCTAGGCAACCATCAAATCAGTAGTCCTGTCAGTCTAATCAAAGGATTATAGCGCGAGCGCTCTAAAATCTTTTGTTTTTGCTGTTAAGTAAACTGTCATATTAGCAAAAACTACAGCTTCGGGTAACCCGCAATAGACACCAAAGTTTCTCCTCCATCACTGCGGACTCCAGACTTGCTAAGCAACGGTAAACTTTCGTCACCACAGTGGAAGGCCCACCTCTCCATTAATTTGATTGGACAATGGGAAAAAAAACGCGATGATGTCGGGTGCTTTTCTGGTCAGAGTTGTTGTTTTTTTTTTTCAACTTCAGGCACTCAGAGCGCTCCGGCAAAAATGTGATGTGCCCGGGGCGCATAAACAGCACGCATAACGCTCACTGCCAATAGAAAACAATTCAAAAAAGGCACCTCTCACTGCAAAAACGCGTTCTGTCTGATCGGGGGCCTAGGGCTGCTCCCCAATAGTCAACTAACTGTTAGTTGATGAGTAGAGGATTCGTCAACCAACATTTTATTAGTTGCTGAGTCACAGAAAAAAAAAAAGTCCACAGTAAGTGGCAAAGTCAAGCAGTCCGAGATGGACAGATCGTTAACGGCTGGTCGATGTGGTAATATAGTACATCAGGTTGGACATCCAAATTCTCACCTATCATTCATCGACCTCAAATATATTTTTTTTATTTGAAAGATGTATTTGAAAGTCATGCTACGAAGGAGCTCAATGTTAACCTGGAAAATTGTGGGCTATTTAAGTGTCTGTGCGGAGTGTGGAAGCTGAAGACTACCGTGCTCACTGCATGACAGATGGAGGCACTGTTGTCACTTGCACTTAAAATACTCTGTCATTTTTGGTCATACAGCTCTACGTTTATTTGTGTGCACTCAGAATAACAACGAAACGTTGCGCTTTTGTAAAATAATTAAAGCAAACAGGATGTGCTTTCTGTCGTCTTGGTATCTGTGAACTGGAGTGCAAAACTCTGTGTATACTTGCCTTGCAGACATGAAAAATATACCTATAGAGAGTGAAATGTCTACTTTTAAATGAACCAATTCAGATATTAAACAAATATTCCCAGATTATGTAATTCGTATGAAACATGCATACAGGCGCATCCACTACTGCGGAGATGATGAGACAGTGTTGGTGACTTCATCTCTTAAGCTGAAAACAAAGAAAGCGCTAGTTTATCAAAAAATTTTTAAACCATTAATGAGGTCTCCTTGCTGTTATCATACTTCTGCTGTTTCAAGCTTTTTTGTGCACTTGAGAGCTTATTAGGCTATGCAGGCAATAGTCAACTAATGCTTATAATGAACGACTACTTGTCGACCACAAAAATCTTTAGTCGAGGGCAGCCCTAGTCCTTACTACCTTTCTGGGCCTTGAACGTGTCAGTTGACCATTCAGGGTCAGAAAGCTCTCGGATTTTATCAAAAATATCTCAATTTGTCTTCCAAAGATGAACGTAGGTCTTACAGGTTTGGAACAACATGAGGGTGAGTAATTAATGACAGAATTTTCATTTTTGAGTATATTATTCTATTAGAAAACACATTTCAGACTGCTTAGAAGTGTGCAACCGATAGACATGAAACTTCAATAGCAATAAATGCATTGCTAAATGAAGTCAAAAACTATTTAAACACCTAGCTTTTGCAGACCATGGATACAGTAATCATTTTTGGCTGTCGTATGCCTTATTCATTTGACAGATGAGTCATAACTGTTATGTTCTTGTCTAGATAAGCCACATATGCCATAAATGGGCAAAGTGACTGACTAGCCAAGTGTCATAGTCTGTAAAACTCCGACCACAAGGGTCCCAGACCACTTCCCCATGTAGTAAGCTTTCCCTTTTAACAGCTGCACTGCTGGCTCATTTACCGTTCAAGCCAACTGTTACAATTCTGGGGAGATGAGACACAAGTAATCAAATAATCCATGGAATAGCATGTTTCAGATTGCTTGGACTCACAGAGCCAGACTTTTTAGCATAATAAAGTCTGTTCCACTTTGCAGATGACGTTCTGAACAAGAACCACCAATTTCAATAGGAACATGCAGTGGGATGACAAGTACAGCAATCAACCACAGGTCATTATTGTATAAAAATTCATGTGCATAATATTTCACAGATATAGCTCAAAACAATGCATAATATGCATTTTGCTGATACATATCTAGATTCAACCAGCTTTTGCCATGTTTGTGCACATTATACATGAGAAAGTCAATGAAAAGTCACAGTCTGCAGTCTGTAAGTGTATCATCTGAAGCTGAGGCTACAGAATGCTTAACTCAACATTTTCTGGGGTTAGTAATATATCTATAGTATGGTGCTTGTAATATTCATCAATTACATTTTGTGTTGAATCTAATTTAATATTATGGAGGCCAGGATATAAACAGTGTCATAGAAAGAGTAGAGGTTTTAGCAAACAGCCAGCCATTTGTTTACAAGCCTAAAATGGCCACTACGGAAAACAAAACTGTTTGGATGCATTACTACTGAGATTAAAACGGCATCATAAATTATGCACATAAAACATTTGATATCCTGAATGAGCTCAGCTGGGATGCTACAGGACTCACAAGTGTCCATTACTTCATTTATCATGCATATTTAGTATTTCAGTCAAGCTACAGAATGTTTGATCTAGCTTCTCTTCCTGGAACTTTAATCACTGATCCGGTTTTACATTGTAGGGTGGTTTGTGGTTGGTTTTACTCAAGGCCTGGCAAAGCGCCAAATAGAGAAACAGACAGAAAGAGGTAGATATTGATAGGAGGGGGGTGGGTGGGTTTTTAAAATAATTATTTTTCCTACACAGCAATAAGATTAAATTAAGACTTTTGCTTGTGCACTGCATCTCAGATGTCTTCTTAAATGTTTCTCCATGAGGAAGAAAAAAGATTCAACGGAGGTTTCAACAATGTCTCAAATTATGTCGATTTGCCAAGATACCAAAGATTTCAAAATGAACTCAAACTTGTCTCAAGACCAAAATTATCTGTGCTATGGCAATCCCTGGCAATTTGCTAGCTCCTTATTATTACTCTATAATGACCATTTGAGTCTATTTCAATTTCTTTGATGGAATTCTAGGAGAAACATTGGAGACAAACACTCCTGAGAGTTGCCAGAAATTAACCTTTTTATTAAAGGTACACTATTTTCCCCCTGGACCCCCCAATGACACCACTGCTGGCCCAAATTGCTCACTTGTTCAATCAATCACTAATCCCTGTATAATAAATGCTACCTGATGAAAACATAACAGTAGGAACTTTTTTCACAAGACACAAGATTGCATTTTTACATCACATTCGCTTTTGTTCATACTATCGGGTAGTTTTAGGTGTAGTGCAGATGGTACGTTATTTTAAAACATCACGGAGCATTATAGCTAGAGCGCCACTCAATGGACATTTCAAATCAGAACTGCGATGACTCGTAGAAAACCAACATCACATAAAACGTACCATATGTACGTTCATCTATTCCGAAGAAAAAAACAAACTCTCTTAGCGCCACTCAGTGGACATTTCACATTGAATATGTCATGAAACGTACATGGCGCTACGTATTTCGGTACGTTTTCGTCATGAGATCAGGTTGAATAAATGCCACAAAGTGCGCTAAATAGAAAGTAAGTAGCAATCTCAGAAATAGATATTGTCTACATGCTCGTTTTTGAAAGTCACATAATTGTTTAACATGTAACGGAGACGTTACGTCGAACGTGACTGACTGAAAGCGAACTGAAATATATCACATGATATATAACAGATAACTAAAAAGGAATTCATTACAGGGACATTTTGAACCCCACATTTTAAAAATCGGGGACGATTTTGTCACATTTAGTGCAGTTTTTACCCCGAGCTGTGGTTAATGTCTGACCTTGCTCCTGAGATGTGAAAGAGCAACCTCTGAGCAATAAAATATTTTTGTGGACAGCACACTAGGAACGAAAAAGTAAGGAAGGTAAAATGTAAAAATGTAACAAGAACTGACTGAACTGAAGAAAATATACAATCATACACCAATACTAAAACAGACAGGGGCAGAGAAGAAAGAATCCCATGCTCACAGACACAGGCTATAACGGGACACACTGAAGGTTTTATGATCTCCACAGATGTGATTAGTCTAAAAGACAACCCCCCCCCCACAACACACACCCATCCCCACCTCATACACTCTCCCGCCCTCCCTTATTTCTCTCCGTCTTTCTCTCTCTCCCTCTCACTCGTCCCGTGCCTCTGCAGTGGCTCATTCTTTCCTGCGCCGGCTACAGACACACGCCGCCCCCCTCCACCCCTCCTCTGGCCACTCATCCCAGCATGCGGCACCTATTCAGGGGTAAGACCGACAGTCTCTTCCCTAGACTGAAAGTGGAGCTCTGCGCTGCAGCTGCTGCTGAATGAATGCAGCATTTCCTGCGTCTACAACCACGCGGAGTGAGACAGAGTATCAGCGAGACACTGCCGGCAACTGAGAGCCACTAATCTGAAGACCAAGCAACGGATCAGGTGCTGCCTCCGTATTTCTTGTTCTCTCTCCCTCCCTTACTGGGACATACTGCAAAGGAGGATCGAGGACGGGGACGTACTCAAGCTCCCTAGCTGAAAGTCTTGTCTTTCTGTTCTAATTCTGTGTCGGGTCCCGTGTGGCCCCTCAGACCTACAGTATCCCACCCAAGACATACAGCGGAGGACTCGACCAGGGGACAGACGGTCTGACATGGAGTTGCAAGACAGAAGATCATTCTTGCACAGGTGTACAAGGTCCGGCGATGTAGTCCACGCCGGTCTGGTCGTCACACTTCTGATTGGTAAGTCTCTTCCAGTCATTACCGTACTATTGCTACCTTGTCCCCCTCTCTAGCTGTTTACTCTGAAGTCCACCGTCCTACGCTTTCCTAGTGGGGCGGCTGCCAAAACGCTGCAGTTTTTGCATGGCTTGCATAAGTCGAGAGCACCAAACAAGCCAGATTAAACTTGTTGCTGTTGGTGGAGGTTGATTTGTTGAAAGATCTCAGATCTCGAGAGGGTATAGCCTAGGAGGACTAGGTTCCTTCTCTTGCCTCTGGTAAAACGAGAGGGGTAGAGAGTTTTAAAAAAAAAAAAAAAAAAAAAGGAGACTTGTCAGGGGATTGTCAGTACATTGTACACATCAAGAGGGCAAGACCATGTTGGCATCAGACATTTTAAACTGGTCGATATTGATGGTGATCATTAGTCCCACTTTTGCAATTTTGGTCTATCAAAATTCGTATTTAACATCCGTCTTACTAAGTGTCTAAATTACTCTGGTGACTTTGCCTTTTCTTCTCAATTGTCCTTACAGCCATGTACGTTGTACTCGTAAAATCCGGGCCATAACCAAGTAAAATTTAGGGGGGAACACGGCCAATCAATAACTATTTTTAAATGACCGATTCTTGAACTTCTACACATGGTACCCCATATCTTAAACATTTAGGTTACTTCCACGAAAGAACTTCTCTATATTTACTCTTTTCTGCACTGTAAAAGGCATTCGCTTTACCTCAGTTGCAGGATGTTTGTGGGACGTGTGGCTTTCTGCTTTAGAGCGTCTTTATGATGTATTGCGCCGTGCGAATCTTGAATCACACCGCACAACAGTGTGCTGCGCTCACTGAATTTCGCCACTGAATTACATTAATTCTTTTTGAGCAGGTGGGCCCGATTCTTCCAAGCAAGCCCCCCTCCTCTTTCCCTGTACTGCTTGTGAAGGTGAATTAGAGGCCGTTAAACTAGGTCATTTTCACTCTCTCCTTCATAGCATGAACTCAGACGGTTAATATGCATCCTCTGCAGAGTTCCCAGTGGACTTGGGGAGGTATGATGTATTGTTATATGTTCGCGGCACATCCGTCAGGTTACGAAAAGGTGCACCACTTAGGGGCGAATCAACATTCTAACAAACGACACAGTTTTGCTAGTGGTTTGATTATAATTTTGCCTGTCGGTGTGCCTGCAAATGATAGCGAGTAAGGTTAATTGCAATATAAACAACCCTCATTCATATATTATCAGAGTTCATCAGATTGTTCTGCATCCAAAATACTTATGAAACCAAAGAATTGATACTTCATCAGTCCTGTGAAAGAAGAGGATTTACTCACTTGTCAAGGGGAAACAAATCAGCTTTGAGAATGATTTTGCACTGAGACTTTGGTTGACGAGGGAATACGCAGAAGATCTTGAAAGACAGAAAGGTTAAATGCTGTAAATGGCTCTGTAAATGGTCTGGTCCCAAACAATACAGATAATAGTAACAAATGGACATTGATTGTATTCACTAATATTTCTAATTAAATTAAATGTCAACACACTTTGTCCTCTGCAATTTGTAGGAAAACAAACAAGAGGATAAGAATAGGGCTCTATAAATAGTCCAAAAGCACACGTGTAATATCACGGCATGCAAAGCGTGTGAAGAGCAGTTGTGGTATCTCTTCCACCGCCACTAGTCCCTCACACCTCAAAGTGGTTAGGAAAAACATGATTAGGAGCTCACGTCTGGAACCTGAAAATGAACAACATTACTAAATGACAGTATAGGACTCATCTGATTATGAGGAAAGTATCTTATAAATTGGTAGGTGCCTTCTGTGTTGCTAACTTTGCAAAAGCTGCTAGATTTAGTGACCTTTCATGCCCCTTTTAGCAACTTTTTCATAAAGCACACATCAAATCTAGCAACTTTCTTGGCAAACCTTAGCTTCTTTTCTTGGAAGAGAATATGATACGAAGGCTGTGCTGTGCATTTAATAAATGTATGAGATAAAAACAAGTCAGGCAATGTTGTGGTTATAAATCAGGATTTTTGCAGTGCATAAACGCAGCTTGGAAATGGCTTGGAAGTAACAGTCATAATGGGTTGCGTTTCAGTCACTATTTGATGCTCATTCCAGAAAGAGAAAATTATGTAAATGAGAACAGCTTTATGGGGAATTTGGATGTATTAAATATACAGTATGTGAGCACAGATGTAAATAGCTGACTCTAGGCAGAATGCAATTATTGTATAAAGATGTCATGAACATACCTATTAGCACATGACATCATCTAACGTCATTTAGTCACTTTTTTCACACAGGCTTTGACTACTTTCCTTTGAAAGTAGCTGGCAACATTGGCTATAGTCAATTCTTGAACTTCATATGCCCACAGTTTTTGTCTAAACATTATCTAAACTTTATTGATTTACTGATTGATTGCAATTCATGAATAAAAAAAAAAATCACAATTTAAACATTTAGGTTTAAAAATTTAAAGGCTTAAAACATTTAAAATTCCCTGACAATTTACTCACCCCCATGTCACCTTAGATGTTTATGTCTTTCCTTCTTCAGTCGCAAAGTAATTACATTTTTTGAGGAAAACATTCCAGAATTTTTCACCATATAGTGAATTTCAATGGAGATCAGTGTGCTGAAGGTCTAAATTGCAGTTTCAATGCACTGGAATAAGGGAATAAGGGTCTTATATGGCAAAATAATCAGTAACCTTCTAAAAAACAAATATATATATATATATATATATATACACACACTTTTTAACCACAAATGCTCGCACTAGCTAAACCTCACGTATTACGTAGTCGCGTTGGAAAGATCACGTGTGATGTAGGTAGAAGTACCGACCCAGTGTTTACAAAGCAAACGTGTAAAAAAAGCCTAACACACTTTACAAAAAAGGTAAAACAACTATGTCGGACAATGTTGAAGTTGGAGGAGAAAATGAGATGGAGTTTTCCCCAACAGTACATTTTTAAACCGAAGTACACAGATGAAAAACTAACTGCGTGTGACCTTTCGAACGTAATTACATAACGTGTGAAGTCGCCGACGCAAAAATGGGCAATCGTTTCGCAAGATAAGACCCTTATTCCACAGCGTGTAGATCCCTCTGACGCTGCATTGAAACTGTGATTTGGACCTTCAACCCATTGATCCCCACGGAAGTCAACTATATGCAGAAAAATCTTGGGATATTTTCATCAAAAAAATTATTTCTTTGCGACTGAAAAAAGAAAGACATGAACATCTTGGATGACATGGGGGTGAGTAAATTATCAGGGAGTGAACTTATCCTTTAAGAGTCAAGAAATAAAAGGGACAAACTATAGTTTACTTTTAAATGGCTGTCTATTTTTTTTATTAATATTATAAAAAAATGAGCATGATATTACAGCAAGTTTCTGCATCGAGACTGACCCAGCTGCACTGGTGTGACTACAAAAAAAGTAGCCCTATGGCCACAAAGTGGACTGACTGACCTTAAAGGGTCTTTGGTTTAATCCAACACTAAGAGCTGAGGCTCGGATGTATGTTCATGATGTGCTGATGTCACAGGCTGTTTTGAGCCAGACATGGAGTCCTGTTACATTGAGTAGATATAGTTATACATTGCTCTCTCTTTCTCTCACTCAACTTCTCTTTCTTTCTCCCTCCCTCCCCATTTGTCCTGTTAAGCAGCAATATGAACCTCATACCACTGCACATTAGCGTTTGCGGTATGTATTATGGGTATTGATTATCTCCCAGGGGGTGGAAGGTGAGGAAATTTCTAAATGCACACTGTTTTTAAATGATTACGTTACATCCAACAAAACTTATATTAATATTAAAATAATATTTTAGGATAAAAAAAGTAATAAATTAATTAATATTTTCCATTAAAATATCTAGGGATATTTTCAGAAAGGATGTTGGTGCACCTTGTCTTTCATTTTTACTCTATTTAATTTGCTCCTACTGAAACTTAGGTTCATTCATATGTGAATTTATTTTGTATTATTATTTCAACTTAAATATTTTCATATATTAAATTGACTTGATGTTTGTCATCTTATGACTGATTTTAAAACATTTGAATATCTGTCAAGTACCTAACTGCTTAAATAAATTAATAGCACACAATCACACATCAAATCAATCTGGCTTTAATTTAAATGATCACTATCAAATGTAAGCAAACATTCATTTTAAATGAACTTTACAGAAGCGATTTTTTTTTTTTTTGAAAGTGGGTTTTCTGCTATGTCCCTGAATCTGTCAAAATATATTTTTTTCAAGATACAACACATTTTGACCTTTTAGCACCCCCATAGTGCACAGCTCACTAACAAAATGAAAAATGAAACAAAATCTGCTCAGAACTGTTACATTACTTGCTGTCATTCCCTGACACTCCAATAAGGAACTTTAACTTATAGTCAAGGGAATGGTTTGTCAGGGATAAAGATAATGAGATATGATAGCTGGCTGAGAATTGATGGCCTGAATAAGGGAAAGAGAAAGATGCTTATGAGGGGCAGAGTGATGGGAGAAAGGGGGGTTGTTTGCTTTAATTAGTTTTGTTCTCTGGAGTCATACTCAGTGGAATAGCGGGTGTAGATTTAAGGGGAAGATCCAATTATTACCTGAATCAGATCTATGACACAATTGTCATTGTCTTTTAAACTTTATTTAAAATTTCTAATTTTATAATGCATAAGACTTTATTTTATTTAATTGTTTTATTTATTATTATTATTATTATTATTATTATTATTATGAGACGACCAGTAAAGGACTGGAATTAACTATTTTTCCACATGATCAGCCCAGACCAGTGACCGGCTGATTTTGCATATTTTGAGCCAGTCCATTTTTAATGTGCTGGCCCCACTCCCAGACCTGTACATCACCTAAATTTCATACAGTTGACTGCTGAAAAAATATGATGCAGGGCAACAACTCCATACATGCAGTTATGCCCTATAATTCAAGATATTGGTGCAAAAAAATGCCCCTGTATGTGTTTTTGTCTCATATTTATATCATATGATAAACACACCAGCAGCAGGAGCAATATCACATAAGCGCTGATTTTGTCCCAATCTATTACGAGTTTAAATGTGATTTATACAACAGTTCAGTAAATAAGTTGACATTGTGTTATATTTTAAGGACAATATTATGTGTTTTTGCTCAATTTTGCAGAGAACATATTACCTTTAAAGCCTTTTTAATTGTTGTTCGTCTCCAAGCAGCACAGAGGGGTTTCGTTTTTAAATGAATCCACGTTTTGAACAAATCGTGTCAATCAATGATTCAAAGGCCCATTTGTAAAGAGAGCCATTTACTTATTTCTTGCATAAATCAGTTTGAGCAAATCATAAAGGCATTTATCGCCACCCACTGGAAAAAAGATTAAAAAATTAAGATTTAAAAAAATTAAAGGGATAGTTGACCCGAAAAATTTAAATTCTGTCATCAATTACTCACCCTCATGTTGTATCAGAAAATGAAGAATTTTGAAACATAAAAGAGTTTTGAAGACTGTCGGTAACAAAGCTGTTTTGCTTACCAATGACTTTCATTATTTGAACAAATACTGAGATGGTTCTCAAATTATCTTCTTTTATGTTCCATAGTTATGCCGTTATAGCCTAAATGTTTGTGTAATTCATTTTATGTTAAATCAAATAAAATATTTCTTTCTAGAGCTACAATTTGTAATGTCTAATTGATATTTTCACATTTAACACAAAAACAGCTTTAAATAATCTTCTGTGGGTATTTTCACAGTCAAATTTATTTTGTGATTAATTAGATTATCATGTAATTAATTAGATTAAAAATTGTAATCGACGGACAGCCTTAATTTATATATATATATATGTATATATATATAGTAGTTCATGAACTAGATGTAATATTGACTGTCTAGCTCAATTTCACGGAAGAAAATAGTTCCAATCAAGCAGATCTTTTGTGTTCTCGAGCAAGACAGCAGTGAATAATTTTTGTTACCGTTTGAATGAACCGGTTGAATGAATTTTTACAGTTCCTTATTATTCTAAATGAATTAATTGAAATAAAGAATTTTATAAGTCTAGGGACCAAAAATGACCATTTATAAGTCTAGGGACCAAAAATTGACCATTAACAGTAGTAAATGACATCTGTTTATAGCAGCTCATTTTTAGTTAATTGCTATTCTACCTCTTTCCAGTCGCAGAGCACTTTATTGAGTTGTTTAAGTGACAGAACATCTGCAAATTAGTCTAGATTTAGGGAATTGTAATGTTTATTCATTAATCAAATATTAGATCAAGGGTGCCAAAACTCAGCCTTGGAGGGCTGCTGTCCTGTAGAGTTTAACTCCAACTTGCCTCAACACACCTGCCTGGAAGTTTCTAGTATGCCTAGTAAAAGCTTGATTAGCTGGTTCAGGTGTGTGTAATTGAGGTTGGAGCTAAACTCTGCAGGACACCAGCCCTTGAGGACCAAGTTTGAGGACCAAGTTGAGGACCAAGGGCACCCCTACAGATTTTTGTTTGTACATACTGTCAGTTAAAGTTCTTAGAAAGAAAATCGTAATCAGCAAAAATCATTATGGAGGGGTTACACTTACAAACTAAACATAACAAAAAAGCAAAATCGGAATCAGCCAAGGAAATTGCAATCGGAGCATCTTTATATTTTCTTTTATGTATTATTTATATTTTACTTTGGCTTTATTTAAATTATAACTAGTGTGACACGTGAGGTTACTGAGGTCTAAGATGATTAATCTCAGAATCAGAAGAAGAATCTAGAAGAATTTATTTAGATAAGACATCTCATTTGTCAATTGTCTTTGCTATGGGAATCTACAACTACACAACACAACTAACAGACTTCCCATCCATTTAAAAAAAGACCCCTAAACAAATTGGACCATCTGACTGCAAAGTCATCCATCAATAAATATGGAAACCACTTGACAAAGTGGCTTGTGGTAAAATGATCAGAATGATGCGCTCCCCATCTCAGCACAATGCTGCAGTCAGTACAAGAAAAAAGGCTGACGCATTACTGTAAGCCATAGCTCCTCCCTCTTTTCCTGTAGACTGCACTCAGAGTCTCTCAGGGGGAATTAGGGCCAATGGAAAGAAATGGGGTGAATGGAGATAAAGAGAGAGGAAGAAAGGATGGAGAACGAGTGTGGAGGTATGCTAGAAAGAAGAAAGACCAGCAGCAATGGTGATAGTGCCTGCAAGTGTGAGAAAATAAATAAATTAATAAATTAGTCATTTAAGAGAAGATGAATGCAAGACTGCAAAACTTGTATCAGGTACATGTAATTTTACACTATATAGATAGATGGATAGATAGACTTTTACAGTGCAGAAAAAGCACGAAATGAAAGTAGATGGATATTAAAAGAGAGATCAAAGGGCAGTGAAAGGACTGAGTTAGAAGGAAAGTTGGACAGGAGAGGAAAAGAGGATGTAATGGCTTTGGGGAATGTGGGGTACTTTTAAATGGATGCGGATGGAGGAAATCCACCGCTCAGGATTCCAGACGGTTTAAAGACCTGCCATGAAAAACTAAATGGTAAAAATCACACTGTTTCCCACGTGCTGACCTCACCAGAGGGCAAAAGTGAACTCATGCTGAAATAGTCCCCTCAGCAAGAAAAAGGTTTGAGTTGAGATGATGAATTATTTACTGGCATCCAGCTTTGCAACTAAAGGGAGAGGCTGGTCAGTACATTTCATTGCATTTAAATTTAAATGTATTGGCTTTTAAAATAATTGTTTCATTATTTGGCATTTTATGAAAAGACACTGTGTTTTCTGTAATACCTAGAAACATGTGAGTTTGTATCAACCTTGACTGTCACTGCAGCACATGTTGGTCTCTACGGGACATCTGTTCCACAGTCAAAGATCGTCCAGATCTCTCACTTCCTTCTGTCACCCCAAATCCACCCTGTCAGAAGGCAAAAGAGAGAATTTAGTGAATATAATGCTTTGATTATAATATTATTTTCCCTGCACATTCCCATCCATTTCATTTTACCCCCTAGGTAAATGTGAACATTCTCTCCTGGGAATTAAGCTTTGTAATGTGCATTTGTAGGTCAAGTTGGCATCTGCTCTTATTTAATGTGAGTTTAGTAGTTCTGAGGCAAGGAATTGTGGGAACAGAAGTGACCTATAGAGGCAAGGTGAAGTTTAGAGATGCTTAAGCATGAAATGAAAGTTTTGGATGTTGTGCTGTAAGTAAAAATACAAAACAACTCACAAACTAAAGTCACACTAAACGTAATGTACAACAATGTGCCAGTAAAACATTAAAAGTTAAGCCTAACTATAAAAGTAGTACATTTTTTACTTCATAAAAGAGGAGATCTTAATTTTAAAATGCCCTAATATTCCTGTGTAGCACTATCCTGTGTTTTATAGCATCAGTAGCTAGAGTTGGGGTACTCGGACTCGCACTCGGACTCGAGTCCGGTCTCGAGTACAATTTTTAGGCGACTCGGACTTGTCACGGACTCGGATGCATTTTTACTCGGACTTGACTCGGACTCGAGCCTTTCGGACTCGGAAAATATCCCGAGTCCGTCCGAGTCCAGAGACAGTTGACGGAAATGTCACTGACTCGATGCATTATCACGAAAGTCTTGTCCAGTAGACTACTTGAAAGCCGACGGGTTTATGTGCGCATTAGAGATGCGCGGATGAGCTCAAACGTCACCCGAATCCGCAGCTTCAAATGAATTATCCGCCCGCCACCCACCCGCAGCTGTATCTTTCTCTGATTTAGATAACCGCACCCGATCGTCGTTTACAATTATTCTAATTCTTAGTTTTGCATGATGATATGATGAATGGATGGTTCAATTTTAACAGCAGATTGATTCAGCTGATCTGCACATCGCTGCACACTTACATAAGCTTAATCGTTCGTGCTTTTAAGACAAATCCGCGCTAAAAAGAATAACGTTAACTGACATCTGGACGTGACTCTCCGCAATCTCTGATGAAATCAGTTGGGTGTTTGAACGTCTACTGGATCCTTGGACAAAAGATTACAGGGGATCACCAGTTTAAGAAATTTCAGATCATAAAAATATAATTCTTTTCATTTTTAAGGTATTGTTTTCGTTATAATGTACTGATTCAAATTAGTAATCAATAATAATTGTTAATTTTACTACTCTGCAAATCTGGTGCTGGAGCGGGCGCGGGCGCGTGTCAGGCGCAAAATCATCAAACATATTTCGGAGGAAGCCGGCGCCACATTCCCTACCGTCCTTACTATGTGTTTTGAGCGAATATTTGCATTTATTCACATACGATTGAATTAGAAATGGTGGCCTGTCATGATTTTGGCTAATGCAGGACACTACTGAATGATGCGCATCAGAGGGAATTTAGAAGTGGGTATACGCAAAGCCGACGGATTAAAAAATGAGTATCCGCAGGTACTGCACTACACCACTAAATATTACCCTACTCAATAGCATTAACACATGCGTAACTCCCTTCAAACTTGATCTGGAATGTCTTTTTTCTGTCACAACGTCTCGAACAGGTGAACACACAGACACACACACAAAAATGAAATCGTTTGCTGAAAAAGTATATAGAACAGGTTCCTATTTTAGAAAATGTAGTTAATATATAATCAGAATGCATTTTTTTTATTACCCGACCCGCGGGTATAACCGCCATCTGCGCATCACTAGTGCGCGCACACTCAAAGCGCGCTCACAGAACGCGCCTCTCAGTCAGTGTGCGAATACAGAGTTCTCTTTCGCTTCTAATAGGGTCTGCTATTGCTACACACATGCTCATATTGGAGACTATTCATGTAAATGAAGTCGGTTTTGTCTTAAGTCAACCTGAACAGCTGGGAGAAATACTGATGCGTCAAAATATTTGATCTGTGCGTCAGATCTTAAAGCGACAGCAGCGCTCATTTGTATTTTTGATTAATATATGTATTAATAATTTTGCTTGTAATACTTGGAGTGTTTACTTGCCTTGAGCTCAAGAATGTTTTACTTACATTAGTTGATTATTTTTTTCTGTATTAAAATTATTATTATTTAAACATGGTGGCAGTTTCTAGCTTAAAAGAAAAATAATTTTTCTAACATCTTTGCAGCAACAGTTTTTATGGGTCTTGGGTGTGCATAATTTTCTAATAATTAAATGGCCCATCATCAATTATTCCTTATATAATGTAATTTATTGTAATTAATGTAACTATAAATGCATTCAAAATTAAAACAGGTGTGAGTTTGCTGTGACTTATGGAAAGTATAGGTAGGGCTTTATACACAGTGTGTGCCATTGTAAAGACTAGGTTTATCCCTCACAACCTCATTTTCATTCAAAAAAGTCATATACAACCCAAAACACACACAGCCACAATCAGAAATAAAAGAGGTGCATTTTCTGCTCTTAAAGTCCCATTCACCAAGATACCTACTCCTTTACCCCCACCCTTGAATTTATACATTTACTACATTGATGAATAAAGTCAAGTCCCACCCTATAATTTTTCACATTCTAAAACCTGTTTCACTCTAAAATATGTCACATTACATAGATCATCCATAACTTCTGTCACATGACTTTAAGTTTGCTAAGCAGAGCATGGACACTTATGAGATGTTGTGAAATCAAAAATCAAAATGGCAAGATCCACTAGAGGTTCGCTTTTCTTACATTTCAACTGACATTGCATTTTTCTAGTTGTAAAGGTTAAAAACAGGGGTGCCCAAACTCGGTCCTGGTCCTTGGTTTAGCTCCAGCTTGTCTCAACACACCTGCCAGGGGGTTTCTAGTTTGCCTAGTAAGAGCTTGATTAGCTGGTTCAGGTGTCAGGTGTGTTTAATTGGGGCTGGAGCTAAAATCTGTAGGACACCTCCCTCCAGGACCGAGTTTGGGCACCCCTGGGTTAAAACAATGTTAAGATACTGACAGTAGTGTTTCCTTGGACTCGGACGGACTCGACTCGGACTCGGCCCTTTGGGACTCGGACTTGAGTCCGACTCGGCCCATTTTGGACTCGGACTCGTCTCGGACTCGATTGGTAAAAGACTCGGACTCGACTCGGACTCGACTTAGGTGGACTCGAACCCAACACTATCAGTAGCATTCAGTTTCCTCATATGTAAACAAAAAAAAAGATCAGTATCAACTGACTAAATTCCATTTACATGTTTTTCACTCACCTAAAACAACGAATTGAACAGTAAAATGGCAGTATCTTACCTTTTAGAAAATAAGGTTGAAGTTTCCACCCAATGAAAGCGTTTTAATTCAGCAGTGAGCACACAATTAGTTGGCATGAGTACAAATGGCTTGACCGCGTTTTATTTGTGATGACAGTTTAAGTAATAGAGCTGTCATTCGCTTATCGTCTTTTAGTCAGTAGACGAAACGCGACGAGAAACATTCGTTGCTCGAATCTTCGTAAACGGCTCAAAAATAGTTTAAACAATTTGCGAAGAACAATACACAGACCACGCGTTTGTGAGAGAGCTGTGACGCGCACGCACGTTGGCGCGTTTTAGACAACAGAAGCGCTGCCTCCATTAATTCGCACATACAAGTAATTTTAATATTTATCTAATGTTTATATATTTTCAAATGTTGTGTGCTACTTTGCCGAACCTCGACTAAATCTATTTTTAGGGTAAGGAAATGCCGTTTAAATCAATTATTGACCAAAACCAACGATTCAGGATACAAAATAAGTAATTTTTCAAGTATGATACAAAAATAAATTAGTAGAATTTATAATGGATGCATCAGAAAAACGAACTGATACACTAAAGGCCCGTTCACATTTTGATTACCATAACATACTGTATTAGCCTTCAAACCAATACACAACAAATACGAAAATTAGCCATGGTTTTACTACAAATAAAACCAAAAAAAAACAAAACATGGTTACTATAGTTAAACCATGGTAACCACAAATTAACTATGTTCTTCTTACACCAACCATAGTTTAACCATATTTGTGGTCAAACTATGGTTATACAAATGGTAAAAAAATAAAAAAATAAATAAATAAAAAATGGTTACTACACTTTTAATATAATAAAGCCATGGTTAATTTTCGTAAAGGGTTTTGTTATTTGGGCATCTTCTGCCACCTTAAATGCTCAAGCTCCTTAAAGTCTGTTGGATTCTGTTCAACTGTCAATGTTTTATCATTCACCTGCTGGGAAAAAAAAAAAAAATCATTCTGAAAGTGATGAAAATTCTCATACATTAGAATATTAGAACAATTATTAAAAAATGTATATCGTCCTTGGTATATATGGCTCTTAACTGCACACACATGCGAGGCATGACCTGGAGATGTGAAAAGTCATAAATTCATTTTGAGGATGCAGAATTATTAATCAACTTTAGTACAATGTTTAAATGAATGCATCACAGATCCACCCAGAGTGACCATGAACTCTCTCAATCTGCATTGGTGTTGATAATGCCATCATGGCACATAGAATGGCATGTCACCCACGCCAAATGGTCAGAGTGAATATACAGGGTGCCTCGATCCACTCTATAAATGAAATAGCACCCCAAGGACAGCTGTGGCCAACTGCCAGCAGACAAAGGCAATAAATAACACCGGCCACCGAGAATTTACTGTTTAACAACAGAGAGATAGAGAGGGAGGGAGATGGGGTTCAGGTACGGTATTCCTAAAATGAGGTTGGCTTTTAATTAAATTCCACTGCGACTGAATGAAAACATCGTAGGAATTAATAATTGAGTTGAGGAATTTATCCAAACACAATGGCAGTGAAAATGATGAAATGGAATGGAGACTGGAGACAAAGGTTAGAGTTTAATTAAAACAGCTTGTAGATTGGATGCACCAAGTCTTGTGATGGACACACAAGAAATCTGCTGATTTAGTCATCTTTTTTTTTTTTCCCTGAGGCTTCTAACGTTGGTATTCTTTGTGAATTATTACAGTTAAATGTGCAAAGAGTGAAACAGCACAGTTTGGTGTACTTTCCCGGAACTTGCATTGCATCTTGTGGGGTTTAGCAATAATAACATCTGTTCTCCTTCCTCACCATTGAGTGGGTAGAGTTTTGTTGAGGTGTAAATGCAAGCTGATTCACACTGCTGAAGGTGTGCTATCCACAGCAATGAGAGGTCTTGTTCAGCACTTGTTCCATGATTGCTATTGTTAGATTAATTACCAAAACCACTGGGCTGTTAAGTCATTAACTGTTTTCTATAACAGAGTGATGAAAAGCAATAAAATGATTTGCCGGATTGCAGAGAAAAATATATGCTCTTGCATTTCTCTGCTCTTTCTCAGTGTTTGCAAACACTTTCCTGTAATAGGTGCCTAGCCTGAACTATATTTACTTAATTTCACGTTTTCTGCACTAATAAAAATTATAGGCCTAATAATTTATGTTGTGTTAATTATGTTGGTCTAACAGTAACAGCATACTAACAATGCACAGCAAGATGCTGCAGTCATTTACCATTGTCTGAGGGATTTCCAAAGGTGAAATTTCACCATTTCAACCATTTCGCTAGAAATTCATGCAATGTGGAATTTTGTGTGGGTGAAAGATTTCCCCACACAGATTTCAGAACAGGTTTAAGTTGAACATGCAGATTCACCACAGTGACTATCAAAAAGCTGCTTGGTTTGAAAATGATTTTGTGCAGTGTCAGTATTGACAATAGCTGCAGTAAAGACAATAGACAATGGACTTATTTATCTGCAAAATTTTGCCGGAAATGTGACTGCATCTTAAGACATGTGAACAACATTGCCAGAATCATGCTAGCAACATGCTGAAACATGCAAAATATGTTAGAAAAACATGTTAGCATCATACAAAACATGCAAATGTTTGCCAATAAGTGACTGCATATTAAGACATGTGAAAAACAAATGTGTTAAAAATAGGGTTGTTAAAAAGTACGTCAGCGCCACCGTCGACCCCAGGAGGTTAAGACATGTGAACAACGTGCCACAAAATAAGATAAAACTTTCTAGAAACACGTTAGAAACATGTTAGCAACATGCATAGCATGCAAAATTTTGCCAAAAATGTGACTGCATTTTAAGACGTGTGAACAACATGCCACAAAATAAGATAAAACTTTCTAGAAATATGTTGAAACATGCAAAACATGTTAACAACATGCAAAACATGCACACTTTTGCCAAAAATGTGACTGCATTATAAAACAATAATGTGCTAAAGCATGCTAGCAACATGATTAAACATGCAACACATGTTAGCAACATTCAAAAGTTTGCCAAAATTGATTGATCGCATCTTAAGACATGTGAACAACATACCACAAAATAAGATAAACATGCTAGAAACATACTGAAACATGCAGAACATGTTTGCAACATGCAGAACATTTAAAAAATGTAGCCAAAAATGTGACTGCATCAAAAGACATCAACAGCATTCCAAAAATGTGCTAAAACATGCAAAAAACATGTTAGCATCATGCAAAATTTCACCAAAAATGTGATTGCATCTTAAGACATGTGAACAACATGCCACAAAATAAGATAAAACTTTCTAGAAACATGTCAGAAACATGTTAGCAACATGCATAGCATGCAAAATTTTGCCAAAAATGTGACTGCATTTTAAGACGTGTGAACAACATGCCACAAAATAAGATAAAACTTTCTAGAAATATGTTGAAACATGCAAAACATGTTAACAACATGCAAAACATGCACACTTTTGCCAAAAATGTGACTGCATTATAAAACAATAATGTGCTAAAGCATGCTAGCAACATGATTAAACATGCAACACATGTTAGCAACATTCAAAAGTTTGCCAAAATTGATTGATCGCATCTTAAGACATGTGAACAACATACCACAAAATAAGATAAACATGCTAGAAACATACTGAAACATGCAGAACATGTTTGCAACATGCAGAACATTTAAAAAATGTAGCCAAAAATGTGACTGCATCAAAAGACATCAACAGCATTCCAAAAATGTGCTAAAACATGCAAAAAACATGTTAGCATCATGCAAAATTTCACCAAAAATGTGATTGCATCTTAAGACATGTGAACAACATGCCACAAAATAAGATAAAACTTTCTAGAAACATGTCAGAAACATGTTAGCAACATGCATAGCATGCAAAATTTTGCCAAAAATGTGACTGCATTTTAAGACGCGTGAACAACATGCCACAAAATAAGATAAAAGTTTCTAGAAATATGTTGAAACATGCAAAACATGTTAGAAACATGTTAGCAACATGCATAACATGCAGAATTTTGCAAAAAATGTGACTGCATCTTAAGACGTCAACAACATTCCAAAAATGTGCTAAGGCATACAAAAACATGTTAGCAACATGTTGAAACATGCAAAACATGTTAGAAACATGTTTGCAAAATGCAACATATGCAAACTCTGTACCTTACGACATGCAAACAACATGCCAAAAATGTGCTAAAACATGCTAGAAACACATTGAAACATGCAGAACATGTTTGCAACATGCAAAACATTAAACAGTTTAGCCAAAAATGTGACTGCATCTTAAGACGTCAACAACATTCCAAAAAATTTTCTAAGGCATACAAAAAACATGTTAGCAACATGTTTGCAAAATGCAACATATGCAAACTTTTGCCAAAAAATGTACTGTACCTTAAGACATGCAAACAACATAACAGAACATGTTTGCAACATGCAAAACATTACAAATTTAGCCAAAAATGTGACTGCATCTTAAGATGTAAACAACATTTCAAAAATGTGCTAAAGGATGCAAGAAACATGTTAGTAACGTGTTGAAACATGCAAAACATGTTAGAAACATGCTATCAACGTGCAAATTTTCACCAAAAATGAGACAGAATCTTAAGACATGTGAACAACATGCCACAAAATAAGATAAAACATACTATAAAAATGTTAGAAACATGTTAGCAACATGCACAATTTTAACGTCTGTACTGACTGTATCTGACTGTAAAACCAAACAAACATCAATTTGTAGTCAAACATTATCTAGTTTAATATAATTACACTTTATTGTTAACATTTCAGTTGCAATAAATCTACTTGTATGAATATGACTATATTCATATGAATATGACTAATATGAATAGCAATTAATAAAGAAAAAATAATAACATAAAATAAAAATAGTTAGCTACAGAACACCAGCAGTACTCATGCTGCTTTTCATTATCTAAAAAATACAATAACCCCTGATAGCACAAATACATAACGGAGACATCTATTTGATGTCTGCATTTACATTTTCAAGACATATTGTTTGCATCTATTGGATGTCTTTAGAATGATTATGATTTAGAATGTATGTAAAACTGACATCTTACAGACATAAATCAGATGTTTGTACACAGCAGATGTTTTCCAGACCACGTGATCTTTAACAGACATCTTGCAGACGAACATGTACTATCTGGGACCCATTTAAAGGAGATTAGAACATAAAGTTGACCAAAGGTCAGGGAATGACCACAAAAACTGAAAGAAAACGTCTCTAAATAGGAGAGAAAAGGAGAGGAGAATGATCATGTCAGTTGTCCATCTGACAGCGTCTTTTGTGCATCACTTATGTGTGCAGGATGTGTGGATGTCAGTGTGATGACAGGTTTAGAAATTAACTCTCTGAGCTTTAGAGTGGCCTCATCGATGAATAAGTGCACCATAATGGTCTTCCATCTATGAAAGAAGCTACAGGGATCAATAGCCAGAAAGCAGCAGATATCAGGCAGGCATACTGTATGACCTTGGTGAAGAGGCTGTTATCTTCCCTGCCTGAACCCTGGTTTTTAACAGCCAGTGTCATCTATAGTGCTGTTCAAGGCTATTTGATCTTAACCTGCCGCCTTAAGTTTGACTGTGTCTCAAAATATCTGTACATAATTACAAAAGAATTCAGAAACGATTTGGAGAAATTCTAGCATGCTGCATCACAGAAAACTGATGAAATTTCGAGTCAACTACACTTACGAAAGCTAAGAACATCACAGAACATCTTGCTGTATGACCACACAATCAGATACACTGTGAAATGAAATACTGTGATGGATGCATTTATAAATAGTCCTTCCCGCAGTGGCTCACATGCTGCAAATGCCAAAGCTGGGGTCAGAAAACAACTCTGAATGTCATAGTGAATGGCTCTTTTTGTCATATTTTGGGAATGTGAACCCAGTTTGTGAACTGTCGTGCTTCATGTTGGCACATTAGCACATTCAGATACAAATAGCATATGGCAAGCTGTTTTAACTTTTAATATTTCAAATATATTACTATCTTTTTTCATGCTACTAGTACTTATTTTGCCAAAAATGTGACTGTACCTTAAGACAACATGCCAAAAATCTGCTATAAACCATGTTGAAACATGTTTGCAATGTGGAAAACATGCAATATTTTGACTGCATTCTAAGACATGTGCATATAACATTCCAAAAATGTGTTAAAAATGCTAGAAACATGCTAGCAACATGGTGAAACATGCTAGCAATGTGTTAATGAACACGTTAGCAGAAATGCTATGAATGTTATCAAACATCTTGAAACTATATGATCTAGAATTCTAGAAACATTTTATAAACATGCTAATAATGTAATAAAACATACTATAAACACATAGCAATAGCAATGTGCTAAAATATGCTAACAATGCCTAGCTATTATTGTATTATCAAAATGCCAAAACATGATATGTACTGTTAAAACATGTTAGAAACATTTTTTTTTATTATTATTGTTTTTCCAGTCTTTGTGATTGTATATTATGTCCGTCTATCTGACTGTAAAACCAAACAAACATCAATTTGTAGTCAAACATTATCTAGTTTCATACCATTACACTTTATTGCTAACATTTCAGTTTTAATAAATCTACTTGTGTGAATATGACTGTGATGGATGCATTTATAAGTAGTCCTTCCCGCAATGGTTCACATGCTGAAAATGCCAGAGCTGCGGTCAGAAAACAACTCTGCATGTCATAGTGAATGGCTCTTTTGTCATATTCTGGGAATGTGAACCCAGTTTGTGAACTGTTGTGTTTCATGTTGACACATTAGCATAAAGGAAAAGATACAAATAGCATATGGCAAGCTGTTTTAATATTTAAAATATATTAGTATCATTTTTCATGCTACTAGTACTTATTTTTTAGATGCTAGTATCTATTTGATCAGGTGCTAGTGCTTATTAGTGTTTATTAGCAGCTAGTGTTTGTTTGCTAGCTACTAGTGCTTATTCTTTAGGTGCGAATACCTTTTTTAAAGATACGTTTAATTATTCTTTAGATACTAGTACTTATTCAAATACTGATTAGCACTTAATTGTACTTGTTAAGAAAAATTATAACTAGTATCTTTTTTAATTCAATTAAATTCAATTCAAATTTATTTGTATAGCGCTTTTCACGATACATATAGTTGCAAAGCAACTTTACACCAAATTAACGTTTTTACAATATATGTAGTAGTAGCTTACTAGTGTTGACTATGTCAAGTTGATGTGCATATGGCAGAGATGTGTGGTAAAGATCAATTAATGACGTAATCAAACAGACAAAGAACACCATAAATTAGCAGCAGAATTCGGTAGTGCTGTATGTTGTTTCAGGGTTGGCATCATCTGAAGTCCTCTGAGGGGTTGGCATCATCTCTTCTTAAGTGTTCTGGATCCAGACTGGAGCTTGTGAATTCCTAGTTACCATGGGATGCCAATCCCATGGCAGAAACAGAGAACAAATAGGAACATAATTAGCGTAGCTGCTGTTCAAACCAAGCAAAGAAAGATTTGTTCAACCAGAGCTAAAAGATTAATAATGAACATTTGATCAGATAAAACTGCAGGGAAAAAGTTTATGAGATGCATTATTTGAATGCTTGGCTAAAAAGATGTGTCTTTAATCTAGATTTAAACAGAGAGAGTGTGTCTGAACCCCAAACGTTATCTGGAAGGCTGTTCTAGAGTTTGGGAGCCAAATGCGAAAAAGCTCTACCTCCTTTAGTGGACTTTGCTATCCTAGGTACTACCAACAGTCCAGAGTTTTGCGACCTTAGGGAGCGTGATGGATTGTAGCGTGGTAGAAGACTAGTTTAGCAGGAGCTAAACTGTTAAGTGCCTTATAGGTAAGAAGTAAGAAGTACTTTTTTAGCTACTAGTAACTTTTTAGATCAAGAATATCCTGAACTTTACATTTCTGCTCAGTATGCTAATATTTTGTTGAATATTAAAAAACATCATG
The DNA here is from genome assembly GCA_012976165.1 of Labeo catla. Lineage (NCBI taxonomy): Eukaryota > Metazoa > Chordata > Actinopteri > Cypriniformes > Cyprinidae > Labeo > Labeo catla. The sequence goes on from VONZ01000755.1 coordinate 279,319, forward strand.
AAGCTGTTGGCTAGAGATGAGACAAATAGAGATGAGACAAAACTACTGAAATAAAGATGGAAATTCACTACAGGGAGAATAAATTGAAATATCTGTTAACTGTTTTGTTAATCAATGCTATGTAGGTTAGACAATGAACACTCAACAATTCAGATATTTAACGTCTGCATGAAATAGGATGGGGGCACTATAACTACGATATGAATTAATTAATTATTATTATTATTATTATTATTATTATTTTATTCATGGTTAATGGTTCTCATGTTTCTTTGATGTCATAGTTAATTCATTAGTATTGTAAATATAATTCACCACTAGGTGTCAGTAGATGAATTCGCTATATTATAGACACCCCTTAAGAAATGGGGCTGAAAACAGTTAATGTACAAGTAAAGTAGTTTTAGCAGTAATAAGCCCATCACTCGGTTATTTTAAGGAATTATAGTCTCCAAAAGTCACAATCTCCTGTGTTAGATTTAATGGGTATTGTAGTTGTTATTAGTAGCTCTGTTGAAAAAGTACTAGTAGCTAATCAATAAGTACTAGTATCTAATGTATCTAACTAGTATCTAGTATCTTAACGTTTGTTAAGTAAGGACTAGTATCAATTTAGTATCTGATGTATGAGTACTAGTTTCTAATAATAAGTATTAATATGTGATGAATAAAGTATCTAATGATAATACTAGTATCTGAAAGTACTAGTGTCCATTTAATAGGTAGCCTACTAGTATCTAATGAATAAATACTAGTAAATTAATAAATACTAGTATATAATATTAAGTACTGTACTAGTATTTAAAAATATGTACTAGTCACAACTGGAATACATACTAGTCAAAACTGAAGAGTTGATATCTGAGTGACCAATTCCCATAGATGTCAATGGCAAACAAATATAAATGTGTTATGAGTAACAATACAATAGTGACTAGTTACTACTGAAATTAGTACTAGTATCTATTTAATAGTTACTGGTATCTAATGAATAAGTACTAGTTTCTAAAAATAAGTACTAGTATCTAATAATAATACTAGTATCTAAAAGTACTTTTGTCCATTTAATAGTTAGCCTAGTATCTAATAGAAAAAGTACTAGTATCTAGTATCTAATAAGAACTAGTATCTAATGAATAAGTGCTTTTAACTTTTAAAAATGTACTAATACTTAAAGAATAAGCACTAGTATATAACCCATAAGTACTAGCACCTAATGGAATAGCTACTTGTATCTAAAAAATAAGTACTAGTAGCATGACAATAGATGATCTAAGAGCTTGTTTTAAACATTAAATGTTAAGGGGCTTGCCATAAATACTCTTGTGTCTGTCATAAATCACTTTTCTTGCTTTATGTCTGCAGGAATCTCATTTTGGTTTTTCAGTGTCTGCAAAATAGGCTGGTCACACACTCCAGTCCAGTTTAAGAATGTTTTTGTCAGTTATTTTGTAAAATAAAACAAAATACCTGTTGATAAGACAATGAGCAATGCAACAAGTTCAAAGCAACCAATGACTGCCTACTCTCTCTATCTTTATCAGTCTCGTGAGATTTAAGCTCTTTTGTAGTCATGAGTGTTTTCTATAAGCATTACAAAGAACTGAATCTGAAAAAAAATAATGATCGTATAACAGATGTAATAATATAATATAGAAAATTCAACAGCAATCATAATAATAATAATAATAATAATAATAATAATAATAATACAATTATATAAAATAAAAAATGAATAAAATAAATATAAATGTTTATATATATACTGTTCAAAGAGTCTCACAAAGGATGCATTTATTTGCTCAGAAATACAGTAAAAACAGCAATATTTTGAAATATTATTACGATGCAAAATAGCTGTTTCTATTTTATTATATTTGTGAAATGTAAATTGTTCCTGTGATGGCTTCTACTGTAAAATATTTTTTTGTGGAAACTGATGCATTAATTTTTTTTGGATTCTTTGATGAATAGAAAGAAAAAAAAAACATTACACAGGATATTTGAATATTGCTTTATCACTGTATTATGAATACTGAGTATTTGGAAATTATACAGTTGACAAACTGCTTTATAATATGAACGTTTTGGATTTTGTACGCACACACACACACACACACACATGTTTGTTTTTGTGAATTGTGGGGACTTTCCACAGACTTCCATAGTTTTTATACTGACGAAACGATATTGTCTATCCCTTAACCCAACCCTAACCCTAAACCTACCTTACAGAAAACCTGTTTGCATTGTTACACTTTCAGATAAACATAATTTACTATGTTTAATCATTTCTTTACATTGTGTCAAAAATTTCAGGTTTTACTATCCTTGTGGGGACGTTTGGTCCCCACAATGTAGCAAGAACAAGTACACACACACACAAATATCCAGAGGTGTATTATAAACCATACAGATGTCTTTCAGTCTCTGTTTATTGTTCTTGTTAGGATAAAAAGTATTTGCAGTCTTGATAATTGGTGCTCATCTCTTCCATTTCTCTCAGGAGTGTGGTACGCTCAGGCATTGGAGGTGAATACGGGGAAGGTGCATTTTGTAGAAGTGATGAATGGAAGTTCAGTGCTCTTACCCTGCACTTACGCCAGCTGCATCGGCATTAAAAACCTTTACTTCAACTGGCAGTTCAAGGACAATGGGACATTGGTTAAGGTGAGACATTCAACCGTTTCTCAAGCACACTTATTTTCATGGAAAAAAAGGGTGTGGATTAATTATCCATATACTACCCTTTCCCTCAGCTCTGTGAGGCCATCATCCCAGCAGAAGGAGTAGAACCTAATGTGAAAATCTATCATGAGCGGGTGGAGTTTGTTGGCTCCAGCAAACAGAACAACATCTCCATCTTATTGCATAACGTCACCTTCGAGGACCAGGGAGAGTACATCTGCTTCGCCCGCAACCCCAAGGAGAAGGAACGCAACCATAGCGCAATTTTTACTCTTTATGTGGTGGACGAATGTGAGTCTCCGTTCTCCAGGCCTCAAATTTTGTAAACAATAGTGTGTTTCTTCCCATTATGGTTGTGTGTTTTATACACTCAGATCATCTCAACCTGTTATTGTCTTCACAGTGAAAGAGGTGGACAACACACTGACCATCATCATTGTGTCCGTGCTCGGCGGGGTCATAGGTCTGATCATTCTCATTATGGTGGTGAAAGCTGTAGTCCTCGCCGTTCTAAACAAGGTTCAGGAGAAGAAGTAAGTCAATTTTATCTTGGGCAAAACTCTACAGTAATCAAATTTCTCAAATTTGTTCATGGCTAGACAAAAACCGAATATATCTGTTTTAACCTGCCCTTTTTAGGCTAATCATATTTAAGTATAGATGATACACTCTTACTGTTAGAAACATGACAGTTTGATGGATGGATGGATGGATGGATAGATAGATAGATAGATAGATAGATAGATAGACAGACAGACAAACCCACTGATAAAGGACGGACGGACAGATAGATACATAAATAGATAGACAGACAGATTGATAGATGGATGGATGGATGGATGGACGGATGGACAGACAGAGATAGATAGATAGTTAGTTAGACAGACAGACAAACTGATTGATATCGGATGGACAGACCGATAGATACATAGATAAACAGAGACAAATTGATAGACAGACAGCAGACGGACGGATAGATAGATAGATAGATAGATAGATAGATACAGGGGTTGGACAGTGAAACTGAAACACCTGGGTTTAGACCACAATTAGTATGGTGTTTGGCCTCCTTTTGCAGCCAATACAGCATTATTTCATCTTGGGAATGACAAATACAAGTCCTGCACAGTAGCCAGAAGGATTTTGAGCCATTCCTTTCGCAGAACAGTGGCCAGGTCACTATGTGATGTTGGTGTATGAAAACATTTCCTGACTCACTCCTCCAAAACACCCCAAAGTGGCTCAATAATATTCAGATCTGGTGACTGTGCAGGCCATGGGAGATGTTTAACTTTGCTTTCATGTTCATCAAATCACTCTTGTCACCAGTCTTGCTGTGTGTATTGGTGCATTATCATCCTAATACACGGCACCACCTTCAGGGTACAATGTTTGAGCTATTGGGTGCACATAGTCAACCTTCACACTCTGCTCTTATTGGTGGAATGTGCGATCAGTAAAGACTGGCCACCAGGCTGCATAAATATAGCCATGAAACCTCCAACACTATATTGGCCAGTGTTTCAGTTTCATTATCCAACCCCTGTAGATAGATAGATAGATGGACGGATGGATGGATGGACAGATGGACGGACAGACAGACAGAGATAGATAGATAGACTGACAGTGGCGGATGGACGGACGGATAGATAGATAGACAGACAGACAGATTGATAGACAGCAGACGGACAGGTTGATAGACAGACAGACAGACAGACAGACAGATTGATAGACAGCAGACAGACAGGTTGATAGACAGACAACGGACGGACGGATAGATAGATAGACAGACAGACATATAGATAAATAGACGGATGGACAGACAGAAAGACAGATAGATAGACAGCGGCGGATGGATGGATAGTTAAGTACAGATGATATACTTGGACTGTTAGAAACATGATAGTTTGATAGATAAACGATTGATAATGGACAGGTCGACAATCGATACATAGACAGACAGACAGGTAGATAGATAAATAGATGGATGGACAGACAGACATAGATAGAGAAATATACAGCGGCGGATGGACAGATGGATGGATAGTTAAGTATAGATGATATACTTGGACTGTTAGAAACATGACCGTTTTAAAGGTAGATAGATAAACCGATTGATAGCGGACAGGCAGACAGATCGATACATAGATAGACAGACAGATTGGTAGACAGATAGATAGATAGATAGATAGATAGATAGATACATAGGCAGCAAGACAGACAGATTGATAGGCAGACATACAGATTGATAGACAGACAGACAGACAGACAGACAGACAGATAGATAGATAGATAACAGACCGATACACAGGTAGATAGACAGACAGATTGATAGACAGACTAGGTGCGACGGACACTACAGACTGACTGACCGACACAACCAACAGACAGATAGATAGCACATTTTCGTTTATAATGGGCAGTTGTTTGCAACGGCAGAGAGAAATATGCAGAGTCATCCTCTGTTCTGATCTCTGTAAACTGTGGCATGTGTGCTGCACACTAACAGAAGTCACCCACTAGGGTCCAATGCTTGTCTGGTGACTTTGACATGGTGACTGTTATAAAACCCCACTGAGACCAGAGCAAATGTCAATAAATATCATTCTGTCATTTTGAGTAAATGTCAATAACAAGGCATTCTGGGTAATGGTGATAGGGTCATCCCCAGGACAAATTTCCCTATATCCTCTGTCCAAATCAGACACAAGAATGTATATTATATTAATATACATATATATTTTTTTCTTTTTTCCTCTTTCTTATAGTAAAGAGTGCCTTGTGAGCTCTTCAGGGAATGACAATACAGAAAACGGCCTACCGGGATCCAAAGCAGACAGCAAACCGACACCAAAGGCATGAAAAGAGCATGTGTGTGTACATATTTGCGCATATGTATACATGCATACGTAATCATAACAGAATGAAAGAAAGTCATAACAATGGACAGTTTTATTCTCTTTATCTCATGAGAAAAAATGCTACATATAAATATGTGGAAATATATATTTTAGATTGTGCTTGAGGAAAAATACAAAGTGCTGCAGGCTGGATCAAAAACCCCATTTCTGGACTGAAACGGCATAAAAAATAATCGCAAAGCAGATGATGGAAGATGCTTCGGTGTGCTTGCATTCTGTTCTTGTCTGTGAGACACAGCACACACACACTGCCTTCTTCACGAACTGCCATATTCTTTCAATGCTTGACAGCACAAGACCCACATAACAAAATGTTTGCGATAAACTTCCAGTGCAACTTTATACATCTTCACACTGCATTCCAAATAATCTCTCACAACCTGACAAGTCAGTAACAAAACAAAAAGACTAAACAATTTACACATAAAAACCACGGGTGCCTCTTCAAATTGGAATATGTTTACTACCAATTCAAGCAGCTAACCGAGTCTGATTACTAACCACTCCCACTAATTTTACAAGTGATATTGAGGTCATAAAGAGCAGGATGCGAGTGCACCCGAAGGCCAGAAACACACTCTACGTAATAGCGCCCCTTGTGGCAATGCTGATAATCCAACGCATACTTCTAACACATTTTGTGTGTGAAAATAAGGTTGTGTAGAGTATTTTTCATGCCTAAAAGCGTTGTTTAAAAGGAAAAAAAAAATCAGAGATGCAGATAAGGGGTGTATATCCAGCATCCAGCCCAGCACGATTTATTCTACTTATTTCTTTTTCAGTTTTTATTCTGCTTTAGATAAAACACAGGTGCCTGTAAACGCTTCAAGCTCCACATGCTTCCTGGGAGCCTTCAATGCTATATAATTAAATTAATTAAACAACGCTCACATAAAAAAAAGCAAAAAAAGACAAAAAAAAAAAAAAACAAATCCCTAGAAAATAAACACATTAAAATATAAAGACAATCCCCAGAAACCAACTCCCTGTAGAAAATGAATGATCTCCTGATGCTGCTTTCGAAAAAAATAACCAATAACTTTTCTTAATGCATGTGAACGATTTTATACAGTACATCTAGTGTACTATGTATCCATTTCTCCGAATCGTGTTTTCCTGTCTTTTCGCACATGACTGATCGATCTGTGCTCGTCGTAAACAATGTCACCCTTGCTATCTTGTACGTATCTGAAATACAGGCATGAAGGGCCACTGTAGTTGACTGGTAAAGCTTATCATAACATCCAAACTTCACAAGACACGAAACCGTCATTGTTGCTAACTGCTTATATTGACATTTGGTATCCGAACTAGCAAGCTAGCAACTTAAGTGCGCTCAGCTGCACCAATCCTCACAGATGTTATGCTAATACTGTTTTCATATCATCGTACAAAGACACAAGACTTCTGTGACAAAATACAAAGAATAGTAATACCTCACAATGCCTCTCAAGGGCAAATTACAGTTCACATGTAACTAGCATTAGCATAAACCTTCCTTAAAGATCAGATTATCTTGATGCTAATTCAAGTAAACACACAAATGGTAGAAAATACTTGTGGGGTTTTGTTCGTTAGACGTTCTGGAGCTGCAAGACGAACTCTGTTCATCCAAAAAAGCCAACTTTTCCAAATTTCCCAATGGTTATTTAAGATTCAAGTGCCAAAACAGCTGCTAGTGGAACGGTGGATGATTTACTGTTGCTGCCATCTTGTTTCATTTGTCTTTCTCTTTCCTTTTGTATTGAAAACCCCATAAATGCACAATGCTTGTTCATATCCATATCTGGTTTACGTATCAACGAATTCATAACATGCGATGAATGTCACTTTGCGATTACGCCGCAAAAAAATGCAATGAAACCCTCACTAGTCTTCCGCCATAACCCAAAGATGAATGTACGCAGTGGTTGTAGTTATGGCAGAGTTCAGAGGGGTCGTTTCTGGGCACTTTATTCATAAAGATATACGTAAAGGTGCATTGAATGCTCATTGTATACTGTATTTAGGCAGGATTTCAATATATAGTTGAATAGCTTCAGTGCCAATATTAAGAATAGAGGAACAGGAATCATTTGAATGGCTAGATCTCTTATATGTGCACATATTAGCAGTCTTCCAAATCACTTGACTCTCTTTTTTAGAAATCAGGGGCTTCGGCAATCTCAACTGTTTGGGATGCTTTTGACAGAGCGGTATGAAATCCTAGCTTGAAATTCAAGTGTTTGTGTAAGTTTTCAGTTAATTCCTTTAAACTGCGTCCATACGTGTGTGTTAAAATCAGCCGTGCTTTGGAGAAAGGGTTTGGTGCCGCTCTGTCTGTCAGATGCACTGTACAGTAATGTGGTCAGCGTTGAGTGTCCTAACTGTTGTCGAGCTGTTCACACGGCCTCTTTGGTTCATTTACGGCGGAATGTTTTAACATGTTGCTTCTACAGCTTGTTGCCTTTTGTCATTTGCAGCTAGTGTGTTTATGATTAAACGATCACATAAACAAGGAGATTACGTAGATCAGCAATACTGTAAAACAAAAAAAAGAAAGGAAAATGTAAAAAAAAAAAAGTATACATGAGTGCCTAGGCTCTCGAAAATGGACTGTTGTATGCAAATGGGCAACTTGAACTTTTATTACAGCTTCTTTTTTATTATTTAACTATTTTTAGCTATTATGATGTTAGGCTAATTCCTGCTTTGCATATGTATTTTTTTCTTAAATATTTTGCTTTTTGAATCAGATATTAATGAAAATGAAATAGTGTGGTGGTTCTCAACCGGTTTTGCTTAAATTTCGTAATATTTCCATGAATTGGAAACTCCAAATATAGCATTTAAAGGGATAGTTCATACAAAAATATAAATTCTGTAATTGATTACTCGCCCTCATGTCGTTCCAAACTTGTAAGACCTTCGTTCATCTTCAGATCAAAAATTAAGATATTTTTGATTAAATTCGAGAGCTTTTTGACCCTGCGTAGACAGCAACGCAACTGACACGTCCAAGGCCCAGAAAGGTAGTAAGGACATGATGAATAAAATCGTTATTTTTGTTTTCTTTGCACATAAAAAGTATTCTCGTAACTTCTTAAAATTACGGTTGTACCACTGATGTCAAATGGACTATTTTAACAATGTCCTTACCAGTGTTGTAAGTTACTTTTAAAAGTAATGCATTACAGTATTGCATCACGTAATTATGGAATTTTTTATGATGGAAGAAAGTTTTTATTAAGCGTGATTGATACAGCATGAGATCTTACTTACTTTTTAACATGAAAATATCAGACGAGAATTTCAGACTAAAATCTCTCCAGTTTCTCACAGCATGGGACAGGATGTCAGTGAATAAATGGGGAAACAAAGTAACTGCCGTTACTCATTTGAAAAAGTAACATATTTTCTTGTATGAAAGTAATGCATTACTTTACTAGTTACTTGAAGAAGTAATCTGATTACATAACTTGCATTACCTGTAATGCGTTTCTCCCAACACTGATCCTTACTACCTTTCTGGGCCTTGAATGTGGTAGTTGTGTTGCTTTTCTGTGTCAGAAAGCTTTTGGTTTTCATCAAAAATATCTTAATTTGTGTTCCGAAGATGAACAAAGGTCTTATGGGTTTGGAACGACATGAGAGTAATTACTAACAGAATTGTCATTTTTGAGTGGACTATTCTTTTAACTGACTAGCTTCTAGCATATAGAAATGCTGACATGCCATAGCATACATTGCATGATTGTATGGCTATTTTGATATAATAATGCAATTAGTCCGTGTTGTAAAAACAATTCGTTTTTTGTTGTGCAGTCAGTTGAGAACCACTGGTATAGTGCGTAGCTGTATAAAGACATCGATATCTTGTTCTGGTTGCTTATGTCTGCTGGAATTGTTGGCTCTGGGCTCAGTTAGTAATGTCTGGGCAGGCAAGCGGCTGCGCTGAAACCAGACTGCATAGCTGCAGTGTTGCAGTGCAAAACCGCATCCTAAGAGTGCAGCACTGAGCCATGAATCTGCACACGTCAGGCTGTGTTTCTCTCTGGACCTGAAGGGTTATAGCAGGGAAAACTGAAGGGATATGTCTGATTTCTATCATAAAAAAGCTAGATCATCTAAACAGGCCAACATGTTACGTACTTACTACATTCTTTACACTGGAAGGCTGTATAAATTCAACCTACTTCGATGCATGTTACATACTTACAACTACTAATTTAAGGTAAATATCTACAGCTGCATTTTCAAGCAGGCTGCTTGATCTTGGTAGAAAGAAAATATGAGATATGACATAAAATGTGCTGTATATGCACATTTTTTCCTCTCAATTTTTATTTATTTATTTATTTTATTTTATTTTTTTTTTTTTGCAGTGAGAATTTGTACTTACACAGGATGTCCGAAACCACTTGCACTCTTTTAAAAATTCTTGTACTATGTTCATTTGAGAGTTCGGCTCTTTCTGATCTGATGATCTGATCCCATTCAGGAACAGATTGACCTTTTGTAAAGTAATGGATTTCAAAACAACTGGATTTCACTGCCTGGGTGACTCACTCTCACTGCCAAGCCAAGAGAGTGTGAGGACTGCTATGTGCTCCAACACATTCCAAGACGCTCTGTCTCCCTCTAGTGGATTTTAAGACTTCCAACATTTTTAAATAATCAAGGATTCCAGTCACACTGGCTATGTTTGAAATAGCAAATTAGTATACTGGCTACTGCATACGACACAGTATATGTTGAATACTGTCTGCGTTTTTAAAATGGTATGCAGAACAGTATGCATTGATGCGTCACTGTTGTAACATGACTTAATTACGGCTTACATTTAATTCAGTAAATGGAATCCATTTTTTAATCTAATTTTGTGTAAAATCCCACTGGTAATGCAAAGTCATGTAGGGTGCATTGCATTGTGGGATACACATTCTACGCCATGTGTACAGTGGTATTTAAGTATTACTTATGTACTATTATAGTATTTAATACAATTTTGAATTATTTTTAACAGCATTTTACTTTCAGTTTTCATCAGTGTTACCAGGTCTGCAGTTTACAGCAGAATTGGGCTACTTACTGTTTGCCACAGGTAAAAGCGATCTCAAAGTGACCTTTAGCGGAGGGAAAAACCGTGGAAAAACATTTTGGCTAGTTTTGATTCTGCAGAATTTACAGCAGAATTTAGCTACTTTTACACTGTTGCCACAGGTTAAAGCGATCTCAACCTTTAACAAAGGGAAAAACACATTTTGGCTAGTTTTGATTGGGGTCAAATAGGGTGGTTTTGTTTTGTAGACCTGGCAACCCTGTTAATATATATTGGGTGCATTGCATTGTGGGATACCACATTCTATGTCATGTGCTGCAGTATACATTGGTATTTTAGTATTACTTATGTACAATTCTTGTATTTAGCAATTTTGAGTTAGCTTTTATCCGCATTTCGTTCAGTTTTCATCAGTGTTGCCAAGTCTGCAGTTATACAGCGGATTTGGCTACTATTGCCAAAGGTTAAGTGTTCTCAAAGCGACCTTTAACGAAGGGAACAACTGTGGGAAAACACATTTTGGCTAGTTTTGATTGGGGTCAAATTGGGTAGTTTTGTTTTGAAGACCTGGCAACCCTGCACATTGCATTGTGGGATACCACATTCTACACCATGTGCGCTGCAGTATATATTGGTATTTCAGTATTACTTTGCACAAGTCTTGTATTTATTACAATCTTGAATTAGCTTTTATCCATTTTACATTCAGTTTTCATCAGTGTTGCCAAGTCTATATATATATATATATATATATATATATATATTTAAATATTAAAATGAAACATTTAAATTAAAGCTTTATTTTATTTCAGTTTAGGTAATTTTCAGCTTTAACTAGTTTCAGTTACATTTCTATTTTTTTTTCTAATACTTACTCTTTATTTTATTTCAGCTTTATTTCAATTACCAAAAACATTTTTAATAGTAATAAAAAAGTAAATTTTTAACAGTATCAACACGATATATATCGAACATGTAAGCAAATGTAGTAGGAATACCATAAAGGTTGAAATTCACAATAGTACTACTAGTATGCTAGCATGCTAATCCAAACCTAGCCATTGTACCTATATAAGGACAAATGTAGAGTTTTAAAGTTTATATTTTACTGGCACAAAGCGTTCTTTGTGCACTACATAGTCTAGACAAATTTAAGAGATTTTATTCGTATACGTACACCAAGACAACAGCCTAAATATACAACTATCAAAGCTACTTAAACACAAGCCCTGCTGTACCACCCATCAGTCCACCCAGGAGAACGCTCCTTTCATTTAAACTCCCTCTTCAGTACGTTTATAAAGGAAATAATAGGCAAAGAGTTCTGAATGGAAAGCATTTGAATACTTGTTTTGTGATTATTCGCTCTGACTGAGCACTTTAAATGCTTACAGACACACTTCATGTACTCTGGAAACAAAAAAAGGAACATTTAAAACATGTATGTACAGCTTTTGTCTCTAAACTTCCCTTTGTACCAACATCTGTCATATTCCCTTATCATAACTATGCACCTCAGTAGATTTCTCTGGATTGTAAAGAATAAACTAATAAACTAATGAATATATCACTATGCGAAATAAAGGTTTGCAAAAAACATTACTAGTTGTGGTTGTGGAGTCATTGAAAAAACTTGTTTACGACACTTCACTTTATTATAATGAACTGAACATGACAAACACAAACCTGTACAATATTTACAAAAGAAATATCCTTTACTTTCAGAAGTAGGATGGCAGAATGGGCGACTGTCAACAAAGCCCTAATTACATGAATCCACCCTATATGTCAAAAACCAACATTCATAAATTAAACAAGTTGAAAGACATTCATAAAACAAGCTGAATGACATATTTTTCTGAACAAATATCAAAAGCCTAATGAGTCTAAATGTGACTCATTTAGATTTAAATAGTAACCCACAAAGGGAAATATGTGACGTTCACATACACACACGCCAGTTAAATACAGGTTTCTTTTGAGCACTTAATCCCAGTCTGTATAAAAAGAGTTGGCCTCTTTAAGTGACGCCATAACTTGTCATTCCATTTTTAATATTATATGTCCATTAAGATTTGTTAAGCATTTTAAAGGCACCATAGTATTTTGGCAGAGTAAGTCAAAATTGTAACATGGCACCCCATATCAGACAACAGTACAAGCACAGAGATATTAAAAAGAGAAAAACAGCACCCTCTTGTGGCTGTTGTCTCAAAGTGCATTTGACGTCACTTTGATTTAAAGGGACAGTTCATCAAGAAATAAATATATATTTTTTTTTTTGTTTCACCCTTTTGACATTATGATGCTCCTTTAGTTAGTTGAACACAAAGGAAGAAATGTCTTCTCCATATTTTAAAAGCAAATGGCAAGATTTCAACTTTAAATTAAAGTGAGTTCCAGAAAGCTACATTATGTCTTAAGAAGACTTGAGAACTTTTTTTGAGTTATATTTTTTTGTCTATTTTGATACCTGGTTGACCCTGCAACTCTTAAAAATAAAGGTTCTTCATTTGGCATCTATGATTCCATAAAACTTTTAACACCATGGAATCTTTCCTTTATTCAAGGTTCTTTAGAGGAAAAACAAAATGCTCTATAGATTATTAAAATGTTTGCTGAAAGGTTCTTTTGGGAACCATAAATAATTCTTCTATGGCGTCATTTTTAGAACCTTTTTTTTTTAAGAGTTCTTTTCCCAATCGGTTTTTGTTCTTTGGAGGAGAGCAGCTTGAACATACTTCGAAACGTCTTCTATCATTTTCCACAGAAGAAAGAAGTTATACTGATTTGGAGCAATGAGGGTGAGTGAATGATGACAGAATTGTCATTTTTAGGGTGAACTGTTCCTTTAAGATTGCATTGATACGTCCCAAATAAGTGGTAGATCCACAAAATACAACATATGTGTTCTCATTATATACATACATGATATATTTCAGTGTGCAAAATCTTATGGCACCTTTCTCATGGCACCTTTTAGACCCTGAGCATGCAGACCAAAAAGTCCCACAGCGATTACTCCACAAATCTGTGTATAACTTCATGTTTTCTTTTTGAGGACTGAAGATCTCCGTGAATCTGTGCTGTGGGTTTGCTGTTTCTCTCCATCCCAGACTCACTGGTACTCCTAAAGATGACAAACAAGCATGAGTATTCCATTCAATTACATTTAGCAGGTGTACACAGACAAATGCTGCGTCTGAATATACCTACTTCCATACTAAACATTACACGAAAAGAGCAGTATGCCCGAATTCAGAGAAATAAAAAAAAATGGTTTGTGAAAGATTCACCATGTCAGATGTAGTATATTCATATTTTTATTCATACTACCCATTGTTATGGAAGCCAGTTTCTACCACAGAATAATAATAATAATAATAATAATCTTAGATATAAACATAGAATTGTGAGATATAAACCCAGAATTATGACTTTTTTCTTTTTTATTCAATTCTGAGCTCATAATTCTGTTCTGCAACAGAATGACGAATAAAAAAGATAATTGCAACATTTAATCTCACAATTCTGATTTACAACTGTGAGATGTAAATCCAGAACTACGACTTTTTTTCTTGCAATTCTGAGTTTATATCTTAGTTCTGAGAAAAAATAAATAAATAAAAATCACAACTGTGAGATATAAATTTAGAATTATGAAAAATAGACTCACAATTTTGAGAAAAAAAGTCACAGTTGTGAGATATAAACCCAGAATTATGACTTTTTTCTCACAATTCCGAGGTTATATCTCATAATTCTGTTCTGCCAAAGAATAAAAAAAGATAATTACAACATTTAATCTTACAGTTCTGATTCACAATTATAATACAGAACTATTACTTTTTTTCTTGAGTTTATATCTCAGTTCTGAGAAGAAAGTCACAACTGCAAGATATAAACTCAGAATTGTGAGCTATAAACCCAGAAATGTGACGTTTTTCTTTGCAATTCTGAGTTTATATCTCAGTTCTAGAAAAAAAAAAAAAACACACAACACACAACTGTGATATATAAAATTAGAATTATGAGACTCACAATTCTAAGAAAAAAGTCACAGCTGTGAGATATAAACCCAGAATTATGACTTTTTTTCCAAGTGCATACCTTAATTTTGAGAAAAAAAGAGTCACAATTGTGAGATATAAACAAAGAATTATTACTTTTTTTCTCACAGTTCAGAGAAAAATGTCTGAATTGCAAGATATAAACTCAATATTGTGTGATATAAACCCCAAATTTGGGGGAAAGTCACAATTGTGGGACATAAACTTACATTTGTGAGATATAAACCCAGAATTATGACTTTTTTTCACAATTCTGAGAAAAAAGTCTGAATCGCAAGGTATAAACTCAATATTATGAGATATAAACTCACAATTCTGAGAAAAAATATAATTGTGAAATATAAACTTAATAACTCAATTCTGAGAAAAAAAGTCCCCTTTGTATGATATAAACTTTTATTATGACTTTTTTCTCACAATTCACAGAAAAAAGTTGCAAGATATAAACTCAATATTGCGAGATATACACCCAAAATTCTAAGAAAAAAGGTCACAATTGTGGGATATAAACTTAAAATTATGAGATTATGACTTTTTCATATCTTGCAATTCTGACTTTTTCCTCACAATTTTGAGAAAAAAAAGTCACAGTTGTGAGATATAAACCCAGAGTTATAACCTTTTTTTTTGCAATTTGTAGAAACAAGTCTGAATTACAAATGACTGAATTCACAAATTACTGAATTCAAATTTTAAGCACAAAATATTTGTAATATCAATTAACCATTTAGCACATACAAACAAAAATGTAATTATTTAAATATTTTATATTACTTAACTGTTTCAATATATGTAAATATTTTATGAAATTATAATTACAAAATTATGCATCATGTGTTAAAATATAGAATTCCATATAAATAATTTGGACCTATTATTAGCTCTACTAGAGCTAATAATAAAATAATATTCAACAAACCTGTAATTAGTTTTAGTAATAAACAATTGTTATTTCATACTCATGATATTTAAAAATATAATAAATAAACTACAATTGTTATGAAATTTTAATATTGATAAATATATATTTTTTTTTTTCATAATTATTATATATTTTATTCATAATGATATTATTATTATTTTTATTGTTGTTGTTAAATGTACTTCAACTAACATATTACTAAGTACTACTACTAACTAATATTAACTCAACATTTTTTTTTCTTGCAATTGTTTATATCTCTCAATTCTGCACACAGAATGACAAAATAAAAAGGCGATTGCGACTTATCTCACAATTCTGACTTTTTTACCACTTTTTTTTGTGGGAAAAAAGTGGTCAGAATTGTAGGATATAAAAATCGGACTTGCGCTAAAGTTACAAAATATTCAAAGAGTTGAAAATTCTGAGTTTATGTCTCACAATTGTGACTTTTTTTCTGAGAAATGTAAGTTTATATTTTGAAATCTTACAATTCAGACTTTTCTCACAATTATGGGAAAAAGTCAAAATTGTGAAATAAAACATCACAATTACCTTTTTTTTTTATTCTGTGTGAGAAACAAGCTTCCACACATACTCAAACTATATAGAACATGCCTTTTAGTGGTCGTAAAACAGGATTTGAATATGTGATTTTGGAACAATATGCTCATACCTTCATGACTGAATGGACCCAGTCAAGCATCTGGTCCATATTGGTGTAAACACCGGGACGACCTTGTCTGGCACAACCCACACCCCAACTCACAACACCCACCAACATCCAGCGGTTAAATGAATATACCAAAGGACCGCCGCTATCGCCCTTTAGAGAGAGAAAAAAAACAAAAGGTTATTTTAAGAACACTGCACTTGTTTAAACTAACAGCACACAGAAAACCATTAAACATACTTGGCACGCATCCACTCCTCCGGTCAGATAACCTGCGCACATCATCCTGGGAGTGACAGAAGAGCCGTACACTGTGGGACTTGAGCACTGGTCTCTGTCTATCAGAGGGATCTGAGCCTTCTGTAACTTTGGAGACAAGTTTCCTGCAGGAAAACACCCAGATAATGGTAAGGTTTGAGGTATTAAAGGTTTTTAATAGAAACAAAATTTTAATAATAAGGATTCTGTTAAAGAGCGGGAAACAAAAAAAAGCCAGGAACCTTTTTCTGTCAGATGACCCCAGCCGGTCACAACTAAGTTGTCTCCATTTTTAAGTCCAAGATCTTGAGGCGGAAGACATGCTGGCCTACGGGATTCTGAAAGTGATTAAAATGAAAATAATAATGACATCTTTTAGTAGACCTTGAAGGATTGAACGGATGTACTGATGTTAAAAAAATAAATTAAAAAAATAGCATTTTGTCTAAATAATTATATTTTATCTCAATTAAAATTGATCAAAACATTATAATATACTGTAAAAAAAATATATATATAAATTTATGTTAAATTTATTATTGCTCTGAACATATTGTTCTGTTTTCTTAAAAAATGTAATTCATTTTAACAAATACAGTGAATTAAAATTTTAAGCACAAAATGTTTTTAATATTAATTAACCATTTAGCACATACAAAAAATATGTAATTATTTAAATATTTTTTATTACTTAACTGTTTCAATATATGTAAATATTTTATTAAATTATAATTACAAAATTATGCATGTGTTAAAATATATAATTCTATATAAATAATTTGGAGCTATTATTAGCTCTACTAGAGCTAATAATAAAATAATATTCAACAAACCTGTAATTAGTTTTAGTAATAAACAACTGTTATTTTATACTTTATTAATAAATAATAAAACATAAAAAAAAAAAATATCTTATGTACTATACATGTACAAGTCTTCAGCACTTCAAAAATAACTGATGGAAATGTTTTGTAAAATGTTTGTGGCCAGGTTTAAATGGAATGCTGCTGTGTCAAGTTTAAAAGAAAGTAACTCAAAATTTCCGGGTTTTGACTCGGATCATATTTAGTCATCTTGAATTTCTGATGTCAACCAGTGCGTGTTGTGTGTGTATTTGTATCTGATGTACCTCCCACAGTGATGGGAGACTGGAGTCGAATCATGGCAATGTCGTAGTCGTTGCGTCCTGAGATGTAATCTCTATTGACGATGATCTTGTCCACAGAAGAAGCTCCAGCAGAGCCCAGATACGTGTTTCCAGAGACCACCTTCCATCTGCTCAGAGTCTTCTTACCCTCCCTGAAGAATAAAAGAGCAATGTGACCTTAAAAAAACATTACTCGTTTAAGAAGCACCCTGTATTAGTTCTATTTACAAAGCTTCACTTTATGTGCGTCAGGTAAGACAATTCAGTACTGAGCTCTTCTGTTTTTACATGGTGAATGACGAATGACGTACAGCAGTTTTCAAACCGGGTGAACTTGTTGGGGTTATGAATGATTTTGTTTATGAACAAATCTTTGATGTTAATAATAAAAACATTTTTCCTTCCATGACTCATGTTTCCCAGATGTATCAGTTCCTTGTGACCATTGCAGGCTTCAACACAGCACATCATTGCTTGTGTTAACTAAATGAATGTAGGCTATACAAACAACACAGACGTATGCTGATGAACCAGGCTTTGACTGAATCTAAGGATACTCATTGTTGACTGCTTAACCATTAACCGAAAGTAAGAATTTTGAATGATTAGTACTATCATTTAAATGGTTTAAAAGGTTTTAAAAGTATATATATTCTATCCACCTTATTTTCCACCTTATAGAGCAGGCACGGCCATTCATAAATTGTGTCTCTCTTCTCTGTCCAGCTATTTTTGCTGTACAAAACAGCTTGTTTTGCTGCTGAATATTGCAAATTTGTGCGTCTTACCATATTATTTGAATATATTATCTTGGTTATGAACAGACTGGTTTGTAGTGCAAATAGTTTTACCATTTACTGCACATTGTAATTCTTCTTGTTATCTCCCTAGTGGCTAATAAACCAGAAGTCTCACCCATAGGCTTACTTCCGCGTTAAAGAATAAGGTGTATACATATTTGTTAACTAACGGGGGAGTGTCGACATGTGCAACCACATGTGCCTACGAGCATATTAAGTGAAATGAGCATCCCTAATGGAATTGCAAGGAGCTCATGAGATGCAGGTGCAAAATATGATATTATAGATATATGTGATTTGTGTATATATATATATATATATATATATATGACACTGCAAAAAGAGATTTTGAAATATTAGAATAACTAGTTTAGACCTTAATTCATTTAATTTGTTGTGCCTATTAAACTATTATATATATATATATATATATATATATATACACTACCGTTCAAAAGTTTGGGGTCAGTAAGACTTGTAATAGTCTTTAAAGAAGTCTCTTATGCTCATCAAGGCTGCATTTATTTGATTAAAAATATAGAAAAAAAAACAGTAATATTGCAAAATGTTTTTACAATACAAAATAATGTTTTTTATTTTAACATACTTTAAAATAGAATTTATTCCTGTGATGAAAAGCTGAATTTTTATCAGCTGTTACTCCAGTCTTAAGTGTCACATGATCCTTCAGAAATCATTCTAATATGCGGATTTATTATTAGAATGATCAATGTTGGATAATATCAACAGTTGTGCTGCCAAATATTTTTTGGAACCTGTGATTTTTTTTTTTTCAGGATTCTTTCATGAATAACAAGTTTAAAAAGTACAGTTTTTATTCAAAATATAAATATTTTATAACAATGTCAATTATTTATTATTAACTTTTAATAAACTTTTAATTATTAACTTAATACATCCTTGGTAAATAAAAGTATTAATTTCTTAAAAAAAGAAACAATAAAAATGTACTGACCCCAAACTTTTGAACGGTAGTGTATATATATGCCATATATATATATTATTGTTTAGTTTATTAATAAGTAATATTAAATAAACCTGTTTGTTTCATTACAAGTAGTTAATAATAATACATATTAATCTCTTAAATCTTAAATAATATTCTTTTTATTTAGTTATCTATTATTCAGTTAGTTCATTACTTAGTAGTTTGTTATTATTGTTTATTAATGTAACAACAATACTAATAACTAGATATATACATTTTCTGAAGAAAATCTGAGTGGTGGTTGCTGAGGCAAAACTTGGCACTGTGCAGTTACTAAGGTCTTTTTTTGTCACATTTAAACAATTAGATGGGATTTTAAGCATGTTTGAACTATTAGCTATTCACTATTAGCATGTAGCTATTCACTGCTAGAATGTGTACCATGTTGGAAATCCTGTTTGCTAACATGAGTCAAAAGAGCAAAGTCCCATGTCTATACAATGTTCTGATGCAGAGATATAAGTCTTGTTAAATGGTTGCTAGGGTAGTCTGTTTTCTGTTAGGAAGTGGATTTGAGGCTGCCAATGAAGATTTAATATCTCCAAAAGGTATTTGCCAGTATAAATGACAAAAATCAAATCCTGTGCCTCTGTGACATTCAGATTTGAAGATATGCCACTTTGCTAGGTTGCTAGGGTGTGGCTAGGAAGTGTCAATGGTGATTTATGTTAGCTGTTGCCCTGAGTCAAATGGGCCCATACTCTTGCATTTATGACATTTTGATCCACAGATATCCGTCTGATCCTTTTATAACAGCAGTCTATGGGATCATTTGCTAGGTTGCTATAAATGGTTGCTAGGGCATGGCTTGACAGCTTCATGATGATTCTGAGAGTCTGACTGGTTGCCTGAGCAAAATGTCTCTATGACATTGTGATGCAGTTCAATTTAATATTCCTATGCAAGTTAAGAAAAACACATGCTAATTCCCTTCACCATAGTATGCCTATTTGGCAAGCACCGCTAATAATAATAATAATAATAAGTTAGAAGGTTAAAGGAACACTCCACTTTTTTTTGAAAACAGGCTCATTGTCCAACTCCCCTAAAGTTAAACAGTTGAGTTTTACCATTTTCAAATCCATTCAGTCGATCTCCGGGTCTGGCGGTAGCACTTTTAGCATAGCTTAGCATAGATCATTGAATCTGATTAGACCGTTAGCATCTCGCTCAAAAATGACCAAAGAGTTTCCATACTTTTCCTATTTAAAACTTGACCTTCTGTAGTTACATTGTGAACAAAGATGGGCGAAAAATGAAAAGTTGTGATTTTCTAGGTCGATATGGCTAGAAACTATACTCTCATTTTGGCGTAATAATCAAGGAACTTTGCCGCCGTACCATGGGTGCAGCAGGCGCAATGATATTACGTCAACTCTGCCGGCTGCAAGTCTGCATCTACACAAACTTAGTGCCGGTCACTTTCAGGCACCGCGTAATATCATTGCGCCTGCTGCACCCATGGTACGGCAGCAAAGTTCCTTGATTATTACGCCAGAATGTTCCTTTAAAAATGAATTTACTTCATAAAAGTCATTTATACACATACCCATTGAAGCAGTGGGCTGCCGTCACGACCCAGTTTGGAGACACCAGTGACCCTCCACACGTGTGCTGACCGATGTTCTGCAGACTGACCTGCCACGGCCAATTTTCAATGATCGCATCCTGTCCACCTACAATCCGGTCCTGGTTTCTGGACAACCCACACTCCGCTACAAAATAAAACAGCAGGTAAGATTTTAAAACCTAAATCAACATAAAACAAACAAAAAATATGTGTCTCTCATCATAATAATAGAATATACGATATAAAACGTATATATAAAAATAAAATTGGATAATACAAATATATATGACCCTGAACCACAAAACCAGTCATAAGTAGCACGGGTACATTTGTAGCAATTGTTATGCCAAAAATCATTAGGATATTAAGTAGAGATCATGTTCCATGAAGATATTTTGTAAATTTCCTACCTTAAATATATCAAACTTAATTTTTGATTAGTAATATGCATTGCTAAGAACTTCATTTGGACAACTTTAAAGGTAATTATTTTATTTTATTTTATTTTATATAGTTCTATCTCTGCCAAATATTGTCCTATGCTAACAAACCATACAGCAATAGAAAGCTTATTCATTAAACTTTTTTATTCAACTTTCAAAAATTGATCCTTATGACTGGTTTTGTGACCCAGGGTCACATATGTCATAATATATGTCGTTCCTTTACACAAAAACACTGAAGGGATAGTTTAACCAAACATGAAACTACTTGTGCACAGTTCTCGTCTTGTTTTAACATGTTTTGTCATGTTAAATTGCCCTGGTCCAGATGACTTTCTGTGTCAGTGAACACACCTCTGTGTTATTTGCTGTTGTATTGCTAGTTTTGTGCTTGTTGTAATGATCACTTTGTTTTATTAATGACTAATGCCCTAATTGGCTGTTGGATTAGGACTCCATAGTTACCTGAGCAAGTCAACGTGACAACAGATCCCTGACTGCATACCTTACTGAAAACAGGGAGAAAACATGAGAGAATGTGAGAATGCTTACAACCAAAATTAATAATGGCTTCAGCAACTCATTCATACTTCACATGTGACAGCTAGAAAAAAGCTAAGCAATTAAAAAAACACTCCCACTTTATATCAGGTGGCCTTAACTATACAATGTACTTGCATATAAATGAATTATTAAGTACAGTGCACTTATTGTGTACATACACGTTTTTTACATTATACCTATATTTTAAATACCTGCATGGTTACATCTGTAATTAGTTATATTTATACTTACACTGTTGACCCATCCCTTACACCCATCCTTAAACCTACCCATACCACTAAACCTGTCCCTAACCTTACCCATATCCCACCTCAATAGCAGCAAAAGTGTTTTGCAATACAATATGAACACAATAAGTGCTTTTTCTGAAATGTTTTGCTTCCGTGGCCACAGTATGTACATAAGTACAGTGTATAAACAAACTTACAGGTCTGATACGGTGGACAGGAAGGTCTGGGTTTTAGACGAGCCCACCATACAGAAAGACATCTTCAGATCGGACGGCAAAACACCCACTTGAACTGTGCCGAAAGTGGGTTTACTGAAAACAGAAAAACACAAATACATTGAGATAAAAAGATAAATTATATTCTTACATTTATTTCTCACTCTGAAATGTTTACAGAAGGAATGAATAAAAAAAAAACTTGTAATATTTAAAAAAAAATAATTACTTTATTTTAGCTAGTTGCCAAGTCATTTCTAATTGTCATTCAGGTTGACATACTAAAATAAGTAAAATAGGGTGATTAATCACTTACAAAGTTTGAGTTTGACTAATATATGTGTGTGTACTGTGTGTCAATATTATGTATATATTAATACAAACACATTCATGTATATATTTAAGAAATATTTACAAGTATATGTATTTATTATATGTTTTATATCATTTATAATATATAAATAAATATATTTTGTACGTAAATAACATTTTTCTTAAATATATACAGTAATTTGTGTGTATTTATATATGAACATAATAATTACACACAGTACACACACATATATTAAGCAAACTAAAGCTAAAAAGTAAAAGTAAACCTGAATGAATGAATACTAAATAAAATAAAATAAAATAAAATATTTTTTTTTGGGCTAACACTCACACTGAGTAGCCCAACTGTTGGCATGCGGTCTCAGCATGTTGTTGGGTGAAACTGTCTCCACATACACTTTTCCATTTATTCTCATCAGGGCTGAATATCTGCAGCACATTACGTGTTGTCATCAGCCGTACTATGGAGACAGACAGAAAAACATTTTTCAAACTGACATCCAGGAAAGATCAGACAGAAGAAGGGTGAGGTTGGGGGATTTGTCACATTTATTCTGAAACAGGACACACAGGTTCGGTCAGTGCTGTCTGCACACGTGTGGGCGTGTGTGTGTTTGTGTTTGTGTGTCTTACGGGGGAAGGTGGAGTTGGCTCCAAACTTCATGACACAGGCTGTCTCGTCCTCGGCTCCGCTGCAGTCCTCTTTCCCATCACAGGCCTTTTCCAGTGGAATGAACTTTACCGACTTGGAGCAAAAGTAATACTTGGTGTCGAGCAACTGCTTGACTGTGTCATGAAGAAGAGGAGCAAAAACAGCACTTGTTACGAAAGCAATCAGCAATGAGGTTAAATGAATCAGTCTGTTTATGTCTCTTGAGTCACAACAGTCAAAAGAGTGACTAAATAACTGCTGCAGATGAGAAGATCAGACTTGTCGACTTGTGACTCATTTTCATTGCAAAAAATGAATATGTGAAAGGTTATAAACAGGAAATAGTAGGTCAGTTTACCTGAACCACATTAAAAACAAACATTAAACAAGGCCTGCGTCTCAGGTGAACTGTGTTCTCAGAATTTTCACAAATATTTAAAAAATTTAGTTATATAGTGCATTAATTACTTTGAATGTTACATATTTACATGTTAACATCTATAAATTTAGTGTACTGATTGCAGTTTTAAAATGTTTTTAGTGTTATTAATTCATGTTTTTGTTTTTTTGTTTTTTGCTATGTATTACAGTTTTCACGTTTAAAAGTGTATACATTTATACAGTGCATTAATTGCCGTATCACGTTTTAAACGTTATAAATAAATACAATTTATATGAAGAATTCATTACTATTTTCATGCATGGACTGTTATAAATTTATGTGACGTATTACAGTTTTTACACTTTAAATATTATGAATTTACACAAAGTATTAATTGAAATTTTCACAAATATTTAAAATATTATTTGTTTAATATGAAATACTAGAATTAGGCCTGTCAAACTGATTAATCACGATTAATCACAACCAAAATAAGAGTTTATGTTTATATAATATAACAGCATAAATACACACATACATGTATATATTTATTTGGTTGTGATTAATTGTGATTAATTGTAATTAATTGTGATTATATGTGATTAATCACAACCAAAAAAGTTTATGTTTACATAATATTTGTTAGTGTACTGTATATATGTATGTGTATATACAGCATAAATACACACATACATGTATATATTTAATTTATCTTGTTGCAATTAATTGCGATTAATCACGATTAATCACAATCGAAATAAAAGTTTGTGTTTACATAATATATGTTTGTGTACTTTATATATTATACATATATACAGCATAAATACACACATACATGTATATATTTAATTTATTTTGTTGCAATTATTTGCGATTAATCACAACCAAAGTATATATTTAATTTATTCGGTTGCGACTGATTGCAATTAATTGCGATTAATCACGATTAATCAATTTGACAGTCCTAATTAGAATGTTACACATTTATGCAAGGCATTATTTTGAGCTTTTATGTTTTTAGTGTTATGAACTATACGCTGTGCGCTGTAGTCTATCATTCAGTATTTGTGCGTGATAGCTTTTATATTTTTGCTGTCACATAAATTTTGCATAAGTGTTTTACTGTTTAAATTGTGATCAATAGGTCATTTAATGACAGATCATTTAATGACAAGCCAACTAGCCGTGGCCTCCATTATTATCTTAATCATGTGTGTTCAAATAAAATCCAGACGGGGTTAAAAATTCCCTGGAACTTACTTAAGAAAGCAGCCACAGCCACAATGGCCAGTACGACCACCACCATCAGGACCGAAATGATGATCTTTTTCCTATTCGGCCTTTTCTCCTTTGGAGTCGTTGGAGCCGTCATTGGTTTTCTGCGTTTACCAGGCTGGGCCACTGGAGAAAGATTATGTAAATGAAGTTGAAATGAAGTACAGTGTGGTTTCTTTCTGGTAATACACCTACTTGAACCAACAGAAGGTAATTACTGGACTGATATATTAGACCAGCTAGCCCAGATACTGTACCTTGTTGTTGTTGTGGTGGGTTTAAGGGTCTGGTGTTCTCTTCAGGAACCTTAGCCTTGGTCTGAAAACAAGAATGAGGAAGAGAGAAGAGGAAAGAGAAAGTGAGAGGTCATTGTGTTATTCTTTCACACATTCATAACCCTGAAGCTTTATGACTCAATTGCAGTTTTCTGTATCGCTTTCAATATGTCACAAGGGATTTTTTTCCCCAAGTTGTTCTTAAAAATCTCACACACTTCCTTGTAAACCATCCTACTCAGCTAAAACACGTAGGCCGCAGTTTATGGCCTGCAGAAAGTGACAAACAACAACTGTATTTATTACGCTCTGAGGTTAAAGCTGCAGACCACAGGAAGGTACCGGGACTTTGATAGATAATTTACTTCTTGCTGGTGATATTATATGGATTTACTATATACTCTTGGTTATATAATCCAATGGGCTTTCACATCTCTTTCAATTTTACTCCTGTTGATCTGGGATGGTTATTTCAGTCACTGATATGGAAAATTACATTAGTGCCATTGTTGTTATGCTTGGAGACAAATACTCTCATGACAACTCACGCATATTTCTCTTGTGTATTTATGCAAATCTAATTTTGATTGTATTGGATAAGCCATGGCTCATCTAATGCAGGCTGTAGTTTTAACATTTTTGCTTCTCATGTCAAATTAATTTCGAGAACTTGTATATAAATGATCATGAACGGGGCATCTGTATCCCCATTTGTATTCCATAGTTTGTTTTAAAAACATCTTTAAACTGTTAAGTCTCCTTAAATACTTTTTCCTATTTTTTGTGTACTTTATTAAGGTCAAATAAACCTGAAATGTCACATCTGAGAAAGTGAGGTGAAACTCAAAACCAGGTTACTAATCAAAACAGTGACTAACACTTAGTATCAGTGTAACGGATGTTCTAGACAGCTGGAAACAACCCGCAAAATAACAAAACAAACAGTGCCAAAACAAACAGTTCCCAAAAACGCATCCAATCTCAACAAGAACATGAGAATGTGAATATTTTATTGTTGTCAGAGAAGATAGTAATTAGGGATGTTCATTTCGGTTACTTTTCCTAACCGACAGCCGACGCTTGTTAACCGATTATTAACCGTTAACCGACAAGATTACTTTAAATTAGAATTTAATTATTTTAGAAAGGATAAGTGTCTGTGACCTGTTAAAATACCAACATTTGTTTTCCGGGATTAATTTTACATGCGCAAAAAGCAGCAAACAACAGAACATGAGGATTCACATGGACACGTCGCATCACCTGCAGCGCTTCTGCGAATGGAGAAAAACATCATAAAGCTAGGCTATATTTATATATATATAATGAATGAATGAATAGGCCTATAAGATAAATATTTTACTTAATAAAACAAACAAACAAAAAAAGTGCAACAAGTAGCTATATGCAGAGTTTTGATTCATTTTTATGCTGCGCGAAAGGAAGACGGCTGAAAGCGGCATCCTATTTTTCTTTATTTTACAAACAGCAAACCGTTTACAGTTTCGATTATCTGTAAAGAGTCGTTTCCCCCTGTTAGAAGAAAAAAATCAGGTGATTGCGCCGGCGCCGCACGCGCACACGCACACACAATCAGCCAAACATATGGGGAAAAAACAAAACAAAACAAAACAAAAAAAAAGAACAAAACAAAACAAAAAAACAAAATCACACTGCTTAATCGTTATCAACGTACTGCCGTGATATTATGCCAAACATTTTTTATGTGGATATTGTAATGCGAGAAGTACAAAACCAGGTTTACATAATACATATTATTTTAGCATTCAAATACATCTTGAATACGGGGACATTTGGATTTGTGTCGTATGAGAGACCCAATGTTAGTTTCAGTTTCGCTTTAGCCTAAATGGTTTCGTTTAGGCTTGTCGCCTAGCTTCTTATATTTTTCATTCTTGTTCTTTTCTAAATACTGTTAAATTGAAAGGATTTTTTGTGGAGTGAGGGGAACTAAAATAGCCTAGCCTATGTTTATAGTGTATTGTAAATATTTCGCGTCGACACCAGGTCTTTCTGAATGTAATAATAAAA
This sequence comes from Labeo catla, assembly GCA_012976165.1. Lineage (NCBI taxonomy): Eukaryota > Metazoa > Chordata > Actinopteri > Cypriniformes > Cyprinidae > Labeo > Labeo catla. The sequence continues at coordinate 306,839 of VONZ01000755.1, forward strand.
TGCGACTTAACGTTATAGGCCTACGCGATTTATATTTTTTCTCTCAAAAATGCAATTTCATTTTATTTTAACCATCCAGAAAACGTTTTAAAATATTTTGATTACTGAATTACTGAAAAAAAGACCTTTTAAACCGTTTAACTGATTGTATTAATCGGTCAAAATTCTTTCTGTCGGTTAACGGTTAACCGGTTAAAAAGAGCATCCCTAATAGTAATACACAGTCTAAATGAATAAAGCCTTATTTGAATAAAGTAAAACGTGTCTAAATATACTTTATATTCATGTGTTGTATGTTTATTCCCTCAAAGTTGCCATTTAAATGTATTAATGGAAATCACTGCTTATATATCTTGAATTATCCATATATTGATGTCTTGTACTATACACAACAGCATAGATTACTGTTGAAATTTACCATATGCTTCAAGACAAAATAGTTTATGGGGAATATGTGAACAATTTTATCCAAATTTGTGACAAGTGGGAAAAACATTCTCAAGCTTAAGTTTTTAAAGTATTTTACATGTATTTTCATTAGCGATGTCAAACGATTAATCGCGATTAATCGCATCCGAAATAAAAGTTTTTGTTTACATAGTGTATGTGTGATTATTGTGTCTACTGATTATGTATATATAAATAAACAAAAACATGCATTTTTATATTTAAGAAGAATGTTATGTTAATATATCACAAATATTTATATATAACATCAACTACATTAATATAAATGTATACTTGTAAATGCATGTAAATATTTTCAAAATGTGTACCGTATGTGTGCGTATTTATATATACATAATAAATATACACAGTATGCACAAATATATTATGTAAACAAAAATTCTTTCGGATGCAATTAATCGCGATTAATCGTTTGACTGCAAAAGTCAAACAATTATATACATATATATTTTGTTAATATTAATATCCACTAAAATTTTCCAGTCTTCAGTGTCATGATCCTTCAAAAATCATTCTAATATGCTGATTTATTATCAGTGCTGGAAACAGACATGCTGCTTAATATTTTTTTTGGAACCTGTGAATTTTTTTCTGGATTCTTTGATCAATAAAAGGTTAAAAATAAGCATTTATTTCAAATAGAAAGGTTTTCTAACCATATACATTGCTGTTCAAAAGTTTGGTGTCAGTACATTTTTTTTCTTTCTTTTTTTGAAAGAAATTAATACTTTCATTCACCGAGGATGTGTTAAATTAATAAAAAGTGATAGCATAGATTTACATTGTTAGAAAATACTTATATTTTGAATAAACACTGTCCTTTTTAACTTGGTATTCATCAAAGAATCCTGAAAAAAATAATCACAGGTTCCAAAAATTATATAAATATATATATATATATTGCACCAAAACTGCACCAAAACTGTTTCCAACATTGATCACTGTAATAATAAATCAGCATATTAGAATGATTTCTGAAGGATCATGTGACACTTAAGACTGGAGTAACAGCTCATGAAAATTCAGCTTTACATCACAAGAATAAATTATATTTTAAAGTATGTTAAAATAAAACCATTACTTCATATTGTAATAACATTTTGCAATATTAATGTTTTTTTTTTTCTCTATTTTTAATCAAATAATTGCTGCCTTGATGAGCATAAGACACAAAAAAAAAAAAAAACATTGCAAGTCTTACTGATCCCAAATGATTTAAAATGATTTTTAAATTTTTTTTAGCAAGTACCAAGAATTGTACAAAATTACAGTCAAAGAACAAATGAGTCAGAGTTTCCTTTTCATCATTATGGAAAGTACAAACTTCTTGAAATTTAGCACCTTTGCCAACCGCAACATGTTGATATGAAAGATTTATATGCCAAGTCTTAAATTGGGTGTTAGAATTCCCTTGTTAAATTTTATTTAGAAAGAAAATATCTTCAGAGTGCTTTTTTCAAAAAGACATTTTACCATTTTGATGATGATTTGGAGGTAATAACATGATTAACAGAAACCGGATGATTCAAATGATCTGAATTCCAAATCTTAAAAGCAGCCTATAACTTATGGCACTTAATGACTTTTTAAACAAGCCTCTAAATAATGTCACTGAGAGCCTGATTAGCCACAGATCAATTTCACTAATGAGCTGTATGAACTGAGGTCAAGAATGGGTTGTGATAGCTTCTGAATTTTTTAGTGTTTGTATCTGTGCATGTCTACAAGAATTATGATCAACTTCTTTCGTGATGGAAGTTGAACTGACACAAAGCATTTAACATAATGCAGTGTCCACAGTGTTTTTTAATGCAGACTTGGTTTTGGGGTGTGTCCGTCTTTAAAAACCAGAATGAGATGACACACCCTAAACATACAGTTGTCTTTTAAAACCAAATGAGGTCAAATCAAAGGAGAAGCATTTTCATACAATATACTCAGCACACTGCTTTAATTCATAGACAATTTTGTTAAATTATAACCAGATAAAAGAGACAAAAATAAATCAGTAATTCTAAAAAAAAGTAAGCAAAACATATACAATAAAAATCGTAATTATATAATTAAATTAAATTTATTACAATTATAATTATTTGTTATAATTAATATTATTATATTACAATTACAGTACAAATTAAAATGTATATATAGATGTATTTTTAGCAGCACTGCTGTACATTCATATTTGTATCTGCATAATATCTTACAATCCCAGTATTTATTTATTTATTTATTTATTTTTAGCAGTGTTCGCATTTACTAGTGTTGCAGTGTTTTGTTGCAAAATGTATTTATTTTTATTTTTTCTTGAATCATGTTTCTTACCTTGTTGATACTGTATCTGTGCGTGCAAAACTCATAGTTCATTTATCTCACAAAGATAATGGCACAAAAATAGTATTTATATCCACCCTTAATTGGTTATAAAATTATATTATTAATGCACTTTAACACACTTAACATTCACCACAGGTCAAAGATTCGAGCCAAAGGGTGCAGTAATCATCATAATTACACTATTTGCAACATTATCCCACATTGGAGCGCAATATGATCATATTTTCATAGTAATTTGTTGTATTAGCACAGAAATGGACCTAGTCTGCATTGGTTTCACAGTAAAAATCAGAATACTGCATTGTATTGTAAGAAATTATTGTGAAATTGTGTAAAATATTGGTGATATTTTACACTGCAAATAAAATTCATATTGAAAGGTTGACATTGGGGCTTGAATCCCCCTTTCAACAAATACCGAAACCATTGAAAGCTCTTTGAGAGACAGAGACTGAAAGTGCAACTTCATGTAAATGGGTTGTTATCACATAGTGAGAACTGGTCAAACAGAAACCAGGATACAAATGGTAAGGATAGTATTGAAAAATGTTTTCAAGAGTTCACTAATAATGTTAAACCAGCCAGCACAATTACAGCAGACAGTTGCACAAAAGCACAATGCTAAGCAATAAAATGATGGATAGCTTAAATGTTTAATTGCCCTTTGTGACTGTCTGCTCCTTCCAGTATATCTGGATGTATACTCATACTGTTTTCTACAGCTTGGTCACGTATTGCTTTGTGAAACAGATCTACACCAGTCATTACTGACTCCATGACAAGTGTTGTTACTGTATATTCAAGTAAAATAATCAACTTCCAGCAGGCCCCTTGAGGAGACCAGAAGAACACTATACCTCACAGGCCCAAAAGAGATTTCTCAGGTGAGAAGTATCAAAGCCAACTCATGCCAAAGCAGATTAGTTACACATGCCAACCCAACAGCTTCTTTCAAACTGTAGTTTGTTATTAAAGTCTCAGCTTTTGCAGTTAAAACTTCAGGCATACTATTCTCACAGGACTACCTGTGAGGAACCTATTCAAATGACTGAAATGCAAAGCAGGAATCCACATTCACAAATGATAGCCTATGTGATTATTCCTGCCCCACACATTTTATTGCGAATTCAAAAGATGCATCCAAGCCTCTTTTACCAATGCATAAATATCTTTATTTTTAAATACACTTTATTTTAAGGTCCAATTTTTATAATTAGCTAGCTATTAACGACTCCTAATTTGCTGCATATTAATAGTAAGGTAGGTTTTAAGTTGTTAAATCTAAATCATGGCCGTGCAGAATAAGGCTTTAAAGAAGAAGTCCACTTCCAAAACAAAGATTCTCATATAATGTACTCAGCCCATTGTCATCCATGTTTTTCTTTCTTCAGTCGTGAAGAAATTATGTTTTTTGAGGAAAACATTTCAGCATTTTTCTTCATATAATGGACTGATATGGTGCCATGATTTTGAACTTACAAAATGCAGTTTAATTGCGGCTTCAAACGATCCCAAATGCGGTTGTAAACGATCCCAGCCGATTGGTTATTTTCAAAAAAATAATACAATTTATATACTTTTTAATGACAAACGCTTGTCTTGTCTCACTCTGCTTAAACTGTTTTTGTTCCGGGTCATGACAGTTAGGGTATGTCGAAAAACTCCCATCTCATGCTCTCCCTCAACTTTAAAATGATCCTATATCGCTGTTTTACCTTTTTTGTTAAGGGTGTTTGATCTTCTTTGCATGTTTACTTTGGTCCAATTGTTTCGCTAGATAAGACCCTTCTTTCTCGGCTGCGATCGTTTACAACCGCATTGGGATCGTTTGAAGCTGCATTTAAACTGCATTTTGGAAGTTTAAAATCGGGGCACAATATCAGTCCATTATATATTAAAAAAATGCTGAAATGTTTTTCTCAAAAAACATAATTTCTTTACGACTGAAGAAAGGATGAAAATGGGGTGAGTACATTATATGTGAATCTTTGTTTTGGAAGTGGACTTCTCCTTTAATATGTGCTTTATAAGTACTAATAAACAACAAATATGCTAGCAATATGCATGCACGTTAATAGTGATCATTTAAAATAAAGTCTAAGAAGTTAATATCAAGTAACTTACATTTTAGAGACAACCAGTCAGTTTGTCTATTGTTCGTCCGCCAATGAAAAATGTCCCAAACGCAGCCACATCCGAACCCTAACGCACAGTAGAAGTGTTTTGTGCCTGAATGACCCTACGTATTTGAATAAATACTGTAGGTTAAGTAAATTATTATTTGACTCATTCACAGTCACTTGCTTCGCTCCACAGTGATTCATTTTTTTAGTAATTTTTTAAGTGAATGATTCAATGACTCAGTCGTACGACATTCACGTGTCCTTTTCTTTCAATGAACTGACTGAATGAAAAATGACGAGAGCCTAACAATGGAACCTGCAGAAAGAGTCACAGAAAAATCCCTATCATTAACACCCAGACGGGTAGCCTGCATATTACAGTATCCTCTTATAATACAGTATGTCATAAAAGTTCTATGTCTGAATTCATAAAACACTACATGAAAAGTACTACTATTTATAGCGAGATTCTGGAGTGCACATATGTACACTTGACTATCCCATAAGGCCACAGGTGAAAAATTGTGGTGAAGCGATGCAGCTGACAATATAGTTTATCACATGACAATGATAACATGACGGATGTACCACGTCAAGTCCAGTGGTGTTGGACTTGCAATGATTCAAGGAACAACTAACTATTGTATAAATACATAACGTTAGGCTATTTATTTTTATAATAAGTCTGTTTTTCAGATGAGTTTGGCATGACATAAAGGTGAGTACATGATGAGAGAATTATCAGCATTAAAGCAAATCGGTTTAAGTTTATAGCAAATCTACAAAAGTCGCACAATTCTCGACAGAATCATGCCATTTTAAAGATAAATAAAAAATAAATTATCTTTAAAATAATCACCATCAACCCAGCGATCTACAGCGATCTATTTGCACCTATTAAAGTTCCATGCTAACAGGTGCATAGTAAAACTTTCTTCTTCGAGTTAGAATGAGTAAGTTCACACTCACCCTCATGTTTTTACCGCTGTTGTCGACTTGTTCCTGCAATCGGCCTGTCGTACAGACCACAGCAGGCTGGGCAGTAGAGACCTTAGAAGCCACTTCTATGCCAGACGAAGACACCTCTTTCTGCAGTCCTCTTTTTTCTTTGTGCACTGTGCTTCTTTTTTTCTTTTTCTGTAACTTCTTGCTAGTCTTGTCTTTCACTTAACAGTTACTGCCACCTGATCTGCCCCAATGCTATTTCAAACTCGCTTCGCTGCAAGACACTGTCTTTTAAAAAAATGTCTGCCTATCCAGCCTCTGTCTTGTGCAGATTTGTTTGGAGTTTTCCTGCCTCCGATCAAAACCCTTACCTATGTAAGAGGACACCTCCGCCCATCTCACCTAGATAACGTCGCTCCTCCCTGCAGCATTTACTTCCTCGTTGGGATCGAACCAAATGTATTGTAGTGTGTGGTTGAGCGGGATTGAGTTAATCACAGTTTTTTAATTACTTTCAATTTCCCGGATCTTCTTTCAAACAGGTTTTTGGTGGCTATGACTCCTAGTTTATTCAAATCATGTGGTATTTTAAGTCTTTTAATTAGGACAGCTCATGAAATCAGTTATTAATGTAGATCAGGAATCTTCGGGTTTTTCAGAATGAAATAACTGACCATATCATTCATGCTGTTGTATCATTGCTCATATACTTAATTTAATTGTGACCTCTTTATTTAAAAAGAGGATTATACAAAGTTACATTCAGAAATTAATTTTTATTCATGTCAGTGATTTGAAATGCACTACCTGTCTGATTAGAATATGACTGTGAAACAGTTTTTGCATTTTATTTGAGATGATTTACATCGTTTAACTTTGCTCACTTCACTATACTTAAGTTTACTTTACCTGACCTCAGTTCACTCATTCATTCACTTCACTCACTTCACTTCCGAAGATGCTTCCTATCAGAGTACAGTTTATGTCTATAAAACTATATTCACATTTGATTCAGTTTAATTTAGTTTGTTTGGGGTTCATTTCACTTCACTTTACTTCTGAGGTGAAAAAAAAAAACACTGCCTCTCAGTGTATAGTTCAGGACTGTGAAAGCATTTTCACATTTGATTCAATTTGATTCTGTTTAGTTTGGTTTGTTTGGGGTTCATTTAACTACAACTGAAGTAGAGAAAAAAAAAAAAACATTACCTCTCTGAGTGAAGATTAGGACTCTAAAACCATTTTCACATTTGATTTAGTTTGATTTGATTCAATTTAGTTTGGTTTGTTTGGGATTAATTTCACTTCACCTCTCTTTACTCCTTAGGTGAAAAAAACACTACCTGTCAGAGTAAAGTTTCAACCATTTTCACATTTGATTCTGTTTAATTTGATTTAATTTAGTTTGGTTTGTTTGGGATTCATTTCACTTCACTTTACTCCTTTGATGAAAAAAAAAACACTGCCTGTCAGATTAAAGTTTATGACTGTTAAACCATTTTCACATTTAATTCAGTTCAGTTTGATTTGTTTGATAACCCTAACCCTAACACTACCTGTCAGAGTAAAGTTTACAAATGTGAAAGCATTTTCACATTTGATTCAATTTGATTTGATTCTGTTTAGTTTGGTTTGTTTGGGGTTCATTTAACTACTCCTGAAGTAGAGAGAGAGAGAGAGAGAGAGAGAAACCTCTCAGTAAAGATTATAACTGTGAAACCATTTGCACATGTAATTCAGTTTGATTTGATTTAGTTTGGTTTGTTTGGGATTAATTTCACTTCACTTTACTCCTGTGGTGAAAAAAAAAAAACACTACCTGTCAGATTAAAGTTAATGACCGTGAAACCATTTTCACATTTGACTCAATTTGATTTTATTCTGTTTAGTTTGGTTTGTTTGGGGTTCATTTCACTTTACTCCTGAATTAGAGAAAAAGAACATTACCTCTCAGAGTGAAGATTAGGACTCTGAAACCATTTTCACATTTGATTTAGTTTGATTTGATTCAATTTAGTTTGGTTTGTTTGGGATTAATTTCACTTCACTTCACTTTACTCCTTAGATGAAAAAAACACTACCTGTCAGAGTAAAGTGTCAACCATTTTCACATTTGATTCTGTTTAATTTGATTTAATTTAGTTTAGTTAGTTTGGGGTTCATTTCACTTCACTTTACTCCTGTGGTGAAAAAAAAACACTGCCTGTCAAATTAAAGTTTATGACTGTTAAACCATTTTCCATTTTCACATTTAATTTGGTTCAGTTTGATTTGTTTGATAACCCTAACCCTAACACTACCTGTCAGAGTAAAGTTTACAAATGTGAAACAATTTTCACATTTGATTCAATAATTAGTTTTGATTTTAAATCATAAATGACCATAATTGATCATAAATGCTACCTGACAGAGTAGTTTATAACTGTGAATCCAGATTCACACTTAATTTGATTTAATTCAATTGCATACAATTCATCATTTCTTCACAGAAGTAAGGTAATGTTATCCTGTTAGGTCTGATGTAAGCTGCCCAAACTAGAACAGTCTTACACTTTTTCCTTTTAGGAGTAAAGTTACTCAACATGACTAAAGACTTCCTCATATATATATATATTACCTCATAATGCCAGAAACCCAATATTGAGAAACTCATCATGAATTAAACACCAGAGTCTATGAATAGATATACTATGAATCTCTCACCTCATTTTCTAAACTCACTGCTCAAATCAGTAGATGCTGCTATAGTTCAAACGTAAACAAACAATAAAGCCTTTATATAATCAACTGAAACAGATCAATGATCAGTTGACCCTGGTGCTCTGTTATCACACTCTAAACAGTGAGTGAGATGTAGAGAAAAAGTTCTCTGTGAAAGTTTTCGGTGGGAAAGTGATCATGTTTCTGGGTCAGGTTAGTGTGACCTCTCTTTGGTGAGTATGACCCCATGACACTATGACCCCATGACACTATCTCAGTCTTGCATTAGGAAACTATGTGTAATGGATTCCAATCACAAGGCCTTTGTTTGAAACACACTGACTAGCCATGACCAGAGCTGTTTACCTTGCTAAACATGTTGTTGAGACTGCCATCGTGACAAAACAAGTTGCTTAGCCACCATTATGATGTAGAGATACCAAAGTGCCACGTGACTCAGTGACTCACTTTGTTTTTGTACTTCAAATTATTTTAAAACTGAGCAAGAATGTGAAAAACAAAGCCAATGAGAACACAAATAAGAATGTGGCTTAGCTGCTTAAATATGAAAAATGGGACCTAAAACAGAGCTTTAATTGCAAAGCTGATGTCATACAGCAGCGCTGGTTAAAGGTTAAAACACTGAGTGAAGTAAATATAACACTGATTGAGAGGAATAAATCATATTCATATCCTGATAAACTTAAACTTCCTGTTACTTTAAGTCCACGTAAAGCGGAAACATTCTACTCACATCCTGCCTGATACAAAAACGCACACTTACTAAACAGTCTACAGTAAATGTTGTAACTTAATTAGCTTTAATTATTATGATGCTGCTATTAATCACAACCCATACTGTAGAACAATTACAAGTCTAGTTCCTTTAAACATCTTACAACTTAGGCAATACCTGCTGTTTTACATATCAAATTTGCTTTCATTTTGGAAAGGTTTATGTCTTGCATACTGTAACATTAACTAAAATATATCATAAATGAATAATAATAAAACAATAAATGGAAAAACTAAACAAGACCTTACTGTTTTTAAAATAAAATCCGGATCTGTATTCCAAAAGGTCTGATGATCTGATGTTGATGAAGACTGGATGGATATGTTACACTATGTTTTCCACTCTTTCTCGTTCGTCCTCTGTGTTCGTGGAAATGAGTCTTCATGAGGCAAACCTGTAGAAGAAATATACATTTCAGAATCAGGCCTCTTTATAACCAACCCCTGCTTCTGTCTTTCCTTTTTCCCACTAACGTCATTGTCCATATATCCTTCTCATCTTTTCGTTGCAGTATATCTTACATTCTGTGGAATGACACAGAAGGAAGTGCTGTTTTTTTGGTTTGTTTGTTTTGTTTTTTGTATTTTTATCCTGAAATCTCATATGCAGGAAAATGGGCTCAGATTACCACATTACCAGAATGTTACACAAAATAGGTTTAGAAGGAAGTATTTGTCTATAGATGTGTTAGTTCATTACAGGAAAACCAAAGAAAAAATGGATTTGACTCTATACTTACCTACTTACATACATACACAATTATATAGAGAAGGACACATATGAGTGTTGGAGTAATTGTTTCAATGAAAGGATAGGTTATAAGGCACTTCATAAGTTATGTCACAAATAATCCACTATTATTTAGCATGTGTATTAAATATTATATTTTATTATATTATATTATATTGTAAGTAACTGTCATCACAGTATAAAATAATTTAATTTAATTTAATTTAATATTTCATGTCTATTTTTAATGTATTCTTTTTAAACAACTTTTATTAGAAGAATAACAATCAGCAGTTCATTGTTAAATTTATTATTATATTATATATTATATTATATTATAATTATGTGAAAGTTTCATAAATATTTTCATTAAATATTTTGTGTCTATTTTTTATTATTTTTAAATAATATTGCAAATTGGAAGGATAGCAATCAGCAGGTAATTGTTATATTATATTATATTATAATTATGTAAAAGTTTCATATGAGTCTCTCTTATTTTCACAATATACAATTATTTTTTACATAATTTATAAAATTAATAGGAATTTAGTGTTTAATATATATTTTAATTATTTATTCTTTTCTAATTATTCTCTTTTCTGAGTAACTGTCATCACATTATAAAATTATTTTTAACTCAGTTAAAAATATTTAATGTCTATTTTATTATTATTTCTAAATAACATTGCAAATTGGAAGGATAGCAATCAGCAGGTAATTGTTATATTGTATTATATTATATTATTATGTGAAAGTTTCATTTGTCTCATGTCAATCCAGAGTATACTTTTTTTCACAATATATATATATATTTTTTACATAATGTATTAAATTAATAGGACTTTAATGTTTAATATCTATTTGAATTAATTATTCTTTAATAATTGTTTCTTTTTTGTAAGTAACTGTCATCACATTATAATTTTTTTAACTAAATATAAATTAAATATTTAATATTTAATTTATATTTAATTAAATATTTCATATCATTTTTTTATAATTTTTAAATAACTTTGTTATTTAAACTGTAAAATATAATATAATATAATATAACATAATATAATATAATATAATATAATATAATATAATATTATATTATATTATAAAAAAAGATAATGAGTAAGTGAATGAATGAATGCCTATCCTGTTTCCTATATACTTGTTTTTTTGTTTGTTTTGTTTTGTTTATTTTTGTTTTGTTTTTGTGGATATTTCAAATGTAAATTTATTTGCATTTAGCTTGTGCACTGTTTGCACAAAGGCAGATGTTTGCATGCCTCCCACTGAAGCACTGTTTCAAAGCCCTCATTTTAGGCAAGAACCGCAAATGTGTTATTTTAGTATATTTCAGGCCTGTAGCCCAGCGAGCACACGTGACAGGTTGTGGTTTTTGACTTGATCTTCATGTACTAAACATTCTGAGAACTCACAGTGAGCACTGTGTTTATCTGCCTTTCTGCTCTTCTTCTGAACTCTTGCACCTGCTTGTGTTGCAGGGCAGCAGCTCTGTTTTCACCAGTTCCACACAGTTTTGAAATAAACAGAAACAGGTGCAAAAGGGGAAATCCCCACATGGCAGCACTCATTTCCTTTTAAATGAAGAGCTAATACTTCATTGATCCTCCAACTCATATTACATTTGACCTGCTGTTTTACTCAGTACAAACAGTACATCAGTTTATGCGGTCTGTTTATGTGGTTAAAACATTCTCACTCAAGGGCAAGAGGAAGGGTGGTTTGAAATTTTAATGAGACCTTAACACTGTGCCTACACAGGATGCGACAGTTGTCGCGTTGCGCTGCAACAGTTTCAGGCTGTTCAAGGCTGTCCAAACTGGACGTGACAAGCGAACACTGCAAATTATTTTAACATTGTGTCAGTACGTCATAAATAGAACAAGGCATAAGTTCACTGTTGGGGATTTGTCATGTCGTGCCACATCTAGTGTGGACAGCATCACTGATTATTATGGGTTCTATAGTATTCTGCAGTGTTGCGCTGCGCCGCTTTCATCTAGTGTAGACATATGTGTCAGCATGTGCGATATCTGTCAAATAAAACTTACATTACTGCAAAAGTTTTGAGGCTGTTTCCGCTGATGAATAACTTTTTTTGTCAGTGCATTATCATTTGTGTGTGTGTGTGTGTATGTGTGTACCTGGTATTTATCATGTTATGGGGACCAAATGTCCCCACAAGGATAGTAATATTACTAATTTTTGACCTTGTGGGGACATTTTTAGGTCCCCATGAGGAAACAGGCTTATAAATCATGCAGAATGAGGGTTTTTTTTTTTCAGAAAGTAAAAGTGTGCACAGTCTCCTGTGAGAGCTAAGTTTAGGTGTAGGGTAGTGGGGATTGAGAATATACGGTTTATACAGTATAAAACCATTCGCCTATGGAATGTCCCCATAAAACATGGAAACACAACATGTGTCTGTGTGTGTCTGTGTGTGTGTGTGTTATTGTGTGTGTGTGTACCTGGTATTTATCATGTTATGGGGACCAAATGTCCCCACAAGGATAGTAATACCAGTAAATTTTGACATTGTGGGAAAATTTTTAAGGTTCCCATGAGGAAACAGGCTTATAAATCATGCCGAATAGGTTTTTTCCAGAAAGTAAAAGTGCGCACAGTTTCCTTTGACGGCTAGGTTTAGGTGTAGGGTACGTGTGGAGCGATAAAATATACGGTTTGCACAGTATAAAAACCATTACGCCTATGGAATGTCCCCATAAAACATGGAAACACAACGTGTGTGTGTGTGTACTTGGTATTTATCACGTTATGGGGACCAAATATCCCCACAAGGATAGTAATACCAGTAAATTTTGACCACGTGGGGACATTTTTAGGTCCCCATAAGGAAACAGGCTTATAAATCATAAAGAATGAGTTTTTCTGAGAAAGTAAAAGTGTGCACAGTCTCCTGTGAGGGCTAGGTTTAGGTGTAAGGTAGGTGTAGGGTGATAGAAAATACAGTTTGTACAATATAAAAACCATTATGCTTATGGAATGTCCCCATAAAACATGGAAACACAACAGTGTGTGCATGTGTGTGTTACTTTCTTTCTTCATAAGTAATTAGCAAGATTTTAAAATGTACAGAATGTTCAATAGGGAGCCAGTGCAAAGTTGACAGAACCGGGCCAATATCGTCACACTTGCTGGTTCTAGTAAGAACTCTATCTGCTGCATTTTGGACCAGACGGAGTTTAGCAGAGCATCCACCCAAGCATAATAATCTAACCTTGAGGTCATGACCACATGAATTAACATTTCTGCATTTGACACTGAGAGATTGAGGTCGTAATTTAGATACATTTTTTTAAGATGGAAAAATGTGATTTTACAAATATTAGAATTATGGTTTTCAAAGAAAAGATTGCTATCAAATAGCACACCAACAATTTTGACAGAGCAGCCATTAAGTGTTCAGCCACAATATTCTAGGTTATTACATGCAGAGGTTTTCGGTCCGATAATGGACACAGAATTTAGCAGTAGGACCACAGAAACCTAATTTTAGCTTCACAAAAGCTACTTTACTGCTTCAGTATATGGCTATTTTTTTCAGCAGCGTTTGTCATTTAAAGCTTAACATGCATTGTCATTATAGAAAGAAAGTGACGAAGACTTACATCAGAAGTCGAGTTTCATGTAAAAAAAACTGACTGACAGAGCAGTCATCAAGTGTTAGACAGTGTTCTTGGTTATTATGCGCAGAGGTTTTAGGTTTAATAACTAATACTTCTATTTTTTGTTTGTTTGTTTAGAATTTAGCAGGAAATTAGTAATCATCTTGTTTTTTTTTTTTTTGATATATCAGCTATGCATTCCATTAGTTTTGCGAATTGGTATGTTTCATCAGCCTGCGAAAAAATATAGAGCTGAGTATGATCAGCATAAAAGTGAAAGCTATCATTGTGTGTTTCCTGATGATATCTCTCAAGGGTAACATGTAAAGCTTGAAAAGCAACAGTTCTAGTACTGAGCCTTGGGGTACACCATACTGTACTTAAGTCACTGAGTTGCACTAAAAAGTGGATCAGTCAGATATGTGGTGGATCAGTCAGATATGTGAATAAATATTCATACTGGTTTCATGAATTGAATCAATGATTTACTGTTAATGAATCAGACATCACTACATCACGTAAAAAGGTGCCACAGAGACCTAATTTTAGCTTCACAATAAGCTACTTTACTGCTTCAGTATATGGCCCAGTTTTTTGAGTGGCTTTTGTCATTTAAAGCTTGACATGCATTGTCATATTGAAGAAAGTGACCAGGACTTTCATCAAAAGTTGGGTTCCATGTAAACAAAAAAAAAAAAAAAAAGATTTGACAGAGCTGTCATCAAGTGTTAGACAGTGTTCTAGGTTTTTATGTGCAGAAGTTATTGGTCTGATTTTACATTATGTAGCAGTAGGAAATTAGAAATCATCCATTTTTGGTATGTTTCGTTAGCCTGCGAAGAAATGTAGAGCTGAGTATCATCAGCAAAACAATGAAAGCTAATGATGGTGATTCCTGATTGTATCTCCCAAGGGTAATATGTAAAGCTTGAAAAGCAACGGTCTTAGAACTGAGCCTTGTGGTCCCCCATACTGTACTTGAGTCACTGAGTTGCACTAAAAAAAAGTGGATCAGTCAGATATGTGAATGAATCATTCAGACTGGTTTAATGAATTCAATTCAATGAATCAATAATTCATTGTAAATGAATCAGACATTACTACATCACATAAAAAGGTGCCACAGAGACCTAATTTTAGCTTACAAAAACAAAACACTACTGTACTGCTTCAGTACACAGTACATCTCTCTCTCTCTCTCTCTCTCTCTCTCTCTCTCTCTCTCTCTCTCTCTTTTTTTTTTTTTCCCAGTGGGGTTTTTTTTGATGTAGTGATGAACCGTTCTATGAACCATTTCATAGAACTTTTTCACATTCTATGAAAAAGTTTAAAACAAGAAGGTGAGGAGGTGAACCAAAATGTGGAGCATGTATATTTCTAGAAATATACACATTTTATTTAAGTCATCACAAAGAATTTTTGGACAATGTTTATTCCCAACAAATTGGATTTCACTTTTCAAATGAATGAATGATGCTAAAGATAAACTCCCCTACAAAGACAAAAAAAAAAATCTCTGGTGCATTTGACATGTTCAGTTGTTCAAATACAACTATTATCTGATGCCCTAAAAATCTATATAGAAAATATAGCTACAGTGAACTACGTGTTCCAGAATGGACTAACTAACCATCAACGAATACTCTCATCTAAAACCTTGGGGTTGAATATGGTAGGAAAAATAAACTGACAAGGGCATGATTGTTTACAGAGTGTTTAACTCTGGCTCAACTTTAGGCTCAACTTTATCTCACTGGTTTTGTATTTCCTTCCTTAAGTTTTCTGTTCTGGCTTACACAAGCCCTTGTTGAATTAAGGGTATTTTATTGCATTCTAAGAGAGGAAGTTCATGAAGAGATGAAGATACTTTTTCGTGCTACATCGCTCTCCACTGTTTTTTTTTTTTTTTAAAAAGCACCTGTGGTTAATGCCCACCAACCACATTGCCCACCAGCCTGCTGCATTTCATCAGTTGAACAGCAGAGGGCAATACGAACCACATGCACGTTTACCTAAAACCACTCCACCCCCACAAAGAGTGCAGTGTAATGAATGAGAATGCAGAACCTCATTCCATCTGATTCATAACTAGACAGGTGACATTAAACTAGATGACAGATGTAGGTGTATATAAGAAGACAAGCTGTGGCATACTTCACATTTACCAGAACAGAACTTTTATTTCAAATAAAAACATTACAACCATTTGTCCTTAAATCACCTCAGAGTCTCCAAGAGAATAAGGAAATGTAGCCTCAGTCTTGGCATGACTGAAAGACATGTCGTCATCACTTAAACAAACTAGCCAATGAGGTAAAGAAGTGATAAGAACAAATGATAGTAGTCAGGTGAAAATGAAGCACCAATGTAAAAGGGTGGGCCTTTTACAAAATGCCAAAAAAGAGAATGAAGACAGACCAGTTTAGAAAACATCAGCTTTCCCGGTCTACAGATGCACATAAGGCTAGTTAGCAACATAGCACTGAATTAGAAAAAAGACTTGTTTCTCTGAGTAAAAAAATAATATCTCACTCTTCTTCTGAGCACATTCTAAAATAAGTAGCTGCTCACAGGAAAAAGGCATCATGGGTAAGAAACTAAATGTTAGAGTGTGGCTATTGCTGTCACAAACAGGCTCTTTTAACTTGAAAACATAATAGATTTAAAGCATTTGAAAGTGCTTTGTTAGTATTATGAATAATTTTGTGTGAAGTTGCTGATACTCGATGAATGTACTTGTATGTAACTTTACAGTGTTCACAGACAGTATGTTAGTGTTGTGTTAACATATATTGTGCATTCGTTCAACTTTTAACATTGCATAATACATGTGTCAAGCAAATGTATGTTGGATTTTAACTGTTAGCACTTAGCATTCATAACAAGCATTAGTTGTGAATAACAATGTTCTAAGTAGTAAATATGTTTCTGTTTTTGTTGAACACTTAGTCACAAGTTGGGCATTTCATAAAATCGCAGACATCCGCACTTGACGTGGTGGTGTCACTTAAAAACAACCAAAATGGCAGCAACGAGTAACACGTGGCATTATATAGCCTACGATTAACATTTGATATGTCATTCTTTTAAAACCTGTGTTACATGGCATGCTTTCCTTGTTCTTTAATAGCCTATATTTCAAGAGCATACAGAGAAGAATTAATGGAGTGATTGTGTATTTTGAAGTGAACAACCAATATGCACATGGATCCATTTTGATGATATGAGAGACATATGAGTCTAATGCTGCATCCCAGTTTGCTTACTTATACCATGTATAAGTATGTAATCTTTTTGTAAAGAAAAAACACATACTTTGTGTTTAGGCAAGTTTGGTACATACTACTAAGTCAGTGTCTTTAACTGTGCATAAATGTGCCTTTGTGAAACTAATATCAACATACTACCATTTTTAACACATATTATACAATTTAGGATGGGAAGTATGCAAATTAAGAGGTAGCATAAATCTTTAAAAGGAACAGTTCAACCAAAAAATAAAATTACCCCATGATTTACTCACCCTCAAATCTTCTTAGGTGTATATGACTTTCTTCTTTCAGATGAATACAGTCAGTTATATTAAAAAATGCCCTGGCTCTTCCAGTCTTTATAATGCCAGTGAATGGCTGTTGAGATTTTGAAGTCCAATAAAGTGCATCCATCCATCATAAAAGTACTCCACAAGGCTCAAGGGGGTGAAAAGCAAAGCGATCTGTTTGTATGAGAAAATGATCCATACATACAATTTCAGAAACTGTAATCTCTAGCTTCTGCTAATGCACATTCCAGTGAATGATGTAGGACGTTCGCAACGAGTGCAGTCATGATCGCGGAGGTGTAACGCCACGCCAGCAGAGGGAGCCCTCACCCACTGACTGACTGTTGCTGCTCCCTCTGCTGCTTCGTTGGTAACTTCCTGTTTGGTGGCCATAAAGGGAGGCCATTTCCAAACAGACAACTGCGAAGTATTGTTTTGCTCTTGCAGACTCTACCAAGCGTTTTTCCCTGTTTCCATTGCCCTGTTCTTGTCTTTTCACGGTTTTGTTTCATGATCATAGTTTTGTCTTTATTTTTGCCACAGTTTTGCCTCGTTCATTGCCATAGTTCTGTCTGGTTTCATTTCCTTGTTTATTTGTTACTTTTTGGACTGCTCTCTCTGGTTTTTGGACTGTGCCTGTATTGTGGACTACGAGATTGTTTTGCCCTGGATATACCTGTTTGTTGGAGATTGACCTTGCCTGGATTGACTACGATCTGTTCAATAAAGCTCGCACGTGGATCTTACACGCTTCCCAGAGTCCTCATTACAGGAGGTCACAAACGTGAAAGCACAGAGGAGAGAGAAAAAACAAAATATAGGTCACGAATTAGAAGTACAAAGCGAGCATTTATAAAGAAAAATGTCTGAGGATTCCGCTTGTATTTGTCTAAAATAAGAAAGTCATATACACCTGGGATGTCTTGAGGGTGAGTAGATCATGGGGTAATTTTCATTTTTGAGTAAACTATCCCTTTAAGTTCAACATTATATAATTGCAAGATGAGTATTTAGTATCTGGTTTCAAGAATACCTTACTGACAAAAGTCAAATCTATGTATATGTGTGTAATTGAAAAAATTATGGTGCTGTGTACATAATGATGTTGTGTACACTGTAAAAAAACATAAAACACAATTTGTTGAGTCATCTTAAAATAATTTGTTACCCTGCTGCCCTAAAATTTTAAGTTCAGTCAACTCAAATGAGTTTAGTCAACTTGACATGTTAAGTTGTACTAAGTGACAACTTAGATATTTGTGTTTGTTAAGCTTAAAAGCTGGGTAGGTAACCCAGCTGCCTTAAAATTTTAAGTTAAATCAACTCAAATATCTAAGTTGTCACGTAACATTTTTAAGTTGAATATACCTTTTTGAGTTGACTGAACTTAAAATTTTAAGGCAGCCGGGTAACAAATTATTTTAAGTTGACTCAACAAATTGTTTTTTTTTTTTTACAGTGTAGTTCATTTAAATATTTTGAGCTGATCTTCTGGCATTTTCTAGATAGCTCCACATCAGTGTCGATTGGGATAGCCGTGGCGTTTGGGATCCTGGGATTGTTCCTGCTGATCTGTTTTGTGCAGATCTGCATCAAGAAAATCAAATGTTGCAAGCGCAAAAGTAAGCAGAATCCTTATTACTGGCTAACAAACCAGCATTCATCAAAGTCCTTGAACTAATAGACAACTATGAAAGTAAACAGCGAGGAAATTATTTGTTTCTTCTTTTCTTTGACAGAGCCTTCAGTAAAAGACAACATTTTAAAGTAAGAGAGCTTGCTAATATTTGCAGATTCATTTTATGGTTGTTTTTTTACTGACTAAACTGTGTGTATCTTTACAGGAAAGTTGGGATTAAGAAATCTTCACCTCCATTTTCGATCAGCAGAATCGTTGACAAGAAATAACGCCCGTCACTACTCGCATTTCATTCTCAACGCCTATAAACATTGTACATACACCCTGACAGAATCTAATTTAGTTGATTTCTTTTTATTCATAACACTTGTAACTGTAATCGTAACTGTAATTATTTCCATATTGTTATGTAAATCTTTCAAATAATTTATTTTTTCTTTCTGTGAAAAGTGTGAATCATGTTTCTGGGGTGAAGGTGTTAGCGATGAGGATGTTGATGATTCATAACAGGTTAAGATCATTTTCCCACAGTTAGGGAAAAGCAGTACACCTTTATTGCTTTTGCGATCACTTCTTTTGTTTTTCTCATTCTCTGACTCAAATTTTGTCTCCGTATCAGTCTTACCACAAAAACACAGCGAAGCTTTTTTTTCAAGCTTCTCAAGCCAAACTGTTTCCACATAAAATTACGTCAAAGGTCATCATATACACTGACGAAAGATGAATCTCTTCAGTCTCAGCAAAAAAAAAAAAAAATCACAAAATCTTCATATGTTTTAAGGAAGTCTTCTCGGGTGATCAATTTCCTGTTAAGCAATATTATACAGATATTTAGTCACGTACCATGATATCTCATAGGATATCTTACATACACACACACACACACACACACACACACATGTTGGGTTTACATGTTTTATGGGGACATTCCATAGGCGTAATGGTTTTTATACTGTACAAACCGTATTTTCTATCACCCTACACCTACCCTACACCTAAACCTAGCCCTCACAGGAGACTGTGCACACTTTTACTTTCTCAAAAAAACTCATTCTGGATGATTTATAAGCCTGTTTCCTCATGGGGACCTCACAAATGTCCCCACAAGGTCAAAATTTACTGGTATTACTATCCTTGTGGGGACATTTGGTCCCCATAACGTGATGAATACCAGGTACACACACACATATATATATATATATATATATATATATATATGTGTGTGTGTGTGTGTGTGTGTGTGTGTGTGTGTGCACCTGGTATTCATCACGTTATGGGGACCAAATGTCCCCACAAGGATAGTAATACCAGTAAATTTTGACCTTGTGGGGACATTTGTGAGGTCCCCATGAGGAAACAGGCTTATAAATCATGCAGAATTAGTTTTTTTGAGAAAGTAAAAGTGTGCACAGTCTCCTGTGAGGGCTAGGTTTAGGTGTAGGGTAGGTGTAGGGTGATAGAAAATACGGTTTGTACAGTATAAAAACCATTACGCCTATGGAATGTCCCCATAAAACATGTAAACCCAACATGTGTGTGCGCGTGTGTGTGTGTGTGTGTGTTTGTATGTGTGTGTTTATGTGATTTATGAGGATACAAATTTGTATAATGACATGGATATTACACTGGTACAACAAGATAAACATGCTTCATGAGTCCTCATAAGTAACATAGCTTTAAAGCAGTTCTAAACAGTGATTTATTAAAAATGTAAAAATGAAAGTTTTGTGTGAGGGGTAGGTTTAGTATACACTGTAATTTGTTGAGTCAGCTTAAAATAATTTGTTACCCTGCTGCCTTAAAATTTTGAGTTCAGTCAACTAAAATAAGTTTAGTCAACTTGAAATGTTAAGTTGTACTAAGCGACAACTTAGATATTTGTGTTTGCTAAACTTAACAGATGGGTAACCCGGCTGCCTTAACATTTTAAGTTGATTCAACTCAAATATCTAAGTTGTCACTTAGTATAATTTAACATTTCAAGTTGACTTTTTTTGAGTTGACTGAACTCAAAATTTTAAGGCAGCCAGGTTACAAATTATTTTAAGTTGACTCAACAAATTGTTTTTTTTTTTACAGTGTAGAGGGACAGAATATATAGTTTGTACAGTATAAAAACTGTTACACCTATGGGAAGTGTCCATAAAATGTTTGTGTTGATCTTCAAACATTACACTTTATTAGTTTTTCTGTTATTTTTCAATATAGCTTTTCACTTAAATTGTTTAGTTCATAATATACACAATATTTAATGTATAAAAATGCAATAGAAATACAATTATTTTGGACCCTAATGCACATTTCTGTTGTGGTTGCTGTTCCTCTTTGTTTTTCGTGATCATCGTTATTTTTCATTTGATTCAGTTTATGACAGTAACTCATAGCAGCGCACTAAACCGCAAGCCAGGAAAAGCTTCATTAGCTCTTCAACCGGCACAGCTCATGCAAACATCTATAGAGGCTAGTTGCTTCCTGAGCTCGCATGCAAAAAGCAGAGCATTGCGGTGGTCTGTAGGAAGTGAGAGACAGCAGTTAACATTTGAGGTTCAACAGCCTGTTAAACTCAATGACATTTGAGACCAGGCCTGTCAGAAACATCTGCAACTGGTCATGCAAACCCCAAAGGATGCTTAAAAACCACACTGACACTGACATGCCACAATGACCTGGTAAGAAGTACCTAAAAATAAAAATTCTGTCATTATACTCACTCTTGTGAGGTTCAAAACGTCATATGCAGTTTATTTTAAATTGAACATAAGATATTTTTAGGAATCTTTAGGAAATGACAGTACTAAA
This sequence comes from Labeo catla, assembly GCA_012976165.1. NCBI lineage: Eukaryota > Metazoa > Chordata > Actinopteri > Cypriniformes > Cyprinidae > Labeo > Labeo catla. The sequence continues at coordinate 328,560 of VONZ01000755.1, forward strand.
AACGCCACCATATTTATATTCACTGATAGTCTTCTATGAAATCTATGGCAGATTTATTTCTTGTAATTGTTACTTTATATATCCCAGTGACATTAGGGTGAGTAAATGACGCAGTTTTCAATGACTATGAGTGTTCCTTTAAGCAATCCTGTAAGTCATCATGAAGATTTGTTCATTCCATGAATATTTATTTGTGCGTTATTCCATTACAGTTTCAATGCACACTCATTTCAGATAACTCCATAACAATTTTGATGTGTGTTTACTGCGTGTTTACATCACGATTTGGTCAGTTACCCAGTTGCGTGGCCATATTACGTTGTTCTGCAATTTATGCTGACTAAACCATGAAAAAACATGTGGAAGCTGCTAAATCATAAAGAGAACGACTTAGTAAGCAGGAAATGGCACAGTATTTTGACAAACTAAAGTTAAAAGGTGGTAAAGACACAGACAAACATTATTAATTAAGAAATTAGCCTATTTCACCTACCTGACCGGAAATAAAAAGGACAAACATAAATGTTGTCAGGATTCTCGTTCTGGAAATCCTGGTTCAGTTTGGCCAACAACAAACGCCTTTTGTACCTCACACAGTTTTTTTGCACTCCTCTCCTTGATTATTATAACTTTTGTCAGACTATAGTACTCTAAATGTTTTTCCCAGTTCGACCGATTACTACAGCCCAAAACATGACAATAATTGACCATTTTCAGCAGCAATAATCAGCAAAATATGCGAGTTTTGTTCAGTTCAGTGGCATTGTTTACATTTAGTGCCACCAATATGGCCAATTCATAATGCGTCGTGAAAACACTCAGAAAACAGGGCAGAACAAGCATCGCCAATGAATCGGTCACGTGAATTAATTATTTTGTTCAATGAAAACGGGATTCACGATTCACTTTGATTCGCAGGACTGTGCTTTCTCACTGAATCTTTTGGAGTGGTTTGTCAGTCAAGATACTTGGCACTGGATGAAGTGGATATTTGTGTGTATTTGAAACAAATGGCTAAAATGGTAGTTGTGAGAAACCACTGCTGCGTCACGTGAATAGAGCACTCTTTACAGCGAAACTGTGCTCAGATGCACTGATGCGATGCTTTTAGTGTAACAATGTTTGATCTGAGCCCGCTTAAAGGGATAGTTCACCCAAAAATAAAAATTACTGCATGATTTACTCACCCTCGAGCCATCCTAGGTGTGTAAAACTTTCTTCTTTTAGATTAATACAATTGGATTTATATTAAGTCCTATGCTTTTTCACTTTTTGAATTTTAGTCAGTGTGTGGTGTGTATGTTTTGGCATAAAAAAAAGATAGTACAAAGTTACAAATCTCAAAGTCCACTCCGAAGGGAGATATTTCATTTTTTAAAAAAAAATTCACTTTTCAAGAGCTACAACGAATGGCTCCTTTGTTTTCCGGGTGCTGTGACATCACATCACGTGCGGTTGGGGGGTGGTTTAGGATGACGTGGGGGATTAGCCTTATTTTAGCGATGTCTGACAATAGGACCCAACACTACTGTTGCGTATTATTTACTCACCCTCCATGCATCCTAGGTGTATACGACTTCCTTTTTAAAACGGGTGTTTCAGTCCGAAACAAGTCCAATAAAGTGCATCCATCCATAATAAAAAGTGTCTCACACGGCTCCAGGTGGACCAATAAAGGTCGCCTGTAGTGAATCCATGCACTTTTTTTAAAAATAAAATATCCATATTTAAAACGTAAGAATCTAGTTTGCGCTAATAGCAGTTGTACATGAGACTTGCTGCTTTGGCAAGGGGCGTGGCAGTACTGAAACACCGTCTGTTTGCCGATCACAACACATTTAGTTTTTGGAAGGCGGGCCTTGATCAAACTCAGCCATTTGTGCCAGGCAGAGGAGAGAGGTATTGTACTAATGTAAATTATATGAAAAATAATGAGTTTTTCGAACCGCCAAGCATGTCAGCGTGTTCTACTACAGCCCCAAAACAAAATCAAGAGTTTGTAAAAGAGCATAATAGAACCCCTTTAAACATCTGGCTTTTCCAAGCTTTATAATGCCAATGAATTGGGCATTATAAAGATTTTGAAGACCAATAAAAGTGCATAAATCTATGATAAAAATTACTCCACATGGCTCTGTGTGTTTAATAACGGCCTTCTGAAGCGAATTGGCGCATTTTTGTAAGAAACTCTGATTGTAGTCATCTGAAAGAAGAAAGTCATATACATCTAGGAGGCTTGAGGGTAAGTAAATCATGGAGTGATTTTCATTTTTGGGTGAACTATCAGCCTATTTGCCCTTGTGAACAATAGGGTTAAATAGATGATGGTCTGATAAGTTATAGTGAACTGGGGGAAATTATTGTGATATTTAAGCATTGAGCAATTGCGTTCTACAATTAACTTTTTTTTTTTCTGAACTACTGAGAAACTACACCTTAACAAAACCACATTCTTCATCAGTCCTTCCTACTCACTTCCTGTCTAGTACTCAGCACGAGCCGTGCATCAGTCCATGTAGACGTCAAAACGCTTTGACTTTTTGAATCTTGCAAAAGCTTACACTGTCCAGCTGAAGTTTTGTTGACTCATTTAAAGTTGATAAGAGCAGTAGGATGATACACGCAAAATCTCTCCATTCTGTGTCGGTCATGTGTGGCAGATAGTATCTGTGAGGGCGGCAAAGACGCCGGGAAACCACAGTCATGACTAAGCTGATAGCAGTTATTCGCACATGGAGGAGTGAGATGTCAACTTAACCCACAAAAACTCCACAATTTTCCCATTTTCTTCTAACCTGTAGGCATCTTTTCTTCAAAAGGTGACACAGATAAACTAATGCAATGGGTGGAGGATACCAGATGAGAAGATTAGGATTTCTGCTACTGTAGAATTTCCAGAGATCTAGTTCCTTTTAGATCTGATTAAGATCCTAGTGCTATTTTTTTCTGCTCTTCGTTTTTTCTCCATTTGGGTAGTTGGATTTACATGTGAAGCAGTAAAAGTAACATGCTATACATCTAGAACTGCTTTAAATTGCATTTATACATTCTTATATAATATCACAGATGGATTTTTTTCATAACAGATTGGCTTATTGAGTTTTGAGCTGTGGTGTCAAAGATAGAAGACAGGCAGTACATTGTAAAGCACTTCCTGTGTTCTATCTTTGGCATGTTTCAGTTGCTTTGAAGATCTTCAATTGAATGTGTTAAGTTGATTGGTACAGTAAGAACGCAACTGTGCAAAGGGCAATCTTTTTTAGATAAAATTATTTCTAAATCATATTTAGAGGCATTTTAAAGTTGTTTTGGAAATCATGAGTGTTGAAAATGAGTATATGAGAGTATCATGAGAGAATAATTTCAGAGTATTTTCTGTTATTTGTTTGTCAATAATTATGCAGTGCCTATAGAAAATCATCATACCCGTGTATTTGTCATACAGCCTGAAATCAAACCCCATTCCAAATTTCCAGCTTTATTTACAATTTTGGTCTTACAACATCAAACCAATGACAGAAAAAACAGCAGTTCTGCAAATAATAAAAAGTCATCAGTCACTTCGTAGAGCCACCTTTTGATTTAATTACAGCCATCAGTCTTTTTGGATATGCCTGTACTAGCTTTGCACACCTTGATTGGGAAATATTTCCCCATTCTTCCTTCCAGAATTGCTCAAGTCATATTCTGTGGTGAGTGGCAACGGACTGTTCTCTTCAAATCCATCCACAGATTTTCAAATTGGATTTAAGTCAGGGCTCTGACTTCCTTCGTATGCTTAAGCCATTTCGTTGTTGTTTTGGCAGTATGTTTAGGGTCACTGTCGTGTCGGAAGGTGAATGACATGCCCATCTTCAGCTCTCTAGCAGAGGGACATAGGTTTTTCTCAAGAATTGGGATGTCCTTGGCAGCATCCATTTTCCCTTCAATCCTGACCAATTGCCCAGTGCTAGTTGAAGAGAAACACCCCCACAACATAATGCTGCCACCATCATACTTCACAGTAGGTATGGTGTGTTTTGGGTGGTGTGCTGTGTTTGCTTTTCACCAAATATAGCACTTGGAGTTCAGTCCAAAAAGGTCAATTTTGGTCTCATCAGATCATAGCAGAAGACCATTGCCAGAAGGTATCAGTCTCTTCCAAATGTGTTTTTGCATAGCGCAAACAAGAAAGGCTTCTTTTGTGACACCCTGCCATACAGGCCAGCTTTGTGTAATGCTTAGAAGACAGCTGTCCCGTGCAAAGACTGACCAGACCCAGCCATAAAACCTTGTAAGTCCTTCAAAGTTGCCTTTGGCCTCCTGGTAGATTCTCTTATCAATGTCCTCCTGTTTCTGTCATCCACTTTGGATGGATGGCCTGATCTAGGCAATGTGCTGGTGGTGCCATACGCTTTCCACTTCTTAATGATGCTTTGAACAGTACTCCGAGAGACAGCTTAAGCCTTTGAAATGTTTTTGTCTTCTCCTAACTTGTGCCTTTCTACAACTTTATCCTGAAGTTGCACTTTCCCAATCATGGTGAATTCTTTGCTGTACCATGCACTACTAACAGTGGAATCTTCACCACTTTACAAGTAATCAGCACCACTACTATTGATGTCAGGTGGGGCAATTAGCCTGGTGTTTAATCTGGAAGTTGATTGCTTGTACCTGAGCAAGTTTATAATAATATACCCTAAGGGGCTGATCACTTTACCAAACCAGGCATTTAACTGATTAATTTTTAATACTCTTCCGGAATTTTTTTAAAATTATATATTTACTTTAATGATGAGGGTTTTAATGTGTACATGCAGCTCCAAAAACTTAGATTATATTTCAGTGCTGTGTTGGTCTGCAGTGCAGAAAGTGAACTGTTTTCGCTATGCATCAGCCTGACGCTTTCAGAATTGAGCATGTGAAATCTAATGATGGTGTGTTAGATGGATATAAATGTTGTCATTGTGTTCTGTATCAGATGAAGTTGTGTGGTTTCTCTGAGCAGTCGATTTGCTATTGAGATGAGAAGCAAAGGGACCTGCCATTCTACAAATGACTGTAAACACCAGACTCTTTGGAGAAAGCAAGTATTCAAATCAATCCTTATGCTGTATTACAGTCCTTATCAGATTGAGGCTTTTCTTTGAAAAAAAAAAGATCTGATAATTACTACAGTGCCAAGAACAATTTATAAAGCAGTACGCACACTTCTCTAAAAAGTTTTCAGATATTTCCACAATGTGGAATCGCTGTAATCATCTGTCCCCAAATCAACATGTTTTCAGTTGTATTATACATAGAGCCTGTAAGCTTGTGACTATGTGTTGAATCTAATGTGGTAAAGTACTTTTTGTTTCCTTCCCTATCTGAAGATGGAGGTCAATGATTGCGGCTGAGTTTCACTCTGCTATTCTCATCCGCTCTCTCTGCCTGTTTCGTCATATAGCGCAGTGACTGAATGGAAATAGTGAGTAATGGGTTTGCACAAAATCTTGCTTCGGAAGATGTGTTTATATCCAGTACTTTATGAGGGTAAATTGCTCATGGATTTGCCACAGCTTTTTTTTCATTATTCAGTTTGTTTTAAAGAAGTGATGTGGTTAGCATTAGTTGTGAAATACTCGTATTCTGTTCTGGAAATCACAAGCATATCCTGTCTTTTTAATATGCAAAAAGTCACGGGTTTTCATGGGTTTCCACTAAAGGAAGTGCTGGTTTTTCCTGTGTCATAAGTATTTGTTTATATATTATTAAATCGGAATTTCATGCAGTATATTCTTGTCTCGTAATTTGCGTATGTTCTTTTTGGTGACTTGCAGAATCACATGTCATATAAAGCATCTGATCTGTATTTTCATTTTAAACTATGTGTGTCATGTTTGATCCCCTGCCTGTTTGACACTAAAGTAAATTAAAAAAAAACAAAAAACAAACAAACAAAAACTAAACAAAACAAACAACAACAACAAAATATAATGCAACTTAAACACTTTGACACTTTTATATATTGGAATGCACCTTTTTCCATAACGTAAAAATATAGTTTTTTTTTTTTATTAACACTGCATATCAAAAATGTCAGTACATACATAAAATGTAAATACATACAATGTATGTGCAAAGGTTCTTTGACGAGCCTTTAGCATCTACAAAAACTTTCCATTCCACAAAAGATTCTTTATAGTGGAAAAAAGGTTCTTTAGATATTTAAAATGTTTTTCATACTACACTCTTAGATTAGCAGTTGATGTCATAGAAGAACCATTTTGGGTTCTCCAAAGAACTTTTCAATGAACCTTTTTTCACTATAAACAACCTTTAGTGCAGTAGAAAGGTTCCACTGATGTTAAAGGTTCTTTTTGGAACCATCAATGCCAATAAAGAACATTTTCCATTCCACAAAAGATTCTTTATAGTGGACAAAAAGTTCTTTAGATATTTAAAATGTTCTTCATAGTACAATCTTTAGTCTGAAGATTCCAAAAGGCTGTTTAGCAGTGATGTCATAGAAGAACCATTTTGGGTTCTCCAAAGAACCTTTCAATTAACCGTTTTTAGAAGAACAAAGAACCTTTTTCACTATAAACAACCTTTTGTGCAGTAGAAAGATTCCATGGATGTTAAAGGTTCTTCTTGGAACCATCAATGCTAATAAAGAATTCTTCATTTCACAAAATGTTCTTTATAGTGGGGGAAAAAAAAAAAGTACTTTAGATATTTAAAAATGTCCTTCACCCTACACTCTTAAATCTAAAGGTTCCAACAGGGTGTTTGAACCTTTGATGTCATAGAAGAACTATTTTGGGTTCTCAAAATAACTTTTCAGTGAACAGTTCTTAGAAGAACATAATCAAGTCACAAGTAACAAAGGTGGGTGAGATACATGAGATTAGACACTGAGAATTAGCAATGTCTCAGCGTCATAGTCATAATATTCTGATGGTATCTCACTCTTGATCACTCAAGTAGAAGTTTGGATATCTCCTCTCTGGTCAGCATTTTGGCAAAATGATGACCCAGTGCATGCAGGAAGGCACAGAGGGGCAGTCCCACTTCTGTCGGGCCGGTGTCAGTGACACAGCCATTTTAGCATCTCTCTGCTGTTGCTCTAAATGAGAAAGAAGCATCTGCTGGACAAACAGCATGAGGAGATATGCTTTGTTCAGTGGTTTCACAATCAAAGTCTCATATCTCATGTAAATGTCAGTTCTACGTCTCCTAATTTAAGAGACAATGTGTCAAGCTGGCAAGGTTCTTGTAGAAGTAGTGGACAGGTGATAAAAAGCGATGACTCGTCACAGTCCTCGGACAAATCTTCCCGTCCCAATACATTAACGGACTGCAAGGGAGATTTTTTCAAATAGCTTGGCTTGTTATTGTCATTACCGGTTGTGAAAGTACAGCTGGTTTGCTCATGAGACAATGAATCACTGTCTGTTAGGAGCTTCCTGGTTTTGCACCACATGCAAGTCTCAACGTCAGAGCACAAGCACGTCACATGACCAGACCGATAGCCACTGCTAGCCACTGCCTCACATGGGATGGTGGCTTCACTTTCAGTATCAGCTGAAGGGCTCTGACTGCGATATCCATCCCCAACTACTATCTCAGACAGGAGGTCACCGTCCATTCCACTGAGATTGTCGGATGCTTCCTGGTTTCCCATTCCCAAGCCACTGTCTTCTTTTCTTTCACTTTCACTGCTGCTGTTTATTCCACCGTCTAGGAAAGGGAGCTCTTCCAGGCTTCTTCTTCCACTGCTGAGACTGTCCTCGGTGCCGGTCAGACTGCCACAGCCGCTGTCTTCCTGTCCTATTTGTTCATCTGTGCCTCGGTTCTTAATCGAATGCTGCTGGCCGACACTCACTCCGCTGTCTGTACTCTCTCTTCTCTCTTTGTCTTCCTCCAAAAGGTCCTTGCTCTCGTCAAATGCTTTGCTCTTCCCTGCCGTTTTGTTGCTAGTCAAAAGCCATCCCTTGTCAGTGACGGTTTCTACTTGGATCAGCCCTACGTTCATGGGGTTCCATCCATTCACAGCAGATTTCTGATGAAAAAAACAATTGAATATTAAAAATAAATTACATTTTTGGGTTCAGCAAGATTGATTGATTGATTGATTGATTATGGAGGAAATTATTATTACTCAGCAGGGATGTATTAAATGGACTTTATTCATTGTAGAATGCTGAAAATAATAAAATAAAATAAAATAAAATAAAATAACAACAAAATATTATTTTAATAATAAAATAAAATAATAAAAACGTGTCATTGTCTCCACAAAAATATTTTAAAATATTTTTAAAATATTTAATAATAGCTAATCAAAATATTATTATTAATCAGCAGGGATGCATTAAATTGACTTTCTATTCATTAAAGAATCTCGGAAGTAAAATAAAATAAAATAAAATAAAATAATCATTGTCTCTGCAAAAACAAACAAAAACAACAAACAAACAAACAAACAAAAAACACTAATAATAACTAATTCATGTGTAATTATTCAGCAAGGATGCATAAATTGACTTTCTATTCATTAATCAATAAAATAAAATAAAATAAAATAAATAATAAAATAAAATAAATGTATCATTGTCTCAAAAATATTTAACATTAAAATTATTTAACATAACTAATTAAATGATTATTATTCAGCAAGGATGCATTAAATTGCCTTTCTATTTAATAAATAATCCTGAATAAAATAAAATAATAAAATAAAATAAAATAAAATACGTTTTATTATATCTGCAAAAAATAAATAAAATAACACTACTAATTAAATTATTATTCAGCAGGGATGCATTAAATTACATTTCTATTAATTAAAGAATCCTGAATAAAACAAAATAAAATAATAATTAAAAAAAAATAAAATATATCATCATCTCTGCAAAATAAATAAATACATAATAAATAAAATGAAATAAAATAAAATAAAAAATTAAAATAGAATGAAACAAAATGAAAAGAAATGTATTAAAAATAACACTAAAAATATCTAATAATAAAATATTTCTTGAGCATCAAATTAGAATATTAAAATTATTTCTGATAGATCAAGTGACCCTCAAGACTGCAGCAATGGCTGCTTAAAATACAGCTCTGTCATCAAGGGAAAAATTATATTTTTAAATATATTCAAATGGTTATTTTAAATAGTAAACTATTTCACAATATTACTGTTTTACTGCATCTTTGATCAAATAAATGCAGCCTTGATGAGCACTTTTTTTTTTGAAAAACACATTTAAAAATCCCCATACACCTACTGTATACACATATATCATGTATTTATTTATTCAACAACCCCAAAGTGTTAAATCAGTTTCATTCTGAATGGAATTGTGTTATCATATAGACCCAAACATCACTGAGATGATATATACATAAGACGTAAAAAATCCCCAGCATTTCCCTTTTCTGCTACTGTTCCTCGAAAGGAGAAGTGACACTTATGACAAGGGTCAGTGCTGATCTTTTCTTCTTACGCTTTATTCCTTTTTTAAGACTCCGAAACTGGCTTGCTTAAACGCTTTTAGTTTTGATGAAACTGCATTTATTTTAAAATCCCCAAGTTGACTCACCAGAACAGCAGGCATTTTGCCAGGCCTCCTCAAGAAGAAACAGACTGCGAACATGAACAAGGACATAACTCCAACTACACCAATAACAGCTATGGAAATCACCAGGGACGAATCTGACAAACAAGAGAAAGTGATTACAATTTCACACACACACACACACACACACACACACACACACAAAAAAATCATTTTAGGAACATACATAAGCAATAATAAACCCAAACACAAAGAAGGGTCTTGAATCACCCTGAAGGTGTTTATTTTCTGCTATATACTACTTATTAGATGAATACTAATTCATTTTGTTGGCATTATATAAAAACAATTGGTGATTTACAGTACCTGCTGATGGATATATGCAGCGTGCTAGTGAGGTGTTGCTCACATCATGAGATATCATCTCCACTTTCACACGGACACAATACTCCTGCCATATTGATAATGAAGTGAACTCCACCTCTCCATCATCATCATCATCGTCATCATCAGCACTTACTAAAGCCTACATCAGAGAAAACCAAGCTTTAGAGATTGCAATGACATGCAGTAAAACACTTCACTCTGTCAACAAACATTTTTGGACTAGTCCACTAAAAAAACCAACCTGATTCTCATGTCCTTTTGGATACAGAATGACAGAATAACGTGGTCCAAATTCAAAAAGTTTTTGGAGAAACGGCTTTCTGTAAATCTTAACCTTCACTGTATTAGGGGAGGAAGACAGGTCAAACTCTGGAGCCAACAATTTGCCTAAAACATGAAAGGAAGATCATCATTACCAACTGTGTAACCTGTAAACAGCAAAACCTGATGTTCTTTATACTTATAAGAATGTGGTATGGACAAGGTTTGGGAGTAACAACGTTACGTAATTACACAGTAAATGTAACCGTAATCGGTTACAGATACTGATATGAAAATATATCATATCATTTCAAGATTTTTCTCCATATAATGGACTGCTATGGTGCCCCAATTTTGAACTTCCAAAATGCAGTTTAAATGCGGCTTTAAACGATCGCAAATGCAGTTGTAAATGATCCCAGCCGAGGAAGAAGAGTCTTATCTAGTAAAAAGATCTGTTATTTTCATAAAAATAATACAATTTACTTTTTACTGTCAAACGCTCGTCTTGTCTTGCTCTTCCCGACCTCTGTTTTTTTTCCCCAGTTCATGACAGTTAGGGTATGTCGAAAAACTCCCATCTCATGTTCTCCCTCAACTTCAAAATCGTCCTATATCGCTGTTTTACCTTTTTTTGTTAGGGTGTTTGATCTTCTTTGCATGTTCACTTTGCAAAGACTGGGTCAGTACTTCTGCAGTGATGTAGGATGATTTTGAAATGATTTTTGAAGTTGAGGGAGAAGATATGATTGGAGTTTTTTGACATACCCTAACTGTCTTGAACCAGAATACAAAGAGTTCAGAAAGACAAGACGAGCGTTTGAGATTAAAAAGTATTTAAATGATATTTTCTTAATGAAAATAACTGATCATTTCGCTAGATAAGACCCTTCTTCCTCGGCTGGGATTGTTTACAACCGCATTTGGGATCGTTTAAACTGCATTTTGGAAGTTCAGACTCGGGGCACCATAGCAGTCCATTATATGGAGAAAAATCCTGAAATGTTTTCCTCAAAAAAAAAAAAAAAAGAAAACAACAACAACACAATTTATTTACAACTGAAGAAAAAAAGACATGAACATCTTGGATGACAAGGGGGTGAGTACATTATCTGTAAATTATTGTTCTGGAAGTGGACTTCTCCTCTCCAAAAAGAGGTGGCTGTTTTTTGCTACCTGATCTCATGACGAAAACGTACATGTGGGAACTTTTTCACAAGATGCGAAATATGTACCAGTCACTAGTACATATCACTGCAGTTTCCAACAGAAATCAACACCAAGGGCTCTATCTTAACGATTTAAGTGCGTGGTCTAAAGTGCACGGTGCAGATGCACTTAGGGCATGTCCAAATCCACTTTTGCTATTTTAAAGATGGGTCCTCTCACCTCCCTGCTGAATGTGATCGTATTCTAAGGCGAAAGGTGTCCCTGTGTGTGTAATAAGCAGTATGTATGCGTGTTGTGCACCTCTATTTCAGTTGCCTCAAAATAACAACGCGCCAACAATGCGCCTGAACACACCTCGTTTTCAGACCAGCATGCCCGCGGGTGCACAAATTGGCGCAAATGCATTTGCTATTTAAACAATGTGGCGCAGGCTGAAAGCAATAAACACTTGCATCGAGCCTGGTGCTGCATTGCGCCAGGTGTATGATAGGGCCCTAGAGGCGGTAAAACAGCAAGCACTTGCAATCATTTTCGTACAAAGTTAGGATTACAGCTGCCTAATGTTTCACTTTCCAGACATAACAAGCTTGTTTGGTAGCTCAGCCAGCATGGAATTGGACTTGGGTACGAATACTGTGAAAAACATGACTCACGATGAAAGATCGAAAAACATGCTAAAACAGCATGCTTGCGCTTGCGTTTTTAACATCACATTCACATATGGTACGTTATTTTAAAACGTCACAGAGCATTAGAGTTATGACTCCATTTAATGGACATTTCAAGTCAGAACTGCTGTGACACGTACAAATCCAACGTCACATAAAACGTACCATAAGTGTGTTCATCTGTTCTGGGGAAAAAAAAACAAAAAAAAAAACAAGAAACAACACCAATTTAGTGGCAATCGGGACATTTCAGATCGAATATGTCATGAAATGTACATGGCGTTATTTCACATCTTGCGAAAAAGTTCCCACAGGTACGTTTTCATCATGAGATCAGGTTGGTTTTGTGGTGGCTGTTGGTTAAGTTGGTTTGACTGCTTCTAAAGTCCTCTTTTGTAGGTCACTCTGGATAAAGGTACCTTCTAAATGACTAATTATAAATGTAAATTTTTAAAAGTAATCAGTTACATTACTTTAACAAACTAACTGAAACAGTTACACTACTTATTTATTTTATATAAATTGCAATCTGTAATCTATTACAGTACATTTCTAAAATAACCTTCTTAGCACTGTATGATATGTATTTATTATACTTTTTTGGTAAACAGGTGTAATCTGATACACAAGAAAAAGTCCTGCGAATACTTACTGTCCAGTAAACGAATTCGTTTTCCTGCTGACCAGGAAAAGTTGCCATTTTCTTTAAACAGCCCAACCTTTACTTTCACGTCTTCATTTAAAAAGTTTCCAAGTTCACATCTAGTTTCTGTTGTGAAGATACATTCTGGCACAATTTTCCATTTTTGAGGTTGGAAGTATCTATCAAATAAAAGACAAATGTTTTAGCTTCGGAGTATTGTAAAAATCGTTCAAGCAAAAAAGGTGGGCAACAAAATACTGGTTGGTGAATAGTAAAGATGTCTGCTTACGGTGCCTGCTGTACTTGATAATAGGCATTTATGGGGGCTCCTTTGGGGGGATCCCAGAGCACAGTTACGTTTCCCTCCCATATGTCTAACGTCATGTTTAATTCCATCATCTCAGCTGTGAACAAAAGAGAAAAACGATCAGAATTATCTTCAGAGTTTCCCATACTTTGAATCAATGCTCTTCTCTTCCCAATAGAGAAGTGGTTTATTTGCACTCATTCCAGTCAAAGCTCAAGTCGCACCCTTAAGCTACTGTATTTACTGTGAATAAATCATGATCAGCTGTACTTTCCAGGTGTAGGTGACATGACAACGCCTTCTTTTCAGTCATTTTGCTAATGTAGATGTTTATCAAGCAAATCGCTAACCAAAATTTTCCCAAAAATAACTTGCATAATGTTGTACAAAACAATGTATTGGCAAATATTAAAGTTAGTTGTTTGGGGGTTGAGTAAAATACCAATTACACAAATGTGTGTTTTCACAAAACTGTATTTTCTATGTCGGTTTTAACAATAAAGGTATGGATGGTTTTAGCACCCGAGAAACCTGACAAACAGTGTATCTAATCAATTCCTTCCTTTTCAAATAAACAGTTAAATAAGTAAATAAATACAGATGGTCTTTGCTATGTATTCATTTTGAGAGGTTAGATCACTGAGGGGATGGGGCGTCAAAATTTGGCAAGGAATTTACAACACTCACGTCATCGCTGTGACATTAACTGGGGACTTCAAGGTAAGCGCCCACTGGCACTTCATATTTATTTTGAATTTTTTTAGTATTGTGGATATTATCTGTTTTAACGAATATGTAATGTAAATGTATAAATATTATTTAAAATAATTAATTATATATTCTATTCATATTGTTATTGTCATATATATATATATATATATATATATACACACACACACACACACACATATATATATATATATATATATAACAAAAATGAAGAATGAGCCTTAAAAATATAAATGAATAAATAAATAAATAAATAAGCAAGCCTTACCTGCTATGTAACCTGGGATGTTTATTAACATGACCAAAAAGGAAATCCATGAAGTCCAATCCATATTAATGTCATATCCAACATTAAATCCCAATTCAAGTGCAGTTCCACACAAACACGCATACAAACACACGCATAAAAACTCAATTTCAGCCCGCGGTGTTCCTGATCACTAACTGTTCTAACAGAGCCAGCTCAGTATTCAGTCACTGCTCAGTTCTGTCCTCACGTCTCTCTCTCTCTCTCTCTCTCATGTGAATGTGAGGTTGAGCAGCTGGTTGGCTCTCTATGTATTTGCACTGTGAACTTCCCCTCTCTCTGTTTTGCTTTAGTCAGTCTTCCGTGATGGCAGATATTTCCTCCACTCTGAGAAAGCCATGTTATTCTCTCTCTCTCTCTCTCTCTCTCTTGTGGTTATAAACATGACATCAAAAGCAAACTAAAGCTGTGTAGATTAACATTATTATCTACAGCATAAATGTGTGAAGCTATAAATACATGTTAACTAGGCTATTCCCAATACAGAGGGAAATACCAGTGCACACATTAATTAGGGAGAGTACCAGAGTTATCATGTTTGCTCTTGGTATTTACAAAGGAATTTTTTTGTTAGTAATAGCTCATTTGTGATTAACACTTTTTTTTATTCTAAACTATAAAAACTGGCTTTTCTCGGTACTACATGTTTGCATATCAGCATTTGACCACATTTTGATGTGTGCATGCATATCTGTGCCCTGTCTTAGTGGTAATACACGCACAGCGAATGCATGCTGTTTTAATCATTTTTGCACATCCGATTGACTATCTGCCACGCATCTATTGTTTGCAGAATTATTTTTCTGAGTACAAAAACCAACTTTGACATTTGGCGGAGTGTGGTTGGAATTTGTAACCAAGTTCTGAGAAGAGGACTGAGCCGTTGTGTATATTATGGTTTTCTGGTTTTGTTTTGCTGTTTTTTTTTTTTTGTTGTTGTTTTTTTTTTAGATTATGTGCATGTTAATGTTCTGTTTAACTTGATTTATAATGAACAACAACAAAAAGCTAGTTATATAAATATATATGTAGTAGGGCTGTCAAACGATTAATCACGATTAATCGCATACAGAATAAAAGTTTGAGTTTGCCTAAAATATGTGTGTGTACTGTGTGTAATTATTATGTATATATAAATACAAACACATTCATGTATATATTGAAGAAATATTTACAAGTGTATGTATTTATTATAATTTTTATAGAATTTATATTATATATAAATTAAAAAATATTTGTACATTAATAACATATTTCTATTAAATATATACATTAATTTATGTGTAAATATATAAGCATAATAATTACACACAGTACACACACATTTATTAGGCAAACTCAAACTTTTATTTTGTATGCGATTAATCGCGATTAATCATTTGACAGCCCTAATATGTAGTATATCAAAAATATATGTAAAAAAATATATGTATTAAAATTAAAACCAAAAAACCTTTTGAGATGCACCTGTATATATAATATATATATATATATATATACACACACACATACAGGTGCATCTAAAAAAAATATATCGTGAAAAAGTTCAGTTTTTTTATTTGCAACTTATTTCAAAAACTGAAACTTTCATATATTCTAGATTCATTACATGTAAAGTAAAACATTTCAGAAGTTTTTTGTTTTCATTTTGATGAATAGAACTTATAGCTCGTGAAAGTCAAAAATCCTGTATCTCAAAATATTAGAATATTTACATTTGAGTTTCATTAAATGTCCATCCCTACAGTATGAATTCTGGGTATCTCTTGTTCTTTGAAATAACAGTAATGGGGAAGACTGCTGACTTGGCAATGGTCCAGGAGACAATCATTGTTCATTATTTTATGCGGTTAAACAGTTGATTTGAAACCAAAGTATAAATTAATAAAACATTAAAACGAAGTCATTTATGCTTTTATATAATTATGTTTTTACATTAATTAATAATTTAATACTAATAAACTAATACTAATACTAATATTACAAATATTGTTGTATTACCTTGCATTCATTTATTCTATTTATTTTATTCTTTTTTTTTTTTTTTTAGCAGAGAGGAATCTTTTGCATAAGAAAATTTGACTCACTAAGTCCACATGTTTCACTTTCCTATTTGTTAAAGAACTGAAAAGCTGTGGTAATCTTTCCAGCTCATAATCACACCTTCAGCCAGGCCTGGAGAATGCATTTTAGGTGAAACTGATCATCTAGAATCAGTTCCCCTTGACCATGCAAAGTAATATTCTTCTCCATTTGAAACGCAAAGGCTGGTCCTAGATCAGTGTTCTCACAAAAAGATTTTCTCACACCTGGTCTAAGACTGAATCACATGACACAAAACTCACTCAATGAGTCTGCTTTGGGGGGAAAGCTATCTCGTGGTTAGAAAACATAACTGCCCTGTTTCTAAATGATGTGGTCATCTAATTATAACTTTCTTATAGCCACTGCATTTTATTAAAAATAATCACCTCACCAAGCAAAACCATAGATAGCAAAATAGTCAGCTCGTGCATGCTCAGCCACCATTTTTACAAAAAAAGAGTGTCTGGATGGATTATGGGTTTTAATTTATGTTACATCTTGTGAATGTAAATAGGTCAGACTCGGGGATCCACAATATCTAGGGCACGTGTCTATATTTAGCCTCAAAATGCACATGCATACTATATCAGAGCTCCCTTGAATACAAATACGTACACAAATACTGAGAAATGAACACAAAGAAAACAGGGCAACACTATGAAGTCATCAGAGGAAGATTCTTCAGAGTTTAAATCAAACTGAGATCACCACATGACCTCTGTGAGAAGGTTTGTTGAACAAAGTTGAAGTTTAACTGGGTTACTAGAACATTAATTGACCCGGATTAAAATAGTTTGCTAAGACATGAGGTGCAGATGCTGCCATTGCTAGCTGGAAGATCTCTGACAACTCTTTTTGTTGTCACATCAAACAGAAAACACATAGCACGGAAAAATAACCCAATCTGGCAGTGTGAAAACCACACAAAAAGAAAATGGCACGATGAAACTTTCCCACTCAGCATGGTATGTGTTGGGTCAAACACTTTTAAAATTAAAATAAACTTTTGCGAAAAAGTGTAAGCCTTTTCCACTGGTCATCCAAAACTAATAAACCTTTAACTTGCAAATTATAGTCTTTTTTTTTTTTTTGTTTTTTAGACAAAAAGGACATTATTTGGGGATTTCATTATTTCAAAATGTTAAAACATTTTGTTTAGTTGTCCAGTGCTGTGTTATACAAGGAAGTGTATTTGAATTTTGGTCATTACTGGGTTTCGTTTTTAGATTTGGTCAAACATGCTGGGGCTTTCTGACTAGTTTCATGGTGTTTCCTTTGTTTCACTGCTGCTTTTAAACAAAACAAGGAATAGAAATAAAAATGGTCAAGCACAACAGAATCTCATTCTTATTTTCGGTTTTCTTATTTTCGATTCTCTGTTTTTCACCTACCCATATTAAAACCTTTTTTTATGATCATGCACAGCATAATCAGCTTAACCGAGATGTTTCTGTAACCTTTTTTTTAGTTTATTTTTTGACACAAAAGAACAAACAGTTCTGCCCAATAATATTGGCACCCTTGGTAAATATGAGCAAAGGGGGCTGTGAAAATAAATATGCATTGTTTATCCTTTTGATCTTTCAATCAAAAAATGTACAAAATTCTAACCTTTCATTGAAGTAAAACAATGGAAAGTGGGGGGGAAATCTCATTACGAAATAAATGTTTTTCTCTAGTTCACGTAGCCACAGTTAATGGCACCCAATTATTGCAACATCCTTTTCCCAAGAAAAGTTTTCTCCTATAATGCCTGATGAGTTTGGAAAACACCTGACAAGAGATCAGAAACCATTCCTTTATACAGAATATCTCCAGATCGTTCAGAATATAAGTTCCAGATTTTTTATCTGTTAGTATTTTATAGAATCCATGATGCCATGTATCTGAAGGACCTCTGTCAGAAAAACAGGCCCACAACATTAAAGATGCAGCTATATATTTAACCGTGGGTATGCAGTACTTTTTGTCCCTGTTTGCACCAAACCCATCTGTTTGCTGCCAGAAAAATATTTTTTTTTATTTTTTATCTGACCATAGAAGCCAATCCTATTTGAAGTTTCAGGTGTGTCTGACAACTGAATATGCTGGAGTTTTTGGATTAGCCAGGAGTTTTGTTTATTTAGTTCTTAATTATTGCCCTGATGGTGAAAGTGGGGCTTTTCAATGCTTTTCTTACAGCCTCTTTCAATTTTGTGAAGCTCAACAATCTTGTTGATATTTTTTGGTTTTACTTCTTGTGATAGACGATTAAGGGAATGTGTGTTCTTCATATTTATAATCATGTGGAACAGGAAGTCATGGCTAGAAAATTTCATGCTCCTACTCACCCTAGTGTCCTAAAACAATGTAAATATAAATGGGAACAAACTTTTAGAAAAATTTCTAGGGGTGCCAATAATGGTAGCCAACGTGCATCAGAGAAAAACATTTATTTATAATGTGAGTTTACTTTCAATTGCTTTACTTCAATGAAAGTTTAGAGTTTTGTGATTATTTTATTTTTTTTTTTAATGAAAGTTCAAAAAGATAAATGATGCAGATTTATTTTCACAGCTGGCTTTGCTCATTTTTACCAAGGGTGCCAGTATTAGTGGGCGGCACTGTATATTATTTATATTAATTTAAATTACAGCCAAGATTGTCAATTTTTTTGTTTTTTAGCTAGAATTAGCTGTTCTTTGTGTCGATATGTCTTAGGCTGTGTCAGGGTTGCCAGGTTTTCACAACAAAACCCAACCAGTTCCTACTCAGAACTTAATCTCAGTCTCAGTTGTCACACCCATGGACCATTGGCTGAACGTTTGATACATATGGCACACAAAAGTGGAAACACTTGAGGAGTTTCAAAGCAGGCATCGGATTGGTTGAATTGTGTCACGTTCTTTAACGTTCTGCTTGGAAACAAAGATGCTGTGATGCCAAACCCTGTCACAAAAGAATGCCATTGTGTTTACAACTGTGACAATGAGCGCTTATCAGGATCAACTAAATGCTGGATTTTTAAAAGTTCGCGGCACAGTTTTACGTTAAACGTGTCTGTTATTGTGGAGACATTTGCACGCCCCTAACCATGATGTGGCACAAAATTGAAAATGAAAATGAAAAATTACTCCTGGTAAAAATAGCTTAAAATTACTTTATTGGGGTTTCTTCAACCCACAGACAAAAAAATCAACCAAGGGCAAAAGTGTTAAAGTAGCCTAATTTCAGAGGAAATCCGTGGACCAGGCAACACTGGGCTGTGTATGCAGCCAGGTTCCCTGAGAGGGGTAACAAGATGCTTTGCCTTGGTGTTGACGCTATAGGAACTATATGGCTATAGCCATCTTGGATTTTGGAGTTCCTCAGGGCTCCATTTTGGCCCCTGTTCTGTTCTCATTATATATGCTTCCCTATGTTTTTTGTCATTTCAAGAGTTAGAGAAAGTGGTCCATGCTTTTGTGTCATCACAGCTTGATTATTGTAATTCCCTTTATATGGGAATAAGTCAATCAATCATTAATTGACTCCAGACAGTTCAAAATACTTTTGACTGGCACCCGCAGATTTGTTCATATCACCCCCATATTATGCTCTTTGCACTGGTTGCCGGTCTGCTACAGAATCGAGTTTAAAATTTTACTGTTCGTTTTTAAAGCTGAGTGGAACGGCTCTTGAATATCTCAGTGATCTTCTAAACCCAAATACATCTGCTAGACCGCTGTAAACAAAACTTAATTCACATGAGACTAGCATGTTCTCACTGGAGTTTATGATGTCCTACGTCATCCGCTGGAACGCCACTCTCTGGTGAATGTGTGTACGACAGTTAACGTAAACTTGAGATTACTGTTCATAAAGTTTTAAATACAAATATTTTTCTTACACAAGTGCATCGATTCACCTCAGGAAGCCTTTATTATTTTATGCTAAGTGATTGGTCAACGAAGTGAGGCTGTTATCTGATTGGCTTGTGTAGATGGTAGGTAGAGTTAATCTCTTAGTTGGTTTCTTTACATTGATTTGTGGATCATAATCTATTTATTTGCAACTTAGCAACAATTTTATCTCTGTATCTGAAAATTTCTTTCAGTAGACAAAACTCCACAAACATATTGTAAAAATTGCATGATCTAGGACCTTTGTATAGTGCATGCCATTGTAAAAACTGTAAGTCCCTCACAGCCTCATTTTCATCTGCATTAAATTCAATACGGTGTCTAAACTGGTTAAAGTCTATAGAAAACTCTTATGAGTACATTATCTCACTTGAGTGTACACCACTCGGATGACTTCACCAAAAATTTTACAAAGTGTGAACCTTAGCACCAAACTACTTGCTGTTTTGTTATTATTATCATTATTATTATTATTAGTCTCATCTTGAATTTCCATATTTCATTTTTAGAAACAGAACAAGCACTTCCCCAGAGCTCCTTGCCTAAAGCAAAGATTGGCATTATTATTATTATTAGTCTAATCTTGAATTTCCATATTTCATATTTAGAAACAGAACAAGCACTTACCCAGAGCTCCTTGCCCAAAGCAAAGACTGGCACTGAATAGAGCACAGATGACCTTAAAATGGCCAAACATTGCCCTCTTCTGGTATGACATATTACTCTCACCATTGACCAAAGGTTATTTAATTCAGAGCAGACTTGTGTAGACAAACTTTTTACTAATAGCAATAGTGTGGTCCATTTTGGAGTTTATTCTTACCAAAAAACACCTACTTCGACAAAAGTGACCATCTGAGTGAAGTCAAGCAACAATCAGTTATTTTTGTTTCATGTGTCATTTCGGGGAAAGATTATCAAAAATAGATTCTAACAGTAATAAACCCAACACATGTAGTACTAAAATTATACTGATGGCCTAAAGGTCAGCAGTGTGTAAGTTACAGAAAACGTTCACAGATATGGATCTCAGCTGGGTTGGACAAACTGTATTGATGACGGTTGAATGAGTCTGGTAAAACAAGAGGGAACTTTCTTCCAGGAATGGACACTAACTTCTGCTTAGTCCTTCCTCAGAACACTTCCTTTTGACTTAACACTTTCCCATGTGGTTTCTCCTTTAGCATTGCTTGCTGGCATATAATAATACGATTTTCCAAATGAACTGCTTATGTCATCAAAAAAACTGTTTTATTCCTCTCATTTTTGCTATCATGTGGTGTTTTTTAAAAAAAATGTGTCCTCAGTTAGCCATACTGGCAGCATATAAACAATCCCATTGAACGGAACAATACCCGCATACTTTGCTGATTATTGCTGCTGAAAATGGTCAGTTATCATCATGTTTTGGGCTATAGTAATCTCTCTGACCGGGAAAAACATTTGAATAGTTCAGATGCAAAAGCCTCTAAATCCATCTGACGTATTTCTTTAAAATGAGTATTTCTTTCTGGCTACTTTGTATAGGTTTCTATGTAAGCACTGGTACTTCTGACTGGGCTGAGGCTGGGATTTAGCAAGTTTGAAGTAAAAGTATTTGATGGACACATACTATGTGTCAGGAGCATTTACTCAGTATCATTATCTCATTTTTGACCTAGATGGCTTTTAGCTGGTTTTGCATCTGAACTCTTCATTTGGAGTACTATAGACTGCCTAAAGTTATAACAAATTAAGCAGAAGAGTGCAAAAACTGTCTAAGGAACATTTGTATTTTGCCAGACTGTACCAGAATTTCCAGGGCATAAATCGTGACTTCTCCCTTCTCTATAGGATTTAGCAGCTTCCACATTTTTTTCCTGCGGTTAAGACAGCATTAATTAGCAGAACAACATATTCAGTAGTAACAGAGCAATTCAAGCTCCTTCTTTACAGGAACGTGCTTCATTTGGGTGTGACGTCATTCCCATCTCTGACATATATTCTGAATTCCAGACAACTTGAAATTCTGATTTTTTCCTACCTCCTACTTGGAAATAACGTCAGGAATGCTGCTTGAAGACGGACATCCAACCTGTGAACTTGAGGGCAGACCGTTCAACCCCAACTTTAATGAGACACATCTTTTGATGTCACTGCTTTAGAAGGGTATAGTGTGGAGCTACATTACGTCAAACTTTACTAACATCAGATCAAAAAACACATTTATAAATTGCTACCTTAATTTTTGCCTTTCGTTAGCTGTTTTCAAAATGAATGTATTTATGTATTTATTTATTTATTTATTCTGGATTTGCCATAATTGATGAAAAATAAATAAATAAATAAAACATCAAAAATGCTCATGGCGACATCATGTGGTCAATATGTAAACATGATGTGTAATTGAATCAAACTCACTAGGGGTTGAAAGTGGGACATTTTAACTTGGATGTTCCCACTTCTGACCTCGTATGAAATGAGGCATTAATGAGTTGGTTCAGTTGTGTTTGAGCTGAACGTTGTAGGGAGGTACACTCAAATAAGCTGGGTTATTTTTATTATTATTTTATTTATTTATTTATTTATTTTTAACTCAAATGCTGGGTTCAGCTTGTTGGATCACTTTATTGGGTTATTTTTAATATTTATTTACCCAGGTGCTAGGTAGTTTTTCTGCACTCTAAAAAATGCTGTTATTTTTTTACCCAACCAATGGGCTGAGCCTGTCTCAGGACGGGATGTCACAGTCTCACATAATAGACACACTTTTACGCATAGCATAAACTGATTTTATTTGTTATAATACTAAATTTAATTTAATTTGATGTTAAAATATGTTATCTAATCTTAGGACTGTTTGTTTATGGGCATGTTATGAAGTCAGTCACAGCATCTTTCAGCTATGAGTGAAACACGAGGTGGCGGTCTGAGTTCCCCTCAGATTCCGGTGACATACTTAGCAATTAGCAATATTTCAGTAAAAAGTGATCACAGAGAACAGTTGAATACATATAATTAAAATGCTACTTTTAAATGTTAATTTTTTTTTACACTCATGCTTGGTTAAAAACAACCCAGCTTAGGTTATTGGGCAACCCAGTGCTGGGTAGGCTAAATATTGAACAGAGCACATGCTGGGTTATTTTATTTAAGCCAGCTAGTGTTTATAAATTATTATATTGCTGGCTTAAAATGGACTGGAACTTAAAGACACACACACACAGAGAGTTACTAGAGGCAAAAGCAATAATCAAAAGATGGAACATTTATTATTAAGCAAGAACACATGGGAAAAAAACAAGACCAACTGAATTTATACAGCATAGTTTACAATATTACATTACATTACTCTTTTAACAAGCATTTTAGACATAAGTAGATGTGTCACCGAAATCTGAGCCAATGAAAGTCTGCTGTTCGCCTGTTTAACAGACCGCGGCCTCGCGTTTCAATTGTAGCTGAAAGATGCCATGACTGACTCCAAACACTGCCCATAAACAAACAGTACTGACATTACATGAACATATTTTAAGATTAAACTCAGTACAACAAAAAATAAAATCCATTTATTTTATGCAAGGCAAATCCGTTTCTATTCCATCTTGCGAAACAACCGCTGCTGATGCAGCTAACTGACATCAGCGCTGCGTGAAATAACACAATTTACAGCCCAGTAAATACTTTACAAATTAAATAAGATGTATACAAACCTTTATTTCGTTTAAGAAGTGCAAATCGGCTGCGCCGAAAACTCAAAAAGCCCGCGCTCTGACTTACTGTATGCCGCGTTTCAGACAAGGTCGGAAGTGGAACAATCGAGTTGAAATATCCCACTTTCAAATTCAGTGTGTTCCAGTACGTCACGTTAACATATTTCTGTCAATTATGGAAAAAAATGATCAAGATATAATTTTATAAACGTCTAATATATTTTAAGTTTGACGCAGCTCCACACTGCGTTCGTTGGAAGCAGCTAGAGACGTCAAACGACGCGTCCTGCTGAGGTCGCGGTAGATCTATTTGCCCCGAGGATATCCGACTTCCAGATGTTCCAGATGTTCCAGATGTGTTCCAGATGTTATTTCAAAGTAGGAGGTGGGAAAAATCCGAATTTCGAGTGGTCTGGAACGCAGCATAACTCAGCAGCTGGGTTGTTTCGTCAGAGGCAGGCTTAACCCAGCGGTTGGGTACTAGAAAAATAACCCCAGTGTTAAAAATGGACCGGCAACTTAGTTACTAAAACACCTGCCATTTTTTTTAATAACCCAGAACCTGGATAAAAATATTAGAAATAACTCAATAAAATGACCCAAAGGAATGAACCCAACATTTTTTAGAGTGTGTGCTTGTTAAATGAGTTTAATGTAATATTGTAAACTATACTGTATTCACCCAAATAAATTCATTTTGATTTTTAATTTCCAGCCCATTTTAAGTCAGCAATGTACTTTTTTTTTTTTTTTTTTAAAAAAAAAAGGTTGACTTAAATAAAATAACCCAGCATGAAGGGTAAAAACATTTAACCCAACCAGTCGGGTCAAAATAACCCAGCATGTTTTCTGTTCAGTATTTACCCAGTGCTGGGTTGCCAAATAACCCGAATTAGGTTGTTTTTAACCCAGTATTTTTTAGATCTCCAGGAATGAAGGTATGGTATAAAGTCTCAAAGCAGCCATTCTTCATTTGCCCCAACAGGTGGTGGTATAGAGTTAAGGTACACAGTAACTTTACAAACTGAGTTGTCTTGCTACCAACCAGTTAAGATTATGCAGAGTCAATAAGATTGCTAACGTGCTTGACTTTAGTTATATATTTATAAAAGGCAAGCATTTATTATCAATAAACAATGACTTGCACTCATGCTGAACTCCCATGCTTTGTTAAAGAAATCAGATGACTTATTTCTCCAAGAATAAATGAAGGACAAGAGGAAGGCAAGGCTGGTTCCAAGTATATTTTCTAATGCCATACTTCAAAACAAAGCCTCCCCTCAAACATGTTCAGTGATTTGTCTTGGCAGGTATTCAGAAGGCTTCATTTTTTTTTTTTTTTTGTTTTTTTGGTCATCAGTCTTTTATAGTGTCTTGTCATGTCCCAACCCTAGCTGTCCTCACCTGTATGACATCACGAGTCTAAATATATATTCCCTATGTTTACCTTAGTCATTGTCTGCTGTTGAATGTGTAACCTAAGCCTTTCAAAGTGCATTTTGCTTCATAACCATATTCATAGTCAATTACTCTTTGTTGTTTAAATACATTACTTCATGTGCCTCATGATAGTAGTGTACACTGTGAAATTGTTATATATTTGATATATGAAATAACCGTTTAAAATGTAATATTATCAAACAAGTCTGTGTCTGTGATGTCACTCACTAGTTACTGTAAATAACAGATATAATGACAGCAACAAACTGTAAGTACTGTATTCATAAGAACGTGACACCCTTGTATTTTTTCAAAGAGCTTTGTAGATTATCTTTAGGTGTAAATCAGTGAAGCAGAACTCATATGTATACGCTAACCCTGCTTGATCATGGATCATTGCTATGGAAGTAAAACATGTGCGTCATTGCTTTTGCCTTTCAGTGCTTGGGGTTAACAAAATATTTTCAGGTTGAGCAAGTTATGCTTATTTGTGGCATATACTTATTTGTAGTCCATCCTTCTGTAACAAAGAAAATCTGAGTTATAATGAGGCACTTACAGTACAGTCAAAGTGAATGAGGCTGATCCATAAATATTGAATCCATACAAACAATTTACTCTTCTTCAGTTAAAGAAGAAGAAACTATGTTTTTTGAGGAAAGCATTTCAGGATTTTTCTCCATGTATTGGCTTTATTGGTGCCCCAATTTTGAACTTCCAAAATGCAGTTTAAATGCAGCTTCAAAGGGCTTTAAACGAACCCAGCCAAGGAAGGGTCTTATCTAGCGAAACAATCGGTCATTTTTTGGGGGAAAATACATTTTTTTATACTTTGTAAGCACAAAATCTCGTGCAGCACAGGCTCTGGGATGCGCGTTCACGACGCTACGTACTATTGAATCACGTCGAAAGGTCACGTGGAACTACAGACCCAGTGTTTACAAAGCAAATGTGCAAAGAAAGTGCAAGTAAGTTTGTAAACACTGAACGAATCACTCCCCGAGACAACTAGTTCTTCCTGAGTCACATTGAAGATTTGTTCAAAATGAAAGAATCGTTTAAGAACAAGCCATTACTATTTCGTAGCATCATGGACGCGCATCCCAGAGCCTGTGCTACACAAGCTTTTGTGCTTAAAAAGTATAAAAAAATTTATTTTTCGAAAAAATGACCGATCATTTTGCTAGATAAGACCCTTCTTCCTCGTCTGGGACTGTTTAGAGCCCTTTGAAGCTGCATTTAAACTGCATTTTGGAAGTTCAAAATGGGGGCACCAGTGGAGTCCATTATATGGAGAAAAATCCTGAAATGTTTTCCTCAAAAACCATAATTTCTTTACGACTGAAAACGTCTAGGTTACGTACGTAACCCTCGTTCCCTGAAGGAGGGAACGGAGACGTTACATATGGGAACTCGCCTGAGTGACCAATCACCTCTGAGCTTTACAGAAAAGGCCAATGAAATTGGCGAGTGGAGTTTGCGTGCAACGCCACTCCCCCGTACATACGGGTATATAAGATGGCGGCGCGCATCCACTCATTCAGGTTTTTGCTGAGGAGCCGAGCCGCAGCCCGGCGTCAGCGCAGCCTAGGGTTGTGGCAGGGGATGTAACGTCTCCGTTCCCTCCTTCAGGGAACGAGGGTTACGTACGTAACCTAGACGTTCCCCTTCAGTCGTTTCACTACGACGTTACATATGGGAACAGACCCATGGAAAAGGCCACAACCCTGAGGCTGCGTTACGCAAGACACCAAGTGCCGACAGGCGGACGTGTCGGAAAGTGGAGTCACTACGTAACCTTCCCAACGCCCTAGGGACCAGTAGAGGGGCCCCATAGGGGTGCCAGATGTACTGAAGCATGGGTTGGGGGGGCGGAGCACATGTGGTTTAGGCATGTGGAATAAAGAAATTGAATACATCTAATCTGTTATAGATGTATGAGGGAAAACACAGCCTTCTGGCTGACTGTGGAGAAATACTGAGACATGTTGCCACAACCTTCTGGGCGAAGGAGACCCAGTCGGAGCACAGTCGCGGACTACTCCGCATCTAGTCCTGACTGCGGGGCATGGAGGACCCAGGTTCGCCGGAGGGAACATACTGGGAGATAGCGCACGGATCCCGTGGGAATGGCGCAGCAAGCCGACACCTGCCGGCCTCCCGCAAATTACCTGATGTTACCTTAACACACGGGAGGACACGGGCTCGACGCGGAGATTATAGAATCTCGCGAAGGTGTTAGGTGTCGCCCAGCCCGCAGCTCTGCAGATGTCTGCTAGCGAGGCGCCGTGCGCCAGCGCATAGGAGGAGGCAACACTACGAGTGGAGTGAGCTCGAACTCCTAGGGGGCACGGCTCCCCCTGGCTTTCGTAGGCCAGGGAGATGGCATCTACCACCCAATGGGCCAACCTCTGCTTGGAGACAGCATTTCCCTTCTGCTGTCCTCCGAAGCAAACAAAGAGCTGCTCGGAGCGTCTGAAGCTCCGGGTGCGGTCCACGTAAACCCGTAAGGCACGAACGGGACACAGCAACGCTAAGGCCGGGTCTGCCTCCTCCGGGGGCAGAGCTTGCAGGTTCACCACCTGATCCCGGAAGGGTGTGGTGGGAACCTTGGGCACGTAACCGGGCCGGGGTCTCAGGATAACGTGAGAATCAGCCGGCCCGAACTCCAGGCAGGCTTCGTTGACAGAGAAGGCTTGTAGGTCCCCGACCCTCTTGATGGAGGCGAGCGCGGTCAGGAGCGCTGTCTTAAGCGACAGGAATTTAAGCTCGACTGAAACCAGCGGCTCGAAGGGAGGTCCCCGCAGGCCCCGAAGGGCGACGGAGAGATCCCAAGAGGGTACAAGGTGCGGTCTAGGGGGATTAACCCTTCTCGCACCTCTGAGGAACCTCACGACCAGTTGATGCTTCCCGATGGATGTTCCATCGACTGCATCGTGATATGCCGCGATGGCCGCGACATACACTTTGAGAGTTGAAGGAGACAGCCTACGCTCCAACTTCTCTTGCAGGAAGGAAAGCACTACTGCGATCGGACATCTCTGTGGGTCCTCCCCACGGGAGGCACACCAGTCAACAAAGAGACCCCACCTCAGTGCGTAGGCCTGCCTCGTGGAGGGGGCTCTAGACTGAGTGATAGTTTCTATCACGGCCTGTGGAAGGCCGGCGAGGTCTACCGTGTCCCGTCCAGAAGCCACACGTGCAGGTTCCATAGATCGGGACGCGGGTGCCAAATCGTGCCCATCCCCTGAGAAAGAAGGTCCTTCCTCAGGGGAATCTTCCAGGGAGGGGCTGTCGCGAGGAGCGTGAGGTCGACGAACCAGGTCCGGGTGGGCCAGTATGGCGCAACCAGCAGAACCTGCTCCCCGTCCTCCCTGATCTTGCACAGGGTCTGTGCAAGGAGGCTCACTGGGGGAAAGGCGTACTTGGGCCCCGGAGGCCAGCTGTGTGCCAGTGCGTCCCTGCCGAGGCTGTTGGGAGCGTCGTTGAGGGAGTAGTAGAGCTGGCAGTGGGAGGATTCCGGGGAGGCAAACAGATCTATCTGGGCCTTGCCGAATCGACTCCAAATCAGCTGGACTGTCTGGGGGTGGAGTCGCCATTCTCCAGGGTGGGTGGGCTGCCGTGAGAGCTGGTCGGCTGCACGGTTGAGCTCCCCTGGTATATGAGCGGCGCGCAGCGATTTCAGCCGCGTCTGACTCCACAGGAGCAGATGGCGGGCGAGTTGCGACATACGACGGGAGCGTAGACCACCCTGGCGGTTGATGTACGCTACGGTCGCAGTGTTGTCCGTGCGGACAAGCACGTGCTTGTGGCGGAGCATCGGAAGAAACCGACGCAGCGCGAGAAGCACTGCTAGCAACTCCAGGCAGTTGATGTGCCAAAGCAGTCGAGGTCCTGTGCAGGAGCCCGAGGCTGCTTGCCCGTTGCATACAGCACCCCAACCCGTGGTGGAGGCATCTGTGTAAACCACAACATGCCTGGAGACCTGTCCTAAGGGGACTCCGGCCCGTAGGAAGGCAGGGTCTGACCACGGGCTGAATAGGCGGCGACACTGCGGGGAAACTCCAATCCGGAGTGTGCCACGGTGCCATGCCCATCTCGGGACTCGATCGTGTAGCCAGCGCTGAAGCGGTCTCATATGAAGCAAGCCCAGCGGCGTTACAGCGGCTGCAGCTGCCATATGCCCCAGGAGCCTCTGAAATGTTTTGAGAGGGACCGCTGTTTTGTGCCTGAATGATTTCAGGCAGTTCAGCACTGACTGCGTGCGCTCGTTGGTGAGGCAGGCTGTCATATTGACCGAGTCCAGCTCCATACCGAGAAAAGAGATCCTCTGCACTGGGGAGAGTTTGCTCTTCTCTCAGTTGACCCGAAGGCCCAGATGGCTGAGGTGCTGAAGCACCAGGTCCCTGTGTTCGCACAACAGATCTCGCGAGTGAGCCATGATGAGCCAGTCGTCGAGATAGTTGAGGATGCGAACGCCCTTCCGCCATAGCGGAGTCAGGGCACCCTCGGCGACCTTCGTAAAGACGCGGGGGGACAGGGACAGGCCAAAGGGGAGCACCTTGTACTGATACGCTCGACCCTCGAAAGCAAACCGTAGAAAGGGTCTGTGTCGAGGCAAAATCGAGACGTGAAAGTACGCGTCCTTCAGGTCTATGGCCGTAAACCAATCCTGGTGTCGAACGCACGAAAGGATACGCCTCGAAGTGAGCATTTTGAACGGCAGCCTGAGAAGGGACCGATTCAAAACTCGAAGATCCAGGATTGGTCGTAACCCACCGCTCTTCTTGGGCACGATGAAGTAAGGGCTGTAGAACCCCGACCTCATCTCGGCTGGAGGGACAGGCTCGATTGCGTCTTTAGCCAGTAAGACAGCAATCTCCGCACGCAGGACAGAGGCATCCGTGTCCGAGTGGACAGAGGTGAAAAGGACGCCTCTGAATTTGGGCGGGCGCCTGGCGAACTGAATCGCGTAGCCGAGACGTACCGTCCGGATCAACCACCGGGACGGGCTGAGCAGCTCTAGCCAGGCTGCGAGCCTGGTCACCAGTGGGATCAGCGGAGCGTTGACCGACGTGACCGCGGTGGGGCGGCCTGCGGGAAGGGGAAGGGGACTGGTCCCAGAAGGATGAACGTCCTGGAGAGCAGTCTGGCCGCTCTGAGCAGCACTTACCTTCCTCCCAGGTTCCCGCGCTGGCGAATGTTGGCTCCGAGTCCGAACCCGAGGAGACATCTTGTCTGACAGGACCAGAACTCGGGGCACTTGGCCCAGAGATGTGGAAAATTGCTCTTTCTGTGAGTGGGTGGGTACCGCCGACCCGTAGGTCGACGGCAGCTGAGCGCACAGACGGCCCCGGCCCTCCACCGGGGGCGGGGGGCAGATGTTGTCGTCCCCCGAAGAGCAGCTTCCATCATCTCCAGGCTGCCCGTGTCAGGAGCGCCGCGCAGACCTGCGGGTCTTAGGTGTATGAGGGGGCTCCTGAGCAGCGGGCGGCGCCGCTCCCTTGCGGCGACCACGACGTCTGGCGGCGAGGCGCGCATCGTGGGCCTCAGCCGGAGACGGAGCAGGTATTTCTTGCTTCTTGGGGGCCGCAGGGGGGCGCCCTCGGCGACGAGCAGGCTGAGGCTGGGCACCCGGGGACTTCGTGGGAGTCGCACGCCGGGGCAAGATGTGACTGTTCGCCTCAGTCTGCTTCTGGACTGCCGAGAACTGCTGGGCAAAGTCCTCGACAGTGTCGCCGAAGAGGCCGGCCTGGGAGACAGGAGCGTCGAGAAAGCGTGCTTTGTCGACATCTGCCATCTGCGCCAGGTTCAGCCAGAGGCGGCGTTCCTGGACCACGAGTGTGGACATCACCTGACCAAGGGACCGCGCCGTGACTTTAGTCGCCCGGAGGGCGAAGTCGGTCGCCGC